>OZ018322.1:110551295-110981295 GCA_963969495.1 Ceratothoa steindachneri
GAAGACAATAGAAGGACCAGAAAGATAAGATTCGACTTTACTTGATAGAAGTTGACCCAGAGGAATGCCAATAAAAAATGGAGAGGTGAACTTCGAAGAATACTAAAGACTGGTCAGAAAATGTAAAAGATTGAGACAAATATAGTAAAACGAGAAAAAAAGACACCCGCTTAATAATATATGTGAAGCATATACATGTACATAAAATGGTGAACTGCCTTCTGGATCCTCTGATGTGAAATATTTAGCTAGTTGGCAACTCCGCATAGGCTTGAGGAAGCAGACGTGAGTTAGTCTTGGTCAGGAACTGAAGTTAGTTAGTTTACTTATTTGTTATTGTGATTTTCATCAATGAATTTTCTTAAGACTGTTCTTATACCGGCTCCTATCTTCTATGAATTGTGTTAATTGCGAAATAAATTGATGAAATTTAATTTGTACAAAAAGAAAAATATTCTTTATTACCATTTCCATAATTTATTCCGTTTTCTCAAATTAATATAAAATGTCGATCTTTGCTTATGTCGGATCGGGAAACTTAATTCGTAAATATAAACCGCGGGTGGACAACTTGGTATTTCGACTTCATTACCGGGTAACGTTTCTTATATTTCTTATTTCGAGCCTTCTTGTTACCGCCAAGGAGTTCGTCGGTCTACCAATCCAATGCGAGGGCAAGTCGAAAGCTATCAAAGGAAAGCTCCTCAACACCTATTGCTATATCATGTCCACCTTCAGTATGCCCTCAGAATGGAATAAGACGATTGGAGAAAGCTCTCCGTATCCAGGGTTTGGGACCCCGACGAGAGACTCTGAAGTAGTATATCACTCGTATTATCTCTGGGTGCCCATTACTCTCTTCCTACAAGGAGTCTTATTTTACTTGCCTCATTTTATTTGGAAAAAGATTGAGGGGGGGATTTTTCAAACAGTCATTAGTGGCGTGACTGGAAACGCTCTCGATCCATCGGGAGTCGTGAAGAACACAAAATTCCTCAGGAAATACATGGTGGATTACCTTCACAGGCATCAGCTTTGGGCAATGGGGTAAGTTCTGAAGATTTTGTGTAGGTTGACAAAGTTAAACGATAAAATAATATATCTTGGGACTAAGATTCTTTAATTACCAAGATCTCGATTACCTTGTCAAAAACTTAAATTTCCACCTTCCAGATGAGGGAAGGCCAATAGTGACCAAAATGACAAACTTGTTAGTTTAAATTCGTCTTTTTCGCCGAGAGATTCGAAATTGAGTCCTTGTCACAATGAATATGCACCTATATCTTAATAACGATCGTTGCCTTCGCTAAAATACTTGACAAGGACTCAATTTCAAATCCCCAATTTTGTGAGAGGAGGGGGGGGGGTATTTTTTCTTCCCATTCATATTGTCTACTTCTGTCCCCCTAAAATAAACTGGGGCATATCCACCAGAAAGTTTGGGGTGAAAGAGTTCGTAAATAAAGTGGAGAACTTGGAAGCGACATAACCCGACTACTTAAGGGACTAGAGATAGGCAACTCTACTGGATCTAGTGCCAGTCCATTTTGAACTGGAGGCCCCTCGGGTCGAGATTGGAATAAAAAAAAATTTTATCATTAAATGTTTAAATCGGAAGTGAAATAATATCTCCTAGTCTTAGGTGTTAATGTTTTGGCTTTGGTTAGATGTGATTTAAGAGCATAACAAGGATTTCAAAGTTGTATCGATATTTACTTCTTAGCCAAAAATAATGTTACAACAATTCGTTTTATAAAATGGAAATGAGCATTTGCATTTCCAAAGGCTTTTCTAATTTGAGATCTACATTTACCCCCGTATTATACCTTAAATATTTAAAAAAAAAATGGAGAAAAATGCTCTGATCGTTTAATGTTACTTTTCATTTTGTTATTTTTAAATTAGGTATATGTGGTATGTACGATATATCGACCAATGAGATGTAAGAAAAAAATTATAAGACATCAGGAGTTACCAGTTCGATATTAAAATTCACTCAAATTCAAAGTTATCCAAATTGTTTCGCCATTTACTTAGTTTCGTTCGAAGTGTTGGCGAGTGAGGACGTTGTTTTATTCCCGCCTCGTTTTTCTCTCTCATTTCCCCCCCTTCTCTTGAGCGTCTCCTCTTACCCCACATCCCCCTTCCAAGATGCTGAAGTACGTGGCTGTGGCTAAGATCTTATTTCGAGAAAAGGCCCAAGCTGACAATACGGTGTTTTATTTTCATTATCGTATAACTTTTTTGGTGTTTTTAATTTCTAGTTTAATAGTTAATGCCCACGAATATTTCGGACCGTCTATAGTATGTACCGCTTTGGGAGTTCCTAGTAATGTAATAAACACTTTCTGTTACTTCACATCCACCTTCTCTCTCACCCGATACTGGAACCATACTCTGACCAACAGGCCAGACAGCATCCCTTACCCAGGGGTCGGTCTTGGTACGGACTTATCCCACGATGCGGTACACCATTCTTATTATCAGTGGGTCACGTTCATGCTCTTTCTCCAAGCCATTATGTTCTATTTTCCCCGCTACATCTGGAAGAGCTTAGAGGGGGGACTGTACCGTACTGTCCTCGGCGGCTTGGACAAGTTCAGCGTCGACGAGGAAGAAGAGTCGAAAAAACATAAAGTCTTGGTTCGCTACATGATGGATCATCTGGGCATGCACAAAATGTGGTCTATCCGGTTAGTACGAGCCACTATTTGACGCCAATCTTCCCTCGTTCTGAAAAGCAGGCGGGATCAGGAGAGGTCCCTCGCATCCTGGTTCCCCTCTTTTCTCCCCTTATTCAATTTCCCCCAATATTAGGGCAGTGTGAAATTTTCTGTTTGTCTTCTCATACATAATTTAGGTTTTCAAATGCTTTTTCGCTTTGGGTCTTTCAATTTCTATACTTGTTTCTCTCGCAAATCACTATATTTCAACCCCGATTTTTTATTTCTCGGCACCTAAATCCGTGGAGAAGGGGTGGGGATGGGGGTCTTTCTTTTTAGGGTGTGCGAGGCTGACGATGGAATGAGTTTATGCCGAATTCGAAAAGGGCGAAATTCCGAAACATCAGATCAAAGTTATGCTGAGGCAAAGTTAATAAAAAAAAGTAACTAACCTAACAAACTCGTAATTTTAAGAGCGGTCTTAAATTAGGTGTCCTCGGACTTGCAATCGGTTGTCATTATAATTTTTATGCGAATTTCATTATCCCTTCGGGGGGTATCTCGTCCACGATTATAAAAAAAATATCTCCAAGGTCACCTAATTGTCTCCAATTAAGTCACGTGTTCCTGGATAACAATACAACGAAATTTCTTGCAAGTGACTGCCACCAATTGGTCCTGACTTTTGCAGTGCGTGAGTGGTATGATAGTGCGGTGAATTAATCATACATCGATGCTTGCAAAAGGGTTTGTTCAATTTGTCATATATTTTCATTTTAGGGTCATGGTTACTTGGACCTTACCCGATTAAGTCGTCCAAGGAGCTAGACTCTAATTTATTGTGATCATGGTTCGAAACCCCTCTGCAACTGTTTAATGTACGAAGATAGAAGAAGTTTTAATTCATTTGTCTGAAACCTCACAGGAGAAAACTAAAATTAAGAAAGATATTTGCTGTAGACCTCCTAATTACATTATCGCAAAAGTGTTCTTAACCTTGGAAAATAATCTCTCCATAGTGAGTTGGGTGGCGCATTTTAGGCACCCCGCAGCACAGATACTCAAATTACGAACACTCCTTTCCTTTGGTGCTGGATATGCTTTATTGCGGACATTGCTGGTTGGCGGCGAGCTTGGTTTCAAAGCGGTCGTGACAGTCCCAAATATTTGGTAGCATTGGTCCCTCCAGGGCTGAGAGCTCTAATTCCCCGCCCACTAATACTTCCTCATTGCAGAATTGGAGATGAACTTGAAGCGTGATCCATGTTCTTGCTCCATCCGGACATTGGACATAATGAAGTGGTGAAAAATATGCACACACATATGAGTACAAACTTGCACCCATATATGCATGTCTATATAATAGTAGGGGATGGTGAGATTAAGATAGATATATAGGAAATGGGGTAGATGGAGTTAAAATGTCTTTGGTGAAAGGGTATCGCAGGCGTTTTTTCTGAGATTGGTTATCTTCTTATGGTCATGGTCTTTTTTTCAAGTTTTTGCGTATTCTGTATTTGTTGTTGTATCTGTTGTTCTTAGATTGTGATAGTAATACACGTTTGTTTTTGTTTCATGTAGTTTCTTGTGGCATTCAAGCCTTAGTAGGTGTTTTGTGTCTTTCTCTCAATGACTGCATTTTGTTTGTATTTTTCAAGTTATTTCGTCCATTTCCCCAAATATATTTCACCTGTCTCATTAACTGAGGGCGGGGGGGGGGGGGATCTACGCCCCTCATATAGCAACCCACAGCTCAAAATCAGCTTCCAATAACCAAACACAATAAAACAATGTAAAACTGACATCTCTGAGCACCAGTGTAGCATACATTTTATATTTTTCGCTGAGCGCCCCGTCCAGCCACAGCCTCTTCTTCTTTCTGACACCCTGTCTTCTTACCCTTCTTCCTCACTATCCATACAACTTTCTCTGGTCGTCCTCTAATTTCATAGGGCAGACGCGGACCGGCTTCTTCTCACCCAACTATCCCGGATCGGATCGCGGCTGAGGAGTGAGAGGACAATGCCCCCTCAATCCCTGTGCTCTACTTTGGGGTGGTGTTTTTTTAACAACCTCCTTCACCCCCACCTTTCCCATAAGAAGCGCGGCGATTTGCCTTCCTGGCAGCCCTGCTGACGGAACTCAACACCCCGTCCAACTCAGACAGCCTGTATTTCTCTCCTATTTCCTCACTTCCCCTACAACCTCTCCCACAACTTTATCTGGTCGGCCTCTATTTTCTCAGCCAAATATCCCAGATCGCGGCTGAGGGGGGAGGGGACAATGTTCCCTAACCCATGAGCTCCGGTTTGGGATGGTGGGTTTTTAACAACCTGCTTCATCCCCACACATTCCTCTTCATTCTCACTTCACTATCTATTTTTTTTACTCTGTGCCCAAGGTGGAGCCGTCATGCTGAAGGGCTGCCAGGTCACCAGGCGAGAGGGATGGCCTTAACTGGCGGCACCTGGCTCTGCCAGGCCTGTACGCACCCCTTGCAGAGCGGGCTACTGCGAGGGGTGATGAGCGTTTGCGTCCCGTAAGAAAAATAGGAATCAACTGGAGAATCCGCCGCCCAGCTTGCCAGAAATGTTCCAACTGTTGAATCCGCCCCCCAGAATTACTCAACTGGAAAATCTACCACCCAGAATTTCACAACTGGAGAACCTCCCGCCCAGAATTACTCAACTGGAGAATCCGCCGCCCAGAATTACTCAACTGGAGAATCTGCTACCCGAGCTTATATAGATAATTTAAGGGCATAGAATAGTAAAAAGCAAATAATGTCTATCTTTATTATCACAAATTTAATATGTAAGCTAACATAATAAACAGTAAATAATTATACAAAATTGAATGATTTTACTTTTTTTATAGAGTAAAAACCTATCATGAATATAGTTCGCTTATATATTTGCATAAATACTGGAAAACATTGGTTCCAAACCCATCTCGCCACATCATTTCACTTAAATAGGTTGCTAATAAATTTCTTTGACAACCTCGCATTTGTTTAATTTTCTGTTTCTCTGCGTTCTACAATTTCCATGTAGCCAACAGCTGGGGTGAAACCAGTGTCCACTAGTCCAAAACCCCAAATAGGTTTTTCATTTCCTCGTCCTCTGTGGTGCTTTACTTTATGGGCAAAGCAGGATTCATCGGCTTCAACAATGATTCCAGGTCCTCCCAGTTGAATTGGATCCCTCTCAAAGTACCTTTGACACACTTCACGGGGAAAAAAAAAATGAAAATGTCGATGACAGTCCCCGTAAGGGGCGCGGCGATTTGCCATCCTGGCCGCCGCGCTGACGGGATCCAGCGCTCCGTCCGGCCCCAGCTTAGCCTCTCTTCCTTCCTTCAGATAGCCCGATTTCTTCCCTACCTCGTCGCTTTTCGTACAACCTCTCCCACAACTTTCTCTGGTCAGCCTCTAATTTCACAGGGTAGATGCTGACCTTCTTCTCAAGCCAACCACCCCGGATCGGGGCTGAGGGGGGAGGGGGCATTGTTCCCTAACCCCTGAGCTCCGGTTCGGGATGGGGTTTTTTTAACAACCTGCTTCATCCCCACCCATACCTTTCTCACATCCCCTTTCCTCTCCTCTTCACATTCTATCAATTTTACGCCGTGTCCAAGGTGGAGCCGCCATGCCGATGGACTGCCAGGCCACCAGGCGGGAGGGGTGGTCCCGAATGGCGGCGCCGGGCTTGTAAGCACATCTCGCAGTGTGGGCAACTGCGAGAGGTGATGAGCTATTGCGTCCCGTATTAAAAAGAGGGTCACCATGCCCATGTATGTAAAACAAATAAAAAACCAACCCCCAACTTCCCCTATAACAGCGACGGAGCCGCCCTCGGGCAGCTCCAGCAAAAAAATGGAGGTCCCATCCCCCTGTGCTTGCGCAGGGGACCCTCCATATCTCCTTAACAGGAGAGGAGGCTTACTCCTCTCCTACGCCTACGGTTGAAGGGGACTCCCTCTCACCCCCTTCTCTGGAGGTGCTTACGGGCACCTCCCTTTTACCAGCGGCAGTCCCCTCTTTTCTTTCCAAGGGGACTGCCACCAAAGCCAGCAGGCAGCCCTTAGCCAGCCGCTCCACATCGAAGCGGCTCGGTAGGGCAAACCCCATTAAGGAGGAGAGGGAAGCCAGGCCCCTTCGGTCTCTTCCCTCAAAAGACCTGCTGGCAAGGATATTAAACCTTGCCGGGGTTAAGGCTTGTGCCTCCCCACAAATGACTCTTGACGCTGCCAAGGGGACCTGCGATGTCCTGGGAGGGGATGGCCAACTGGAGGCCCCTCCTGTGATAGACATGGTCCTTAAAGAGACCATGTCCGGGCTCGGCACCAAGCACCGAACCCGAGTCCGCCCCTATGCAAGGTCCTCCTCAAACGGCTTAGGGCTCCGAGGCAATACAAGGAGGGGAGGGATCTCCTCCGACAGGTGCCCCCACGACAACCAGCAACTTCTCCATTTCGGAGAGGGACCTGGCTGAGGCCGGCCCATCTGGCATGGGGGCTTCTGCCGGCGGAGGTGAGAAGCGGGTTCATTCCCCGCCCTCCTCTCCAAAACAGAAAAAGATAAAGACTAAGAAGAATCGGGGCTCCTGTCCACCCGCGGAGGCTACGGGGACAGATAGGTCTGCTGCCACGTTGGCAAGTGACCAAGCCAAGATCGGCACATCCGGCCCCTCTACCCCCCCCATGTGCGGAGCCCCTGACTAAGACCAAGAGTGCACAGGGCGGAGCCTCGATGACATCGGGGCCCCTCATTCAGAGGTTACCTGGCGTTTTCGAGCCCGCTGGCTTCAAACACTTCCTCGTTATTCGCTCCACTGATGGCACCATGTTGTCCAAGAACAACATGATCCATCAGAGGCGAGGATTAGCTATTGCAATTGGTAGAGAGCCAAGGGTGACCCGTTTCTCGGACGGGGGCCTTCTGGCGAATGCGGCGAATCCCGCCGATGCGGCCAAGATAAGTGCTCTTCGGACACTTCATGGCACCCCGGTGAGTGTGACGCCGCACTCTACCATGAACTTTGTGAAAGGAGTAGTTTATGCGAGGGAACTCGTTGACTACTCCATTGAGGACATCGCCCTAGAGCTGGCCGACCATGGGGCGGTCAAGGTCGACCGTGTGATGAGAAAACAGGGAGGGGCCTCGAGTCCCACCCCTACACTCTTCGTCACGTTCGACTGTGACAAGCTCCCTGATTCGGTGCGTGCTGGTTGGTACCGCTACCGCGTGAAGGCATTCGTGCCACTGGCGCGGCGGTGCTATTACTGTCAACGCTTCGGCCATACGAATCGCTCATGTAGACGTGCAAAGTCGGGGTCACCGAAGTCTGTGTAAATTGCTCCAAAGTTGCACACGATAAGTCCAAATCGTGTGTGGTCAAGTGTGTCAATTGCGGAGAGCCGCACCCTGCTTCTTCGAAGCAATGTGGTGCATATCTCCTTGAGAAAGAAATCCTGGCTGTTCAGGCCCAGGATAGACTCTCATTCCGCGAGGCTAAGGACTTGGTCCTGGCGCGCCCGGCTCTGCCTGCGACGTCATATGCCTCAGTAGTTAGAAAGGCACCCTCTGCTCCTGGCCTATCCAGGCCAACGAGCACGGTTGTTTCCGCGCCCATTCGGAGCTCTTCTGCGGGCTCTACCCAACCCGGGCGCTTCCCTGGTAAAGCTGGCGGCAAAAAGGGTTCATACCCAGCCCCGGCTAAAACCAGGGCTCCTCCCTCTTCCCCCATCGTGACTATTTCTCGCAAGGCGAAGCGGCCACGCGCCTCCACCGAGTCGTTAGACTCACAGGAGGCAACACCCCTGAAGATGGTCGCTAGGCCCCCCACCTCCGAAGCCGCAACGCCCGCCTAAGGTTTCGAGGCGGAGGGAGGAAAAGACTCACATGGCGAGCCCAACCTCCCCCAATAAGTCCTCGAAGGCGACAGCGCCTCCAGCGTTTTGTCCAGCCAACAGCGCCCGGGGTTCTGCCCCCGGGAAGCGTACGTCCATTCCCGTGAGGGTCTTCAATTCGAGGAGGGCCCACGCGTCACCTCCGAGCTAGGCCTGGAGGGCATATTCCTTCAATGGAATTGCCGTGGACTCCGGGCCAACTGGGAGGAGCTGCAGAGGCTCGTCTCGTCCCGTTCCCCGTTAGCTATTTTTTTTGCAGGGGACCATGCTAGGCGCGTGCCCCCTGCCTGCCCTTCCGGGGTATAAGGGTCTTGCGACCCCACCACCGCGAGATGGCCGTGCTGGGGGATGCGTGGTTTACACCCGGCATGATGTCTCCGTTCTTCCTTTCTCTTTAGATACCTCCTTTCAGGCAGTGGCTGTGCAGCTGCACCTGGATAGGAGGTATACTATCATTTCTGCGTACATTACACCGTCAGCTGACTTCGACGCGGGGGACTTCCGCCGCGTCGTGGCACGGTTGCCGAGGCCCTATCTCTTGCTTGGAGATCTGAACGGCAGGCATCCTCTCTGGGGAGATTACTCCATAAATCCCAGGGGACAAGTCCTTGCCGATCTGATCGAAGAGCTTGAGATGCGTGTCCTAAACGTGGATGAGTTTACGCATCACTGTCCGAGAACCGCTTCATTTTCTTGCCTTGACCTATCTTTGTGCTCTTGGGATGCACAGCCTGATTTTGATTGTGGGGTGGTCGATGACCTCCATGGTAGTGATCACTTTCCCATTCAAATATCATTTTCAGGGCAACTGCCGCCTGAGAGACCACCTCGGTGGTGCTTAGCGCGGGCGCGATGGCCTGCATTTCAGGAAATGACTGAATTCTCTATCTCAGTCGAGGAGTTTAGGTCGGTAGATGAGGCCGTTGAGTTCTTCTCCGGCAACCTCATCGCCGTGGGCCTGACTACTATTCCTAGGACGTCTGGCCGTTTTGCACGCCGACCACTCCCATGGTGGTCGGCCGAGTGTGAGACGGCCCTCAAACAGAAGCGTTATGCCTACATGCGCGATAAGCGCTGCCCGAACGATTTCACTGTCGCTGAATTTCGTCGGGCTAGGGCTAGGTATATTTCGAAGCACGCCCGCCGCTCTTCTTGGCGGGCATACGTGTCTTCACTTAACGGGAAGACCCCTTTTGCTGAGGTGTGGAAGCGAGTCAAAAGGATTCGGGGCAAGTTCTCGCAGGACCCCCCTCCCGTTCTCCAGGAGAATGGGACTGCAATCTCGGACCCCGCGTCCGTGGCGGAATCCTTAGCGACCGCTTTTTCCGCATTATCTAGCCGTGATGCTGATCCGCCAGCATTCAATGCACGTCGTGATGTCGCGGAAGGACGCCGGCTCGACTTTACCTCCAGAGGCGGAGAACCCTTCAACGACAAGTTTACTGTGAGTGAGTTGCGTTTCGCTCTCGCTTCGTGCGCGGACACCGCCCATGGTCCGGACGATGTCCCGTACGCCATGCTTCGACACCTGGGGATCGAGGCATGGCCTTTCTGTTAGATTTGTTCAACAGGATCTGGGTGGAAGGTCTTCTCCCAGACTCCTGGCGAATTGCTACTGTGCTCGCCTTTCGCAAGCCGGGGAGAGATCACTCTACTCCGACCGGTTTCCGCCCAATCTCTCTAACCTCTTGCGTGTGCAAGTTGATGGAGAAATTGGTAAATGTTAGATTAGCCTATTTCCTGGACAGCGGAGGCCATCTGTCTTCTGCACAGTGCGGCTTCCGTAAATTCCACTCCACGTCGGATGCTCTGTTCCGACTGGAAAATGCCGTCTGCGAGGCTTTCCTTCGTAGACAGCACTACGCCACGGTGTTTTTTGATCTGGAGAAGGCCTATGATACCGCATGGCGATACGGTATCATGGAGACTCCACACGATGGGGGCGAGGGGACGCCTCCCAATGTTTATATCTGAATTTTTGCGAGATCGTCGATTCCGCGTACGGGTGGGGGGAGCCCTCTCCGGCCCAAAGGAGCAGGAAGAGGATGTCCCGCAGGGAAGTGTCCTCAGTGTCACACTAATTGCCCTGAGCATCAACGGCATCACCTCGGTGCTGCCGGAAGATGTTCTCGCTACGCTCTACGTGGACGACCTTTCGATCTCTTTTGGCCCGGCCCAGATGCCAACTCTGGAGCGTCGACTCCAACAGGCATTGAACCGCGTCTCTCGCTATGCCGAAGCGCACAGGTTTCGGTTTTCTTTGGCCAAGACTAAGGTGGGGCACTTCTGCCGCCATCCACGGCTCCACCCCGACCCAGATTTGTTTCTTAATGGGGTGCGCCTGCATGTGGTTGAGTCGCACCGTTTCCTTGGTCTTGTATTCGACCGACGCCTCACCTGGGAGGCTCATATTCGCAGGCTTAGGGTCTCTTGTACCCGCGCCATTGACATTCTCCGTTCCGTGACGTTCAGCGCTTGGGGCACTGATAGGGCTACCGCCTTACTTTTTTATCGATCCTTTGTTCGCTCGAAGCTCGACTACGGATGCGAGTTTTATGCATCTGCAGCCGAGCGTTTATTGCGGAAGGTGGATTCGATCCACCACACCGGCTTCCGCCTTGCGACCGGTGCCTTTCGCACTTCCCCCATTGAGAGCCTGTTGGTCGATGCTGGGGAGATTCCACTCGCTCTGCGCCGCGTGCAGTGCATCACTCGACTGTACGCGCAAGCCCGGCGCCTCCCTCAGTCGCCAACAGCTCTCACTGCATCCGCAGGAAACTCCTTCGAGAGGTAGATATAGTTCTCGGGCTGGTGGCGCCCCTGGTTTTCCCCAGGACGCCACCCTGGAGGGTACCACATTTGGCTATTTGTCGCCACGCCTCTGCTCCCAAAGCTTGTACTGCGCCGGGAGTATTGCGTTCGACATTTTTGTAGCACACATAGTGTCACGCTTGTACCGTGCCAGTGTATACGGATGGCTCCAAGTCCCAAGAGGGGGTCGGCTTCCACGCCGTATCCCCTCTGTTTGAAGTCAGCGGGGCTCTACCAGGCGCTGCGTCTGTCTTCACGGCCAAGCTGGTGGCAATACACCACTCGGTACGGGAGATTACGCGACGTGCCCGGTTCAGAGACCGGATTGTGATCTATAGCGACTCACAAAGCGCCCTGAGTGCTCTCGGGGCTTTGGAATCTCCGCATCCCCTGGTTCGCGAAATCCGTGACGCCACAGTTTTGGCGAGCCGGGCAGATGTCGAGATTATCTTCTGCTGGGTTCCTGGACATGTAGGAATTGCGGGGAATGAGCGCGCCGATGAGGGCGCCAAAGAGTCCGCGAGGACTCTGCGACCGGACCAGCGTTTCGCTCTTCCTCACACTGACTACATGGCAGGAGTACGGGCAGCTCTTCGGACTGCTTGGCAAAGAATATGGGAGACGGTCGAAGGGAACTTAAAGTTGCGTGCCATTGCGCCGCGACTGTTCCCATGGACCTATCCCCCAATGCCGCGGCGGCTTCAGGTTGCTTTCTGTCGTCTCCGAATCGGTCACACTCGTGTGACGCATCGCTATTTGATGGAGCGCTCGCCTGCGCCCTATTGCAACGACTGCGTCGTCCCCCAGACTGTTCGGCACATTCTTGTCGAATGTCCCAGTCTGGGTGATCTTCGCGCACGACACCTTTCCCGGTACCGGGATGGGCGGGGTCGCTACCGCCTGTCCCTTGTACTCGGGATGAGTGCGTGCACATCGACTGGTGGACTTATTGACTTTTTGGGGGAGGCCGGCCTTCTCCCTATTATTTAAGCAAGGTTTGTTTTTTGTTTTGTTTTGTTTTTTGCATTTGTTTTTGTTTTTTTCCTTTCCCCCAGTTAGGGTGTTTTTTTTTTCTTCTTTAATTTTATTTTAAAGTAGCCTGGAACTAAGCCAGTTTTAATACATCGACTAATGCCCATGTATGCAGTCGCCAGATGAGCTCTAATAAAAACACAAAAAATGTCGATGACAGTTTTTTCGCAAATTGACACCATATTAACTGCAATTTGTACACTTCTTGGATACACCACATATACATGATGTGCAACCAAACACTTAATTTCAAATTCGACTTCTCGAAAAAAGATCCTTTTCTGATTGAAGTAACACATGCTTTATACTTTTGGAATCTTATCGTTTGGATTTTATGTAGATTAGATTATAAATAAAAAAAAATTGTCAACTTTAGAATCTTTAGTCTCCAACTGTAGAATCTGCCGCCCAAAATTACTCAACTGGAGAATCCGCCGCCCAAGACATCTGGGCGGCGGATTCTCCAGTTGATCCAAAAATAGGGTCACCATGCCCAATGATGATACAAAAAAAATATCCCCTCGTCCATCGTCCCCCCCTTCCCCTCTGTGCTCTCGCAGGGGACCCTCTAAATCTCTCTAACCGGAGAGGAGGCTTACTCCTGGCATTCGCCTACGGGTGTAGGGGATTTCCCCTCACCCTCTTGTCAGGGCACCTCCCTCTTTCCAGCGGCAGTCTCCCCTTTACTTTCCAATGGGACTGCCAAGAAAACCAGCCCATAGCCGACCGCTTCCCATTGAAGCGGCTTGGTAGGGCAAATCCCCTTAGGGGGGAGAGGGAAGCCATGCCCCTTCGGTCGTTTCCTTCAAAAGACATGCTGGCAAGAATATTGAACCATCCGGGGTCAAGGCCTGTGCCTTCCCACACCACCTGACTAGTGACAATAATGCCAATGGGACCTGTTATGTCCTGGGGACATGGTCATCTGCAGCCCCCCCCCCCCGAGATAGACATGGTCCTTGAGGCAACCCAGCCTCAGAAGGTAGGGCCTTCCATGGGAGCGAATCCGGGCTCGGCCGCCAAGCACCGAATTCGAGCAAGTCCGCCCCTATGCAAGGTCCTCCTCGAGCGGCTAAGGTTTCCAAGGCAGTACAAAAAGGGGAGGGATCTCCTCCCAATCGGTGCCGCTACGACTGCCAGGACCATCTCCATCTCGGAAAAGGACCTTGCTGAGGCCAGTCAATCCGGCCTGGGGGCTCCTGCCGGTGGAGGGGAGGAGATGGTTCATTCCCCGCCATCCTCTCTTAAAAAGAAAAAAACAACAAAAAAAAAAGACTCGGGGCTCCTCTCCATCCACGGGGCTGCGGGGACAGATGGGTCTGCTGCCACTTTGGTAAGCGACCAAGCCAAATCGGTACATCCGGTCCCTCTGCCCCCCTCTCCCCCGAGTGCAGAGCCCCTGACTAAGACCAAAAGTGCGCAGAGCGGAGTCTCGATTATATCGGGGCCCATCATTCAGAGATTACCCGGCGTTTTCGAGCCCGCTGGCTTCAAACGCTTCCTCGTTATTCGCTCCACTGATGGCACCATGTTGGCTAAGGGGAACATGATCTATCAGAGGAGAGCTTTAGCTAGTGTGATTGGTAGAGAGCCGAAGGTGATCCGTTTGTCGGACGGGAGCCTTTTGGCGAATGCGTAGAATCCTCCGATGCACGCCTGTGAGTGTGACGCCGTACTCTACCATGAACTTCGTGAAATGAGTAGTTTATGCGATGGAACTCGTGAACATCACCTTAGAGCTGGCCGACCATGGGGCGGTCAAGGTCGAACGTGTGATGAGAAAACAGGGAGGGGCCTCGAGACCCACCCCTACACTCTTCGTCACGTTCGACTGTGAGCAGATCCCTGAGTCGGTGCGTGCCAGTTGGTACCGCTACCGCGTGAAGGCATTCGTGCCACTGACGCGGAGGTGCTATTAATTTCACCGCTTCGGCAATACGAATCGCTTATGTAGACGTGCAAAGTCGGGGTCACCCAAAGTCTGTGTAAATTGCTCTAAGGCCGCACACAATAAGTCCAAATCGTGTGTGGCCAAGTGTGTCAATTGCGGAGAGCCGCACCCCGCTTCTTCGAAGTAATGTGGCGCATATCTTTTTGAGAAAGAAATTCTGGCCTTTCAAGCCCAGGATCGCCTCTCATTCAACGATGCTAAGGACTTGGTCCTGGCGCGCCCGGCTCTGCCTGGGACGTCTTACGCCTCAATGCTTAGAAAGACACCCTCTGCTCCTGGCCCATCCAGGCCAACGAGCATGGTTGTTTCCGCGCCCATTCAGAGCCGCTCCCCTGGTAAAGCTGGCGGCACAAAGGGTCCACACCCACTCTTGGCTACCCCCCCCCCCCCACCTTCCCTCAGCGTGACGTGACCATTTCCCTTAAAGCGAAATAGCCACGCGCCTCACCGAGTCGTTAGACTCACAGGAGGAAACACCCCTGAAGTTGCTCTCCAGGCCATCTTCAGGGGTTCTCCCGAAAGGAGGGCAGCAACAATGGAGCTTCGGCTGCTTCGCCCACGACTAGTGTTCTGCTGGGTGGCTCGGAGAGGGTGGATCCTCGAAAAGAGGGCCACCCGTCTCCCAAGCCGCAACGCTCGCCTAAGGTTTCGAGGCGGAAGGAGGAAAAAACTCGCATGGCGAGCCCGACCTCCCCCAATAAGTCCTCGAAGGAGACAGTGCCTTCAGTGCATTGTCCGGCCAACAGCGCCCGCAGAGCGTACAGCCATTCCCGTGAGAGTCTTCTCTTCTCTCAATGACTAACAAGGAAGGAATGTACCCTAGAGACCTTACGGTCCATTCAATGAGGGTACCTTTGGACTAGCTATTGAGCAAGCACATCCCCGCTCCATTGCCTTACGTCCTCCCTAAACAGCCACTTTTCAAGTCTTTGTCTAGTCTTGTCTTGAACTGGTCAACAGAATTGCTGTTGACAACCTCCATCGGAAGTGCGTTCCAGTTACCACAGATACTGTACGTGAAATTTTTTCCCAACAGAGCGCGGTTGTAACGCTTCAGTTCAATTTTAAAGACGTGATTGCTTGTTCTGCTCTCAACAAGTGTGAATATATCCCTCTACTCAACGTTGTCGAACCCTCGAAGTATTTTGAAAACTTTGATGAGCTGACCACGCAGTCTACGGGTTTTCAGCGAGAACAGATCTAATTTCCTTAGTCTATCCTCATAACTTTTATGTCGGATAGAGGAAATCCGTTTGGTTGCCCTGGCTTGTACGCATTCTAATCTCACGATGTCCTTTCGAAATGAAGGACTCCAAATTTGGACGGCATACTCCAGGTGCCGTTGAACAAGCGAGTTGTACAAACACAATAAAATCTCCTTGTTCCGATATCCAAACTGGTGCTTTATATAGCCTAACATCCTTTCGGCCTTTATCTCCCCATCAATGCACTGTTTCGAGAACTTGAGGTCACTAGTGATTGTTACACCCAAGTCCTTCTCAGTGTCGGTGGATTCAAGAGCAGTGCCCTTAAGGATATAGGGTGATTGGGGATTTCGGTGGCCGATATGCATCACTTTGCATTTGTTTACGTTGAAAGGCATTTGCCACGTATCAGACCACTCACCAATCTCCTGAAGATCTTCCTGCAGGCGGGCAGTATTTCCATCCTTTGCAACGTTCATACCACGCTTGGTATCGTCGGCAAATTTGAAATATTGGCAACCATGTCACCGTCCATGTCGTTGACGTAGATGATGAATAGTAGTGGTCCCAGGACAGAACCTTGAGTCACTTCGCTACTAACGGGCACCCACTCAGAAACCTGTCCATTCACCACCACCCGTTGCCGTCTGCCACTTACTCAGTTCTCTATCCAGCCGGCTACTTTTCGCCTATGCCCAGCGCTCGCACTTTCCAGAGAAGGCGGTGGTGTGGTACCTTATCAAAGGCTTTCTGAAAGTTTAAGTAGACCACATCCACCGCCTTGTGCCGATCGTGCTCACTGAAGACGAAGTGAAAGAATTCCACAAGGTTCGTTAGGCATGACCGTTGCCTTCGGAAGCCGTGCTGGGAACTCCTGAGTAGCAGCTTTGACTCTAAATGCGACGTCATTTTGTCCACCGCGTCTCCTCTGAGCTAGGCCTGGAGGGCATATTCCTTTAATGGAATTCACGTGGAGTGGGCCAGCTGGGAGCAACTGCGGAGGCTCGTCTCCTCCCGTTAGCTACACCTTGATAGAAGGTATACTGCTATTTCCGCGTACATTCCACCGTCAGCCGACTTCGAAGCGGGGGACTTCCGCCGCGTCGTGGCAGGGTTGCCGAGGCCCTATATCTTGCTCGGAGATCTAAACGGTAGACACCCTCTCTGGGGAGACTACTCTATCAATCCCCGGGGTCAAGTCCTTGCCGACCTGATCGACGAGTTGGAGATGGGTGTCCTAAATGTGTATGAGTTTAGGCCTCACTGCCCGAGAACCGCTTCATCTTCCTGCCTCGATCTATCTTTGTGCTCTCCGGATGCCCTATTTTGATTGGGGAGTGGTCGATGACCTCCATGCTAGTGATCACTTTCCCATTCAAATATCATTTTCTGGGCTGCCTCCGCCTGAGAGCCCACCTCGGTGGTGCTTGGCGCGAGCGCAGTGGCCTGCATTTGAGGAAATGACTGAATTCTCTATCTGGGTCGATGAGTTTAGGTCGGTAGATGAGGCCGATGAGTTCTTCTCCTGCAACCGCATCGCCGTGGGACTGGCTACTCTTTCTAGAAGGTCTGGCCCCTTTTGCACGCCAACCCCTCCCGTGGTGGCCAGTTGAGTATGAGACAGCCCCCAAGCAGAAGCGCTAGGGCTAGGTTCCGGTATATTTTGAAGCACGCCGCCCCGTTTCCTGGCGGGCATTAACGGAAAGACCTCTCTAGCAGAGGTGTCGAAGCGAGTCAAAACGATTCGGGTCAAGTTCTCGCAGGACCCCTCTCCCGTTCTCCAGGAGAATGGGACCCCACATCCGTGGCGGAATCCTTGGCGACCGCTTTCTCCGCATTCTCTAGCCGGGATGCTGTTCCGCCAGCATTCAATGCACGTCGTGATGTCGCTACAGGCCGGCGGCTCGAATTTACCACCAGAGGCAGAGAACCCTTTAACGACAGGTTTACTCTGAGTGAGTTTCGTTCCGCTCTTGCTTCGTGCGCGGACGCCGCCCATGGTTCGGACAATGTCCCGTTCACCATGCTTGACACCTGGGTGAGCGAGGCATGGCCTTTTGTTAGGTTTTTTCAACAGGATCTAGGTGTAAGGTCTCCACGGATTCCTGGCGAATCGCTACTGTCCTCTCCTTTCGCAAACCGTGGAAAGATCACTCTACTCCGGCCGGTTTCCGCCCAGTCTCTCTTACTTTTTGCGTGTGCAAGGTGATGGAGTTTTTCGATCTGGAGAAGGCCCTTGATACCGCATGGAGATACGGTATCATGGAGACTCTCCACATGATGGGGGCGAAGGGACGCCTCTCAATCTTAATATCTCAATTTTTGCGAGATCGTCGATTCCGCGTACGGGTGGGGGAAGCCCTTTCCGGCCCAAAGAAGCAGGAAGAGGGTGTCGTCCCGCAGGGAAGTGTCCTCAGTGTCACACTCTTTGCCCTGAGCATCAACGGCATCACCTCGGTGCTGCTGGAAGATGTTCTCGCTACCCTCTACGTGGACGACCTTTCGATCTCTTTTGGCGCTGCCCAGATACCAACTCTGGAACATCGACTCCAACAGGCATTGAACCGCGTCTCTCGCTATGCCGAAGCGCACAGGTTTCGGTTTTCTTTGGCCAAGACTAAGGTGGTGCACTTCTGCCGCCATCCACGGCTTCACCCCGACCCAGATTTGTTTCTTAATGGGGTGCGCCTGGATGTGGTTGAGTCGCACCGTTTCCTTGGTCTTGTATTCGACCGACGCCTCACCTGGGAGGCTCATATTCACAGCCTTAGGGTCTCTTGTACCCGCGCCATGGACATTCTCCGTTCCGTGACGTTCAGCGCTTGGGGCGCTGATAGAGCTACCGCCCTACTTTTTTATCGATCCTTTGTTTGTTCGAAGCTCGACTACGGATGCGAGTTTTATGCAGCCGAGCGTTTATTGCGGAAGGTGGATTCGATCCACTACACCGGCCTTCGCCTTGCGACCGGTGCCTTCCGCACTTCCCCCATTGAGAGCCTGTTGGTTGATGCTGGGGAGATTCCACTCGCTCTGCGCCGCGTGCAGTGCAGTGCATCACTCGCCTGTACGCGCGAGCCCAGCGCCTCCCTCAGTCGTCAACAGCGCCCACTGCATCCGCAGCTGATCTCCACGGTGCCAATGCCGCCGTGAGACGCCAGTCATACCGTAAGCCTTTTGGGTTTAGGGCCAGGAAACCCCTTCGAGAGCAAGATATAGCTCTCGGGCCGCTGGCGCCCCTGGTTCTGCCCAGGACGCCACCCTGGAGGGTACCACATTTGGCTATTTGTCGCCACGCCTCTGCTCCCAAAGCTTGTACGGCACCGTGAGTATTGCTTTCGACCTTTTTGGAGCACACCTCGTGTCACGCTGGAACCGTGCCAGTGTATACGGATGGCTCCAAGTCCCAAGAGGGGGTCGGCTTCCACGCCGTATCCCCTCTGTTTGAAGTCAGCGTGGCTCTGCCAGGCGCTGCGTCTGTCTTCACCGCCGAACTGGTGGCAATACACCACTCGGTACGGGAGATTACGCGACGTAATCACAATCCAGTTCGGAGACTGGATTGTTATCTATAGCGACTCACAAAGCGCCCTGAGTGCTCTCGGGGCATTGGAATCTCCGCATTCCCTGGTTCACGATATCCGTGACGCCACGGTTTTGGCGAGCCAGGCGGATGTCGAGATTATCTTCTGCTGGGTTCCTGAACATGTAGGAATTTTGGGGAATGAGGGCGCCAGAGTCTGCGAGGACTCTGCGACCGGACCAGCGTTTCGCACTTCCTTACACCGACTACATGGAAGGAATACGGGCAGCTCTTCGGACTGCTTGGCAAAGAAGATGGGAGACGGTCGACGGCAACTTAAAGTTGCGTGCTATTGCGGCGCGACTGTTCCCATGGACCTATCCCCCAATGCCGCGACGGCTGCAGGTCGCTTTCTGTCGTCTCTCCAAATCGGGCACACTCGTGTGACGCATCGCTATCTGATGGAGCGCTCGCCAGCACCCTATTGCGACGACTGCGTCGTCCCCCAGACTGTTCGGCACATTCTTGTCGAATGTTCCAGTCTGGGTGATCCTCGCGCACGATCCTGTCCCGGTACCGGGATGGGCGGGGTCGTTACCGCCTGTCCCTTGTACTCGGGACTAGTTCGTGCACGTGGACTTGTTGACTTTTGGGGGGAGACCGGGCTTCTCCCCTATATTTAAGAAGGTTCTATTTTTTTGTTATTGTTTTCTTTGTAGGTTGCACGCTCCTGCATCGGGGTGAGGGGGACCTCCCCCCGCTGCCGGAGATTGCTTTCTGATTGTTAAGTCTTCCCAATTTTTATCATTGTTATGTTTTCATATTTTTATTTTAAAGTAGCCTAGTTCTAGGCTGTTGTGTTTTTCGGCGACTTATGCCCAAGTGGGCACTTGCCAGATGGGCTCTATAAAAAATATTAAAAAATGCCTGCATATGAAGCTGCTGCCGTCGTTATTGATTTCGGAAATGGCCCTGGGACTGAAAATACGTCGTATCAACAGCAGTTGCAGCTAATTATAGACCGACCGGGGCCCCGGCCTCGGCTAACCCTGGCCATTTTTTTCTATCCAGGCCATCCAGTGTCAAAACTGTGTTTGGGGCCGGGGTTTGTATTTTTATACCTTAATCATTTGTGGAAATTGAAAAATCATTTATTGAAACAATAGTTTTATTTTCAACGTTGTAAGCACTCATAGACTGTAATAATAGATATTTACTATTTCCTTTTATCAATTCCTTTGAAATAAAAAATTACTTAATGAGGAGTGAACATTACACATCCTCTGAGTGATTAGTATCGGTGTCTGTGTTTATATCGGCATAATATTCTTTAGAGTTTGGTGCAATGAACCCTTCAGGAACACTTGCCAATGAAGTTTCATAGGCAATGGCTCTCAAGTTATACTTCAGAAACAGCAGTGTTTCAACATTCTTTGGCAGTAATTTGACACGATCCTTCTGAAGTGTTTTTCCAACTTTAAACTCCCTTCCGCTAGTGTCTTGAGTTCGGTGGTGATCCCAGATAAGTTCTTGCCAAAGATGACAGCCTTGGAAGCTCACTCTTGTGCGCTGCCCTGAACGTGAGCGGATCATCGCTTATGTCGATACGCTTCATTTTCAAGTATTTGTTGAGCTCAGTCACATTAGGACACAGCCCTGAACCTTCTCTTGAGTCGTCCTTGAGAACAAAGTCCCATGACCATGACATGCTAGATGCTGTACTTCCTGAAAAAGTGAAAATGTATAATTAAAATTATAAGCCTAGCTTCCTGTATCAAACAAAAAAACTGAATGAATTAACAGCAATTTATTTATTACATAACAGCTTATGCTCTTCTGCCTTTTGACTACATGTCATTTAAATTGAATAAGTTAATACCTAGCTTGCTGCGATCTTGGGTTATATTCTTAGCTACAGTTTCATATCAGTATACTTTAATACTTATTCATCAGGCATTATTTTCTCACCTCATCAGACTGAGTATTGTCTCTTATTTCAGCTGTCTCTGTCACCGTTTCTGCAGAGTCTGCAGATTCGCAATTACTCGATTTAGCTCTGAGATAACTAAAGAGAGCAACTTTTCCTTTCCTCTTTGGCTGTATATTCTTTGTTTTGGGAAGCAGCAGTTTTGTACCTCGGGTCTAGGAGTGGCTACTACCCTCAAGGGATTTTGCTCCACATTAACAAAATGTGCTCTTGAATCCCCACCTTCCAGATACCTGAATTAAACATATCACATCACCAAATACAGTTATTATACTTAGTAACTATGCTGCAGCTATATGCGCAATAAATATATTATTATTTATGATGAAAATTATAACTTATGGTTAACAAGTTCGAAATGAAAATTGTTGCACGTTTTTGCAAATAGTTACCTGTGAATTTGATTCAGTAGGGTCTCTATCATAGTTGCAATTCCTGCTTTTGAAACTTGTGAGATCTTAAACTTCCTCCTTCATGGGGGGGGGAAGATGTCTGACACTGATGCTGTGTCACTCTCTGCCGCCTTAGTTGCTGCATTGATTGGTCCAAGCAGGGCTATAGCTTTATGGATGAGGTCCCAATCATTTGGAGTTATCTTAAGGAATATCAGGTATAAAAAGTACTTTTTAGCAATACAGTATTTTTTTTTACAAATGATTATATCTAAACCTGCTAGTATGTGTGGGATGTTTTTCCTCCCCCCCCTACTTCACACAACAACTATATATATATACGGTATATATAAGCAGTAGGGTGATAAATTCACACTTCGTAAAATTGTTACTTTTGACTCAGCAACAATGTTGAGATCTGGGTCATCTTCAGCAAGTTTTAATGCCTGTTTTTGTTGTAGGGCACGCTCTAGCATCCATCGTGTAGATACTTCCCCATCGAGTTTCGCAGTCCAACACCATACTGTTCATATGCACACCAGCTTGTTTTTTATATTTATTGAATATTTCTTTCATTTTTGGTCGCCTCAACTTCTTTACAAGAGTTCTACCCTGGTTTAAGAAAAATATAAATACTGTACAACTTGAGTAGGCATACAAATGATTGTCAAGATGGATAATTTTTTTCAAAATCAACAAACAATTATAATTAAAATTTAAGATTATTAAGTTCTCCTATTTTATTGCATAAACATAAACATATCCATATTACCTGTTAATCATCAGCTTAACTCCACTTTGTTCAAGCATTGAATGATGGACGACTAAGTGTAGGATGTGGCAGAAGCATTCTATGCTTTGATATCATGCATAATTTTTTACTGTGAGAACGATGTTACTGGCATTGTCTGTCACAATGACATGCACGTTACTCAATCCCCAGTTAGTGCATATATTCTTCACAGGTGAAGACAGGTTTGATGCCGTAGGAGCTGTATTATAGCTAATGCATCGCAGTACTGCAAGTTTCCTCTTGAAATCCTTTGTAATCCAGTGGGCAGTTATGGATATGAATGAGTCCTTGCTTGGGGATAACCAAATGTCAGTTGTAATGCTTTAAGTTCCATTTTTACTGGAGTTAGTTTTTAAGGACTGCCTGACAGCATACTGAACTTTTTCATTTAATTCTGGCACAAGTTTAGTCCTTATTACTTTTTCAGATGGAATTTTGAACTTTTTTTAAAGATGTCTTACAAATCTTTGGAAGTGTGCATTTTCTACTGTTTCATAGGACTATAGGACTTCAATCCATCACAAAGCCAATAAGTGAAGCTTTTTGCCCTCAATCTGTTCAGGGTGTTTTAAATTCCATTTTTTTCCAGTATCAAATGTCTCATTAAGAGTTAGCTGTTTTGTTGTAGAAATTGTAGAGACTTTTTCTTGCCGACCATAAACTTGAGCTCTATCTTCTTGCATTTTCCTCTTCTTTTCTTTCTTCTGATTTCCTTCTGCAAGAGAATGTTCACTTTTATGCTTTGCCTTCAAGTGTCCCCAAAGTGATTTAGTAGAAAAAGATTTACTACTAGCTCCAGCAGACCCTCTTCTTATTTCAGTGTTGCAAATATTACATGTTGCCACTTCCTCTCGTACATGGACTACTGTAAACTAGTCCCACACTGCTGACACCGGACGCTTAGTAGGCATAGTAATTTGTAATTTTACTGACTAATAACTATTCACTCAGTAACACTAATCAATAATAGTTAAATGTTTCTATTTTCTAATCAGGTTCAGGTTGTTGGGCCACCCTTTGTATCGGGATTTGGCATGTATTTCTGCGGAGAGGAGAAATAATTTATTAGCCTTGTTCATTTCTCTTGTTCCACGCACATTGCAAAAATTTCTTTGTTGCTCTTACTATTCCTATTCTCTTGTCATCTATATCTTTTCTTCCACACTCAAATCCTAGCACCACACTCAGTCTATAATCCTCCCTTCTCTCCACCTCCTCCCACTTTTCTCTTCCCAGCTCTATCACCAATTCTTCTTTCAATTTCTCCCTCTCGAGACTGTGGCCCACACACTCGACAATCAAATGTTCTATAGATTCTCTCTGCCCCAATAGGCACCATTCTCATCTGTCCTCTCCTCCATTCCATCTATACGTTCGCCCCTTCACCTCCAAGGATCCAGTCCGTGCCTTGAATAGTAGCTGGCTTGCAAAACTCCGATCATCACTCACCACTCACAGCCCTTCAAACTTGACTGCAGTCCTGCCCGGGCCCCGGCCAAATATTCGTGACCCCGGCTAAATTATGACCCCGGTCGGTCTATAAAGCTAATGGAAGAACAAAATGTATATTTGCAATCTCATACTGATACTATAAAAGAGATTCGTAGAGTTGGACAGAAGAGATTAAGTTCGCAACGATGTTTGAGAAAGAGGAAAATGTCCGCAGAGTTGATTCCAAAGTGGACGTTGTTCACATTAACGTTGAAAGTCTCTCACAAGAACTCAAGTATGATATTTTGGTTCATCAAATGGGTAGCTCATACTAAAAGTTTTCGGGTCATTTCATTTTATATTTGATGTCTCGTTCTTGATCAATGAAATCTGAATAAAAAACTCCAAGATTATGCAAATGCAAACAAGGCTACATTTATTTGTATTTGCGTGCTTTATTGAAGAATTTGAGGGAAGAATTAAAATATCCGTCATATTTCTTGAAGTGATTCTCTATTAAGGAAATCCGCAACAAAAAAACAAACAAAAGATGCGAAATATTGAAGAACTACAGAGGCGCCAGAGCCCCATTAAGAATACAGAAGACTAATAAAGAAAAAAATAAAAGTAACAACCAAAGAGATGGCTGGTCACCTAGCAACTAACTCTAACTCTTCACCACTTTATTCTAACAACCCTATCCACTATACTATGACTATACACTTTTAATTCTACCATTTTCAAGACGAACGCCGTCGCCGTGCTAACATCCCTTTTATGTAAAAAAAAAAGAAGCATTTATGAGGAGCACTATTTCACCGCTTCCTTACAAGTTATAAATATATTTGAATCAACTAAAGATAAGCCACCCCAAACATTCGTAGGGTGGCTCATCTTCCGATGTAGGCTTCAAGCTTTGAGGGGAGCTCAGGTTATGTTCGCCTAACCAGAGTCCTCTTGGTTAGGGTGGGCAAGTTTTAGTTTAGGTACTATCCAATAACCTTAACATTAACAGAAATATACTCACTTTCATCGTGTACTAAAATAAATAAACCCACATAACCTAACAAAACATGGAATATAACCTGTAATCGTCCAATAGAAAACCAAAATACCCGACCTAACCTACAAAGCAAAACGGCACTCTTAATCTGGGAATAAACCCAAACCTCCTGAGGTAACCTAGGAAACAACTTGGTAAGTAGAAATTGTCAAATGAAACGGCTTCTATATAGGACCAGGTGGTATAACCCGGCCAACCCCACTGCCTTGTGGGAGCCCTTGAAAGGGCCAAAACTTCAGGATTAAATCTGGAGATCAAATCTGCACGGTGCTCGTGCATTAGGCGATAGTCCAAGAAGGGACTTTTTTTCGGTAGATCACTGCAACTTAAACCTGCTCCAGTCGTCCTGGATCATTTCCTTACCACTGGACTCAGCAGGGGAAAGTGAAGATGGTGGACTGAAGAATGCACACCTACTTTCCACCTTAAACGTCATCGTGCAAGTTATCACTCCATGCATTGGTCATCAACCAAACATCATCAAACTCATCCATGTATGGAGTGACGTCGTCATCGGCAACTATGGACAACATTAAGCAGGAAGCACTTTGACGCCACTGATAACCTCCTTGTAGACTCACATATGCCCGGCAGTCTCGAACTAAATTGAGACTTTTATTACTTTGTCATTTTCATTTTACTTTTTGCATTCCCTTAAGCTTCTTGCCTATTTTCCCCGCATGGGGGCATGCCCAAGTAGGCAGTCGCCAGATGCCCTGGGTTGTCTCTAATTAAGTTTAGAGAACCCGGGTGCAACATGGGCATTTGCACTTTGGTTTTTGTTTTGAGGCTTTAATGTCGTCCCTGTCCCAACACCCAAAGAAAGGTTTAGGTAGTGGTGCTAACTGTACCACTACAGCCAGTGAGTGCCAAGAGAACATAAGCAAATGAATCTGCAAAAGGCCTATCAGTAGCCTATACGAGGCAGCTCTTGCCCACCACTTTCTATCAAAATATCTATCCTAGCATCTTCTTCAACCCTAAATCTATTTTTAAAACTCTGCAAGAAAGACGTTTCTATCACATGACTAGTGAGCTTAATCCATTCATCTAGTGCTCGATTTTTAAACCAATTTCCATCTATCTCTTTCCTAAACTTAAACTTGTGCAAGTTAAACCCATTGGTCCGTGTCCTAATTGAGGCCTTAGTGCCGGCAGGAGCGTAACCCTAAAAATGTCGGTTTTCGAGTTATATGCGGCATCCTGTTAGTGTAACATTCAGAAATCGTGTGGTAATGTCGGCCATGGGAAAAGCCAACATCCTAGGTGGTGTAGAAGGGAATAAAGTCACGTGTTTTTACGCTAGGGGTTATTGTGCAGACCTAACCTAAATCCAGATGACAGGAGGAAAGTAGGCCTTAGCGTGCCGCGGCCAATGAAAACGAAGATTTCCGCCACACCTCCAGCTCAGCCAATCAGAAATGCGCGCTGGCCACCCAACGGGTTCTCATTCAGCGTTTGTCCTTTGTTTATATCTATTAATTTATTTATATTTAAAATATTCCTAGTAAATCAGGAATTAGGCACAGCAACATTTATTTTACATTATACCTCTTTTGACATACATTCTTTAAAAATGACCCCATAACCATGTTTAAAAAAAAATCGGGTGGGAGGAGGACGTAAATAAAAAAAATGGCACGTAAACCCCCAAATAAAAAAAAATAAAAACTTAATGCTATGACAGATCTAGTCTAGATATTTAATTTGATGTATAATAAATAGTAATGCATTGTACCTCTCTAATCATTAATTATTGGTAATTTAACTTCAACCACTAATTATTCAAAACAAAGTGTTTGTGGGTTACGCTCCTTCCACCCTAGTGGCCTAATCCTTTTCACTAAAAATATGAACCTCACCTCTCTCTCCTATTATAACCTTCATCCACTTAAAGACTAAGATCAAGTCCCCTAGAACTCTTCTTTCTTCTAGCCTATGTAGATTTAGTCTCATAAGGTAAGCTCCCTCAACCTATGAATTATTTTGTCATTCTTCTTTGCACAGACTCGAGCAAACCAATATCCAGCCTATAATATGGTGACCAAAATTGCACCGCATAATCAAGAGGCCTAACTAATGGCAAGCACAGTAATTTCAGAATGACATCATCACTTAAGCACTGCTTTCTAACTATTGAACCCTGCATTTCAACGCGTTAGAAATCAAACGCCGTATTTCATGTGTAGCATGGGTCATCAGCATAATGTTGCTGACATCTGGATGATTGTATGCTCTCCCGGCCGAACCCTAGGTCTCCGTTCTTAAGTAAACATCGTTTATATTTTCGTGTTTATGCTCGACCTTTTCGGATGGCCAGTTTGTTTGCTCACCCCTTCCTCTTTTGCTTCTAGAGCCTTTCACAAACCTATCGCCGAAAGCGGATTTAGAGCTAATTTCTTGGGCACTGTAAGGGTTAAAGCAAACAATCGGCAACTATTGTCCGTATTAATCTTTCCCCTAAATCAGGGGTGGGCAACCTCCGGCCCGCGAAGGGCTAAGGTCTGGTCCGCCACCTTGCTCGGCATTAATATTGCAATCCTGCCCCCTCCCCCCCTCAAAAGAAATGTCTCAGCAGACTCGTAGAGGAAGAGGGGAATGATTCTTACGTCTGGCAATGAAAATGAGACAAAAATGCATTTCATAGAGACCAAAGTTGTAGAGGAGGCAATTTTAAACAAAAAAAAAAATTGCTTATGACTTCTTCATGGCAAGCAGCACCAGCCGTCTCACTGATTTGTATATTTTTCAATAAAATTCTTGTATAATGTATTCTAGTATATATATATATATATATATATATATATATATATATATATATATATATATATATATATATATATATATATATATATATATATATATATATATATATATATATGATCACTTTGAGAATTTCGTTTGTCACTCCGGCTCGCGGCCTGCTCCCAAAAGTCTCATCTGCCCCTCACTCTGAAAAAAGTTGCCCACCCCTCCCCTAAATGATGAGTAATCGTCCGCAGCGCATTCAAACGCAAGTTGCCTTTGAACACTATTAGGCTTCAGGGTCGAAAGTTGTTTCAATGTCGATGAGCTTTGTTTCTTAATGAATTAACTTCCCGAGTTTTGTCGACATATTCTTAATGTAAAGGAAGTTGCAAACGACAACTCGTGCATTTGAAGATTTTGCTGTGGATTAATTTCCACAGCCATGGTAGTTTATTCGGGAGTTGTTTTTGCGTGCCTGTTAGTGTGCTTATCATAACATCTCTGCTCCCGTTTTACTACATTTCTTCCAAGTAGGCTTTGATATTCTCCTAATAGTTATATAGGGCCCCGGTGGCTTTCATGGTTTGTTATTTTCATCATAATAAAACTTAGCCCTCCAAGAATCTAACCTGGAATCCTAAAGATACCTCTCACCCGTGCTCCTTACTTGTTCTCCCCCCGGGCATATCTGCTACCTCAGGCCCCCTTTTCCTCTACATCTCCCAAACAAAATTCCGTAATTGAGGGGCGGGGGGACACTTTGTCATATATTGTTTTTTTTTTGACGGGCAATTTGCTGAGGGTGGGTTCTAGGGGGCAGGCACCTGTCCATCGAATCCAAAGCAAGTACATATGTGGTTGATACTCGTAAGAAGATTCTGCACTTTTGTTCTATCATTTGTGGCTCTAAGTTGTCCACGACCTCTTCCCGCTTGCATTTTGAAGGTTCTGTATTCGTTAACTATATTAATTGAGGTTGGCATTTGTTCGTTTTCCTTCGTTCTTTCTTCCATTTCTTCGTCTGAGGCCGATCAATCACAGCCAGCTCAATTATTCCGCCGACTTTGCTATGGTTGCAAACCTTGCAAAGTTTAATAACGAATGCTTTTATTTTCAATTATAAATAATTTAACTTAGACCATTTCAAATTTAGAACATCTTAATCTGAAGAAAAATTGTAACTGTTCAAAGCTCGGTCGAAGCACGTGATATTGAATCCCTCCTTCTGGATATTTACCCTCCCTCACTTCCCAACTCTAAAACATTTCACGTTATCAGTTCTTGCTATTCGCCTCCTTGGTTTCATCCCGCAACCACGGGTACCTACAGCCGATGAGAAGGACACGCGAATCGGGATCCCATCCCGGGATAACTAATAAAAAACAAAGGTGGGGGCAATTCGCGGAAAAATGCAGCCATGTTAAAAAACACCTACAACCGGAACCAAGAGAAAGATCGGATTAGTTAGTCCCCAGCTTACCATGAACATAGATGAATGGACGAGAGCTGGTCGACGGCTAGCCTGCGAAATTAGCCACCGGCAAAGAAATTAGGTGAGAGGGGGCTTGGAAAGAAAAGTTCCCGGGCGCACTGGGGTTCGGATTGGATTTTAGAGGAGCTCTCGCGATCCTAGTGGATACGACGTTGGATTTATGACGTCGAGGGCGGTGCCACGAACCGGTCGCCCATCGGCCAGATACACTGATATCCGCTACCCCAGCGACAGGAAAGTAACTCCACATACATCATCCATCACTTAGCCAATCGCAACACCGCTATCTTTTCTCTCAGTCTTCATAGCAGAACATACCCACTATCTTCACAGTTACATAATCTCGCGAGTCCCCTGTGGGAGCGGAACGGATGCTTCCACCTCCCTGTGGTCACGCAATGTTCCGCTATGCCTGTCAAACACAATACGACCCGGACCCCCTTTCCCTCCAAGGATCGTCCCGTAGTGCCCTCTAGCATACCAGTAATTGTCGTTCTGATCCTTATGTGCATCTCATTACCCGGTGTGGGGGAGGGGTCTAATTCCAAAGCACAATAGCTTAGGTTCCAGTTCTTCTGGATCTTCCCATTCCCTCTGTAAACAGGTGTACTGATCAAATCCCGAAGTGTGCCGCAGATTGAAACGAAATGTCGCTTCTCTGTTATTATTTCTTTTTCCCCGTGTATATTATTTGCTTCCACTTAGTTCCCTAATTATCATTTTTCATCAAGTGACTGGAAATGCATCGACTCACATTCGCGATGTCGTTATCCCTTTATCGTTGGATGAACCATATTTTTTTTTGTTATTGTTCATAACAAGGTCTGATGTAATCTCGTGGTGTTTGCAGTCCGATTATTTGTTTATCTTCATTAATTCTTTGCATCTATTCACTTTTGACTAATCGTGTTTTTGTGTTTAGCATTCATTGAGGCTATAAATTGTAATGGCTGTGATTTTGCCATTTTATAAAACTAGACTTTATTCTTATCTGATGATAGAGTGCCGGGAGTTAATGAGATAACGCTAATTACCACACTCTTTCTTGACGAGCTAAATTTCAATCAAATTTACATGCTGGGATCGTCTTTTTTTCCTCTGGAAATGTTTTAACTTCATTTGACAATTCTAGTTTTGCGCGACCATCCGGGCTCAGTCAGGGCGGAGATTCTCTCGGTTTTTTGGTGTGTTTTTGCTTAACTTTTAAGAACAAATCGGTTGATCCAATGATATCGACTACTGTGAGGTAGAATTATAATTAAGGGTACTATTCTGTGTAATCCAACGCGGGCAGACGCATCAATGGGTGAGGGAGGAGGGGGGGGGATAATAAAGGATTGCTAGGGCAGTCATATCACTCTTAAACCTTAAATGTTTATGCAAGAAGTGCGTGATTTAGGAACATGTGCGTGAGTGAGTGGCGAGTGTTTTGGTGGAATTCTGTTTACTTCTGATTACTTTACCACCTCGTTCTTGCGTTTTCTAGGATTACTTGCCCACATGTGTTTTCCTCAATAATTATAATTTTTGTTCACAAATGTTCTTAAAAAACTATTTCCTAAGCACCACTTATCCCTCCAAGTTGTCTTTTTCTCAAATTGCCCCGCCCATTTCTCTTTTTAAAATGTCTATAATACTCCGACATCTGCGTTTTTTCTCCCCATTGAATTGTTTGGAAGTATTTACAATTTTCGAAGGTTTATGGATTGTAAAAAAAAAAAAATCAAGGATTAATTTACGTCGAATCGACATTTGCTGTAGACTCGTGAAGTAGGCCTCGCTTATTCAGCGTGTGGAGGAAGCAGCCATTCCTTACTTTAACACTAGAAAGAATGTGGAGTTGACTAAGAAATCGACGATGGAGGTAATAGATCCCCAGTGAAAAAAGATGCAAACAACACTCGTCAAACCCCAATTTCCAAACTTATATGAATTTCGTACATGCCAGTATAATAAGAATCCCCAAATACGATTTGGTGTCCTTAGCGCAATCGCGGCACGTAAGTTTGAAATGATCCTCTCACCACGCAAACATTTTAGGGCCATTGCCATTTCTCGGGTTTTTTGTCTCTGACTTCCCAAGTGATTGCTTCTTTTTGTTTGTCCCTTTCCCCAGCGCTTCTCTGCTCAGTTATTTCACGCAAATTTTGCCAATTCTTCAAACATATTTTCAATCTCGTCTTTAGTTCCAACTCTCCTTTAGACTATTCCATATTCCCTAAATTGGTCAATTTCTTTACAAACTCCCTGCGTGAGATGTCATTGCTTTGTTCTTGCTTCTTGGCATGTAACAACTCCATCTCGTGAATTTATTTCTGGTTTAGCATCTTAGCGAACTCAGCAAACCCGTCCGCTATTGATTCAAGCTGTAACGATGGAGAGTTGAATTAGTTAGCGTCCACTGAATACCTCATTGTTCTCGACAAAGGATAATAAAGACTCTTTATTTGATATCACCATTTTTTAAGATGGAAACTGAATAGGAGCTTTTCCTTTTAGGAATAAGAGCATCGCATTCCTACCCAAGTCCCATTACTTACTGTGTATTCATTTGATACTTAAATACCATTCGATACTGTGAACCTATTAATTTTCACTGAAAATAGCTTTGTAATTCATTATTAAATTCAAGTGGAAAATTAAATACGTATCTGCTCCAGAAAGTTTGAGAAAAAGTGATGGTTTATGGTAGGTGAAAATGTGAGGAAGGTACATTGCCTTAGTAGGTTACTTGGAGCGTTAGGAAGCGAGAGGGCACGCAATTCTCTATATTTAGCTCCTGAAATATAACGAAAGCAAGTCTCCTGGCGATAAGCATAAAAAAATAATTAGTAGGAACAATGTCATGGTTATTCTTTTAATGTTTTGGTAAATAAAAAAAATGCTCATTGGGGGAAAAACTAAAATGGGATTAAATTTTCACGGACAATTTGCTTATACAGCTAATTAACAGTAGGGAATAAGTGGTTTTATTTACTAACACAAGCCCGTAAATGGGGGAGTATAGCAGGGATGTTGCCCCTGCTACCGGAGAGGCGCTCTTTCCAGCGGCAGTCCCTCCTTTTCTTTCATAAGGGACTGCCAAGTAAGCACGTAGGCGGCCCAAAATTGACCCCTCCCAGCGCAATAGGGCCAACCCCCTTAGGGGAGGGGGGCAAAGGATGGCAGGGCCCGTCGGTCTGTGCCCCTATCTCTTCTCCGACAGATGCCGGTTCATCGGCTCGAGACTAGAGAAAAAGTTCCTCGAATGGGATCCGTTATGGCCACATGGAGGCCACAATTGGGATGGACATGGTCCCTGAGGTGACCCAGCCCCATACCGTAGAATCTGCCTTGGGTTCGAACCCTGGATCGGTACCAAGCTCACAACCCGATTCCGCCCCTGTTTAAGCTTCTCAGGCGTCTCGAGTCCCCGAGGATCCACTAGGAGAGAAGGGATCTCCTCCTCCAGTTAGTTCCTCTGTGACAGCCAAGACCTCCATTTTAGAGTAGGATCTTGAGAGGCCGGTCATTTTGGACTAGTGGCTCGTGGCGGTAAAGGAGGAAAGTGGGTTCATTCCCCACTCTGTTCTCCTAAAGAGAAAAAAAAAAATCGTTAGACGAAAAAGCCTAAGGGCTCCTCTTTCTCCGCGGGAGCCACGGGGACGGACGGGTCCACTGCCATTTTGGTAAGCAACCAAGCCAAGATCGGCACGTTCTTCCCCGGGCGGGGAGTCCCTGAATGAATAAGACGTAAACTTGCAAGTGCGCAGATTATAACGTCGGGGCCCCTCATTCAGGGGTTACCTGGCGTTTTCGAGCCCGCTTTCTAGTTGTTCGCTCCACCGATGCCAGCGTGTTGGCCAAGGACAACACGTTCCATCAGAGAAGAGCACTAGGTAGCGTGATTGATAAAGAACCGAAGGTGACCCATTTCTCGAAAGGGAGCCTTATGGCGAATGTGTCGGATCCCTCCGAGGCGGCGAAGATTAGTGCTCTTCGGACAGTTGATGGCACCCCGGTGAGTGTGACGTCGCACTCTACCATGAACTTTGTGAGAAAGTAGGTTATGCAAGGAAACTCGTGGACTACTCTATAGATGACATCACATTGGACCTGGACGACCAATGAGCGATAAAGCTCGAGCGGGTGATGAGAAATGAGGGAGGGGACCCGAGACCCACCCCTATCTCTTCGTCACGTTCGACTGTGACTGGCTCCCTAAGTTGGTGCGTGCAGGTTGGTATTGGTACCGCGTGAAGTCATTAGTGCCACTGTCGCGGAGGTGCTACTAATCCCGCCGCTTTGGCCATACTAATCGCTCCTGTAGACGCGCAAAATCGTAGTTACCCGAAATCTTTCTACGTTGCTCCAAGGCGGCACATAAGTCCAAATCGTGTGGGGGCAACTGTTTCAATTGCGGGGAGCCGCATCCCGCTTATTCGAAGCAATGTGGTTCCTATCCTCTCCAGAAGGAAATCCTGGCCGTTGAGTCCCAGGATCGTCTCTCATTTCGCGAGGCTAAGGACTTGGTCCTGACGAGCCCGGTGATTCCTGGGACGTCTTATGCCTCAATGTTAAGAAAAGCCCTCTGCTCCTGGCCTCTCCAGGCCTACATCCATTCTGTGGGTTCTAACCACCCCGGGCGCTCCCCTGGTATAGCTGGCGGCAAGAAGGGTTCGCACACAGCTCGGCTAAAACTAGCCCCTCTCCCCTCTCAGCGTGACCGCTTCCCGTATGGCGGAACGGCCCCGTGCTCCACCGAGTCGTTAGACTCGCAGGAGGCAACACCCCTGAAGTTGGTCGTGAGGCCATCTTCCACCGTTTCTAAAACTGCTCCCCGAAAGGAGGACAGCATTATAGGAGTTTCGGCTCCTATTGCCACACCCAGTGCTAGCCTGGGTAGCTCGAAGACGGTGGATTCTCCAAAATAGGAACCCCTGCTTCTGAAGCCGCTGAAGCTGCTCAAGGTTTCGAGGCGTCCGGACAACATCGCCCAGAGTAATACGGCTATTTTCGTGAGGGTTTTCAACTGAAGAGGGTCCCCGCAAATCTTCCGAACTATGCCTGGAGGGCATAATTCTTCAATGGAATTGCCTCGGACTCCGGGAAAAATGGGAGGAGCTGCGGAGGCCGGTCTCCTCTCGTTTGCTATTAGCTATATTTTTTCAGGAGTCAATGCTGGACGCGTGCCCCCTGCCCACCCTCACGGGGTATAAAGGTTTACTTTTGGAACCACACCACCACGAGATGGGGGCCGGGCAGGAGAATGCACGATTTACACCCGGCATGATGCCTCCGTTCTTCTCATTGCTTTAGATACCTCCTTTCAGGCAGTAGCTGTGCATATGCACCTGGATGGTAGGTATACTGTCATTTCTGCGTACATTCCACCGTCAACCGATTTCGATTTTGTGGACTTTCGCCGCGCCGTGGTACTGTTGCCGAGGCGCTTTCTCTTCCTCGGGAATCTGAACGGAAGGCACAACATCTGCGCAGACTACTCGCCCAATCCCAGAGGTCTGGTCCTTGCAAACCTGATCGACGAGCTGGAGATAGGTGTCCCGAATGTGGATGAGTTTACGCATCACTGGCCGAGAACTGATTCATTTTCCTGCCTCGATCTATATTTGTGCTCTCCAGATGCACAGCCTGATTTTGATTGGGGGGTGGTCGATGACCTCCATGGTATTGATCACTTTCCCATTCAAACCGGGAAAAGATCACTCTATTCCGGCCGGTTGTCTCCTAATCTCTCTAACCTCTTGCGTGTGTAAGTTGATGGAGAAATTGGTAAACGTTAGATTAGCCTTTTTTTCTGGATTGCGGAGGCCATCTGTCTTCTGCACAGTGTGGCTTCCGCAAGTTTCACTCCACGTCGGATGCACTGCTCCGACTGGAAAATGCCGTCTGCGAGGCCTTCCTTCGTAGACAGCAAAACACCACGGTGTTTTTCGATCTGGAGAAGGCTTATGATACCGCATGGAGATACGGTATCATGGAGACTCTCCACACGATGGGGGCGAGGGGACGCTTCCCAATGTTTATATCTGAATTTTTGCGAGATCGTGGATTCCGTGTACGGGTGTGGGGAGCCCTCTCCGGCCCAATGGAGCTGGAAGAGTGTCCCGCAGGTCAGTGTCGTCAGTGTCACACTCTTTGTCCTGAGCATCAACAGCATCACTCCGGTGCTGCCGTAAGATGTTCTCGCTACTCTATACGTGGACGACCTTTCGATCTCTTTTGGCGCGGGCCAGATGTCGACTCCAACAGGCATTAAACCGCGTCTCTCCTTGTCCAAGACTTAGGTGGTGCACTTCTGCAGCTATCCACGGCTCCACCCTGACCCATACTTGTTTCTTAATGGGGTACGCCTGGAAGTGGTTGAATCGCACAGTTTCCTTGGTCTTGTATTTGACCGATGCCTTAGGGTCTCCTGCAACCGCGCCATGGATATTCTCCGTTCCGTTACGTTCAGCGCTTGGGGCGCTGATAGAGCTACTGCCTTACTTTCTTATCGAAACCTTTGTTCGTTAGAAGCTCGACTACGGATGCTAGTTTTATGCATCCGCAGCCAAGCGTGTATTGCGGACTTTGGACTCGATCCACCACACCGGCCTTCGCCTGGCGACCGGTGCCTTCCGCACTTCTCCAATTGAGAACCTACTAGCCCATGCTGAGGAGATGCCACATGTTTTACTTTCTGTTTCGAATTATATAATTGATATATTCCTTCCCCGCTTAACTAGTCAATTATATTGTTTTGGTAATAACATCATAACTATTCGGCCGATTCTAACGAAAATTCAACCCTTATGTTGTTACACATTCTCTTTCTAATGATATAATTGTCAAGGTCCTCCAAAGGTCAGCCAGGGAATTATTTATCAATAACGTTATAACTATTCGCCCGATTCTAATGAAATTTGAAACTCTTATGTTGTTTTACATTCTCTTCCGATTGCTATAATTACCAACGTCCTCTCAAAGTTAGCCAGGAAATTTTGTTTTGGAACTCTCCGGGGAATTATTTGGAAATAAAATCATAACTATTCTGCCGATTATAACGAAATTTGAAACCCCTATGTCGTTTTAAATTCTCTTTCGGATATAATTCCCAAGGTCCTCCCAAGGTTAGCCATGGAATTATTTATAAATAAATTCATAACTATTCGTCCGATTCTAACCATATTTGATTCTCTCATGATGTTTTAGATTCTCTTTCGGATGATATAGTTTACAAGGTCTTCCCAACATTAGCCTGGGAATTATCTAGTTTGGGCAATGACGGGGAATTATTTGGCAACAAGATCATTACTATTTAACCGATTCTAACGAAATTTAAAACCCTTATGTAGTTTTACATTCTCTTTCTAATTATAGAATTGTCAAGGTTAGCCGGGGAATTATTTTGTTTTGGCAATGACAATAACTATTCGGCTGATTCTAACGAAATTTGAAACCCTTATATTTTTTTAAAAAATTTTCCTTCGAATCATATAATTACCAAAATCCTCGCAAGATTAGCCATGGCATTATTTGGCAATAAAATCATAAATATTTAACCGATACTACCGAAATTTGAAACTCTTATCTTATTTTACGTTCTCTTTCGTATGATATAGTTGACAAGGTCCTCCCACGATTAGCCAGGGAATTATTTAGTTTGGACAATAACGGGAATTATTTGGCGATAACATCATAACTATTCGGCCGATTCTAACGAAATTTGAAACCTTAGTTTTGTTTTACATTCTCTTTTAAATGGTATAATTACCAAAGTTAACCATGGAATTATTTTTGTTTTGAAAATACAATAACTTTGGCCGATTCTAACTTAATTTGAACCCTTTATGTTGCATTAGATTCTCTTTGCCATGATATATTTGTCAATGTCCTCCCAAGGTTAGCCAGGTAATTATTTATCAAAGCGTCATAACTATTCGTCCGATTCTAACGAGATTTGAAACTCTTCTCTTGTTTTACGTTCTCTCTCGTATGATATAGTTGACAAGGTCCTCCCAAGAATAGCCCTGGAATTATTTAGTTTTGGTAATAACTGGGGAATTATTTGCCAATAACATCATAACTATTGGCATTTTCTAACGAAATTTGAAACCCTTATTTGATTTTCATTTTTCGAATAATATAATTGCCAAAATCCTCCTAAGGTTTGCCATGGAACTATCTTGTTTTGGAAATAAAATCATAACTATTCGGCCGATTCTATCGAAATTTGAAACCCATATGTTGTTTTAATGTCTTTCGAATGATATAATTGCCAAGGTCCTCCCAAGATTAGTTCGGAAATTATTTTGCTTTGGCAATATCATAACTATTTGGCCTATTCTAACGAAATTTGAAACCTTATGTTGTTTTTCATTCCATTTCAAATGATATAATTGCCAAAGTCCTCCCAATGTTAGCTAGGTAATTATTTGGCAATACCTTCGTAACTATTCGTCCGATTCTAGCGAAATTTGAAACCTTTATGTTGTTTTACCTTCTCGTTCGAGTGATATAATTACCAAGGTCCTCCTAAGGTTAGCCTGGGAATGATTGAAAGTTTTGAAGGTCGTTAGGTCATAAATCATAATAAGTGAGAGCACGCGACTCTTGGTCAGCATACGTTGTTTGAGTCTAGTTGAATACACCGTCGCTAAATTGGGTTTTACTGAGGGGGAGAATGTGAGAAAACGAGACATTTTACCGGTTCTCCTCGGGGGAGGGGGAAGGGGGCTCGCACGCTCGCCTTGGCTCTATAGCTCACTGTGGCTTTCCACCTAATATATGTCGTTTCAATCCCTCAGCAAATAGAAATGGCGGTGGCGGCCAGACATGCCCCCTCCTCCCTTCAGAAAGATGTACCGTTGTGCGGTTGGTCTGTATGGTTTTGCGGTAATGACAAATCAAAAACGCTCAGTCTAATAATTTTTGGTCGATTGCATGACCTTTCTAAGCTTTTTGTCTCGTTTGGATGGATGGGTGTTTTTCTTAAAGATGTCATTGGTGTGTCTGAATTTCTTTTTCAAAGGGATCTCTGCTCGCGCATTTTGGTTTCAATTATTCTTGAATCAGTCCCTCACTAATCGTTCATGTGATCGGTTCTACTTTGTAGAAAGAAATGACGAGGGATGAATGACAATTGAAGTAAAGTCAAAACTTGGCTAAGTGTCGATGATTAGACCAGCGGCATTCGTCATTGCCTCTACTACCAGTTTCAAAAACGCTTAAGGAAATTCAGTGACAAAAAGTAGTCCCTGACCATATACCTACATAAGTGAATGCCGAATTCCCTTCTTGGTGCAACCGAGCAAGCGGAAATTCCAGCTTCATTGGGATTGATCATGCGACAATGCTCGGAAAATTTTAAATTCCAAGGGCATTAGGAAACAATTATTAAATTGAACCCTTAAAACTCCCATTTTAGTCCGTTTATTTTGGTGATGAGTGCTTAAAGTCAGTTTGGCTAGACAAAGTTAACTAAAGGATGCGTCCCCTTCATATCTAGGCTGGTAGTAATTTCTCATTTTAAAGGCTTAGGGTACGACAAGTGTGCAGAATATGTATCGACGTAGGACCACTACAGGTGTGTGTGTGTGTGGGGGGGGGGAATCAAACTTAATTTGATCGTCGTTGACAAATGAATTCCGCGCATGCCTAATTTCTGGCGTCTTTTTTCTCTTGTTATCATAGTAGACTCATCTATTCACGTCTTTGAAGGAAGTAATGCCATGGCCGAATTGAATTCTCCCAAAATTTGGATAAAGTAAGTTGTGCTGCTTGGGAGCTCCAATGCGAAGATCTCCGAGTGTCTGTGTGTCAATCTGAGGTCGATGCAGATGATGAGGAAAGAGTTGGATGAATCAGGCTGTGATTAAGAGGGTGGCGGTGGCTCGGAAACCTCACTATATAAAGAACTCGAATTTGTCGCGGAGATCCAGGCCATCAATGACATTTATCTTAGCATGTCGATGAGGTCCATAGTCAGGGACAAGATAGTGTCGGTCTCTCATCAGGCAGCTAGTGCATGAGGACACCCGCTACTACTCATACACAATGAGAAAGGGCCAAATTCTGTCGCAGAAGATGAAGGACAAGCGGAAGGAACGTGCTGCGAAACCTTTGAACAAATTGAAGCGTACCCTCAAGCCTAGCATGCTTTGGTTCTTCTCAGACGAGAAGAATTTCTACCAGCACCAAACAGGTGGTAAACTCGCACAACAACCTTTAACTTGCTGTGTCCCCAAAGATGTACCGATAGTCATGAAGACAAAGTTCCCGCTCCACATCATGGTGGTCAGTAGCGAGGGCCATGTTATGTCTCCGTTTATATTCCCGTTGGAAGGTTGTACGTGCGGCAGCAGGACCCTGCACCATGTCACACAAGCAGGAGGACCCAATTTTGGCTGTCAGACTATTTCTTAGATCAGATTACTCCTAACTCCCAAGACTGCAACAACCTGGACTAATGTCTGGGGTGTAGTTGAGAGAGACCATCAGGTCCCTGTGCATCCAAGGTGGAGCTAAGGTCCTGCCTCACCATAGTTTTCACCCAATTAAATAGGAAATCTATAGACTAGGCCTGTTGCAGGTTCCAACGCCGCCTGGATGCCGATTTCATTGAATATAATGAATATTATAAAAAATATATTTGTCATATGAACTCTGTTATTTTATATTAAAGTTAGGCCACAACTTGACTTTGGTGACCAATTTTATGGCAAGGAAGCTAAACATCTGGATTTCAACTGGGATATAATATGAAAAATATATTCTTAAATAACACTAGTCAACAATGATTTTGCTACTTGGGTATTAGCTTGTGACTTATACTAAATCGGAGTATGCTGATTCCGAATCTGTAATCAGAATTGTTCTAGCACGTAGTTACACATATGAGCAGTGGTGCTTCGGCTACCGTAGCGAGAGTATGTGTTTGGTTCCTGCGTTACACTACTGCTTTATCACGTTATCAAATTTAGCCATTATAGTAGTGGTGTTGAAACAGTATTTACATACAGTGATTAATTGCATTTTTCTTTCAGATTTATCTCTCAATTAATTTGTAAATGAAATAAGATTTACAAAAGTATATAACAGGATATATACAAACTAAGTTGTAAACATGAATCGGCAGGATGTATAAATAGCCCAGACAACTTTTGTTATATCTGTGGAAGATATACTCCAAGCAACCAGCGGAAAAAAATTAGCTTAAAGAGTGAAAACTGCATACAATTATTATTTTGGTTGTAAAGTTGGTGACCAAGGTGAGCCCTGGGCATCTCACAAATCTTGTACTGTGTGTTATACAGGGTTCACACAGTGGTTAAATGGCAAACGGAAGGGTATGCCTTTTGTTGTACCAATGGCGTGAGCCAACAAATCATGTTTTTGATTGCTACTTTTGTATGGAAAATATTGCGGGATTCTCAAATAAGAACAAGTCAAAAATTGTATATCCAGATTGTAAGTCAGCTATAAAACCAGTCCCTCATAATATGGAGATGCCAATCCCAGTTCCTCCATCAGCTAGTGCAGTTAAAGAAGATGATTCATCGCCTGAAGAGGAGGGTAACAATGACGATGAAATGTAAGAGGATGATTCTAAGGAAAAGAAGATCCAGTTGATAAATCAAAAAAGATTGAATGATTTGGTGAGGAATTTGTCATTGTCAAAGGAGAACGCAGAACTGTTGGGCTCCAGACTACAGCAATGAAATCTTCTAGAGGACGGTGCAAAAATATCTACTTTCCGTAAACGCCATGAGGCCTTAGCTGCATTCTATAAAGAAGAAGATTGTGCTTGTTTCTGTACTGATGTTAATGGCCTCATGGATAAGATAGGAAACTAGCATTTACCTGATGAATGGAAACTATTCATCGATGCAAGCACTGCTAGCCTCAAAGCTGTGTTGCTACACAATGGTAACAAAAAAACCTTCAATTCCTGTCGCACTTATTGTTGGGATGATAGAGACATAAGACTCAATGAAATTTATTTGGAAGTTGTTCATTATTCGCATCATAAGTGGAATATCTGTGGTGATCTAAAGGTATTTTTTTTTACTTCTTGGACTGCAGCTAGGAGCTAGGATACAAAGTATTTGTGCTTCTTATGCCTATGGAACAGCTGTGACGACAGTAATCATTATATTGTCAAAAAGTGGCCCGAAAGAGAAGAACACGTAGTAGACCGATACAATGTGAAGCACATGCCTTTGGTACATCCACAGAAGATCTACCTTCCACCACTTCATATCAAACTTGGCCTTATCACGAATTTTGTTAAAGCAATGGCCTATGATTCTGATGGATTCCAGTATCTCAGAGAAATTTGGTTAAAAGAAAACCGATGCTAAACTTAAAGCTGGCATTTTTGTTGGGCCGGAGATCAGAGACTTGATACGTAACAGGGAGTTCCGAAATAAACTAACTTCACATGAGTTGGCAGCATGGGATTCATTTGTCCATGTAGTGCATAACTTCCTTGGTAATCATAGGGCTGAAAACTCTGAATAACTAGTGGACAACATGCTAAAGGCCTATCAACGAATGGGGTGTCGGATGTCTCTTAAGATGCATTTCTTGCATTCGTATCTAGATTTCTTTCCATCTAATATAGGTGATATTAGTGATGAACATGGGGAAAGGTTCCACCGAGATATCGCAATGATGGAAAGCAGGTGTCAAGGCCGATTCAACGAAAACATGATGGGTGACTACTGCTGGTTCCTACAACGGGAGGATCCTATCTATATCCACGTACAAGCGCAAGAGCAAGAGTCTCAAACATTTTTGAAGAAATTTATAGTTAGGTGAGTACTACTTCTTTTATATGTCATACATATCTTGTCTGGATCTGTGAAAGGACATACATAATGCCGAATAAGGTGCCCTGATTCCAAACCTTTGCCCAGAAACGTCTCATTCTTGTCAAACTCGTAATAATTATATCATTAATTGATCCAAGGTGACAAAGTGAAATATATAGCCTAGTTGCATAACTCAGGAATCTGAGCACAGATTTGGAATCATCGCACCAAAATTAGTTAGTTACAACAACATTTACTCAAGTAGCAAAGACAAAGTTAAAATTTGTTGACTAGTGTAATTAATCAGTTATGAGCATAAGTTAAACAAGATCGAGGGACAATTGCGGTCTGAGTTAATCAACTGTAGGAAGAAGGAAGCGGGAAAAATCAGTGCACAAGAATGAATGGGCATCGGACAGTGGTGGTATTGATAACTGTAACTAATAATGACATTAATAGTAATGACTACAAGATAAACTGGCAGTTTAAAATAATGGGTAGAATACAATAGTTAGCAACTGGGATATTATATTCGACTACTCAAAAGGAGCGTGCCCCTAACCCACCAATGGGGTGAACTGTCATTTTTGAGGGTGCATGCCTGTTATGCAGCCAGACTTCACATGGGTAGCCATGGCGTTTCTTTGAGAATGGTTTCATATCAAGATGGATCCTTGGTAAACAAGGGTAGGCGTAAACGGAATTTTATAGGCAGCTGTCTGCCGAGGGTGTTGAAGACGTCGCTAACCGCCGAAATGTAACGTGTATACTAGTGGTTTTCAGTCTTTTTATTATAGTGGCACCCCAATATAAAATACTTTACCTTTGTGGAAAAAACACTAAAATTAACTACGATTAACATTTAACCAAATTTAATCGAAATGAGACATAAAACTTTGAAAAGAAATCAATCTTACCTTTAATGGGAAATTTAAACTTGATGAGTATCACAGAATTCTTTAATATTGGGACATGTTGACAAGGCAACTCTCATTTTTTCATTCACCGTTTGAAATCTTTCTCTTTTCGTTGTTTTTATATTTTACATTGCAGAGAAGATAGTTTCAAAATACCTTTGAGCGTCGTTAGTTTTTTTTTAGAAATGTTTAAAATACATTGTTTGCAATCTAGGCATTTTAAAAATGATTTTTTGGTTGCTCTCGCCGCACCCCAGTTGAAAACCGTTGATGTATACGATTGTGTGAACTTCTTCTGTCCTCAGTGGGTGTCGCGACATGGTTGCTGCAGTAAAGGGAAGTTTCGAAGCAGTCTTAGGTGTTCCATATTCCCTTCCTGTTCTCATTTAGACTTGATAATATGAACGAGTTTGGTGCAATACCAAACTGACGTACCGATGAGAGATTCTGTGTCCCAGTACCAGTTATTTTTCGTGTAGTTTTGTGTTCATACCTACATAGCCTCACGCATTAATGAGGAGAGAGCAAGCTACAGTACTCCAGCCATAATTATTGATAATTATAGTGCGAATTCAACCAGAACATTTTTTTGTTAACTAAAGGGGTTCAATTTCCTGAACACATTAGCCACTCGTGGATTTTTCTGGTGTAAACTAATTTAATATGTCGTTACAGCATTTGATATTTGAGGCTTCATGAGAACTTTTTTGTGCGGGTACCATTTATTTAGGCGAATATAGTGTATTATTTTCTAACACAATCTGGTGTGCCAGTTTGCTACAATAATAGTTAAAATTAACGTTTGGATTTCTCTCGTTGTGTGATAGTGTCTATGTAATGGGTAACCATACTGCAACTGACTTTTAACATATTGCGTCCCTTCCGGCCCCAACGATATGTCTTAATTATGAACGTCGAGCGGGTTCTGATCCCGGGGCTTCAAATAGTCTCATCTTTTTTTCGCATCTTCACTTTTTTACGAATTTCTGGCCAGGCTGATTTATTTATAGGATGGTCGAACCACCAAATTATCTGTATTTAGTACTATGAAATCCCCTCGGCTCTGAAGAGGGCCTAAAATGGTTATTTAGATTGCAGAGCCGATTTTCCTGTCGCCCTACCTTCCTTTTTGACAGCACCTCGGGGGTTGTTTCCTTATGTCCTCCGGGTAAAGGAAATAGTTAGCTTAGGGTTGCCTTTTAAGGGATTATCTCATTTGAGGTTAAGGAAAAGGTAAAACTTCTAGCTTCTAAGTTGTTTCTTAGTTGTAGTAACGAAATAATTGCCTTCTTGATTCAATATCAATGTTGGCTTATTTTGAATTGTATATAGGTTGTTTTGGTGAAACCTACAATTTAATTGGGGATGTAAAGCAGTTGCTGTTATAACAGAGAGTACCCATGCCGAACAATGTGTGGCTTTGTATCTTCCGCATATTTTCACACCCCATTGTTTTTCATTTTTTTAAAAATAAATGCAACTACTAATGGCCCAATAAGCAAGGTTGTGTATTTTAAACTCTTGCCACCCTGAAGGGCAAGAACTACTAGAATGGAAGAGTGGTCACTCATTCCCTAAGTTGATACGACACCACCTGAGGTTAAGCTGCAATTGAACTCCCGCTCCTAACTGTTGCATGAACCACTACTACAGAGGGGCGGGGTATCTTATGAAATTCCCATGGCATGCAACGGCCTCTCCTCTTACCTGGTCCCTCAGGACAAGCTCACAGAAGGCGCGGCCCCACTTAATCCTGGTCAAGTTGACGGGGGGCCTACAACACAGGCTGTAGGGTTAAATGCTGTCTCCCTGTATCTCCCAAGCGGGATGTGTGTGTGGGGAAGGGGGAGCAACAAACAACGAGTATGTTGTTTCGGAATAGCTTTTGTCTCCCTCTACTGTTTCCATCCTACCTCCCAATAAGCGCACTCGTTGGTTTATTTGAAAGGTCAATTAGTTTGTATTTTCGTGTTTCAGATTTTTCCTGTGTGAAGCACTTAACTTGGTCAACGTCGTTGGCAACATCCACTTTACCGACTACTTCCTCGGGGGAACGTTTCTTACGTACGGCACCGATGTTCTGAACTTCCCCGAAATGGACATTGAAAATAGGGTTGACCCTATGACACGAATCTTTCCCAAAATGGCGAAATGTACATTCAGGTGTGTTGACATTGTTGACACTCGTAGGTCTCGCCTTACCTATAATTTATATCCTTAATATCGCGGCGTGATTTTAGTCAGTTGTTATGCCAATTGCCATTCTAATAAGTCGTTCTCACAATTCTGGATTAGTTGCCCTAGGAAATCTTTCTGTTACCTTACATACAGTCCATATTTATACATTTAAGAGAGCTTTTTTTTTGTGCATACCCATATCCTTCCGGAGAGTTGACGGATTCCATTTGTCCCGATCAGCAGCTATTTGAGAATGATTTTTTTCACAATTCAAAGTGATCTCTCCTCGGTTCTATTTTAATGTCCGTCAACATTTGCGTTATTTTGTCAAGTTTTATCTTTTCTAGTTGCTATTTTCTACAAATTTATGGGCAAAGGTGAAAGCACGGTTGTCTAATCATGTTACGTTGTCAGCGCCTCAAATTCATTTATAAACGGAGAAAAATTAAAGTATTTCTAAACGAGTCATGTTTCGTTTACAAAAAAGTTATCACATCATGAACATACTCGTATTTTACTGAGGAGGAGCATACATGAGAAAATGAAGATAGGAACCGTTCGCTTAGCTCCTCAATAGTAATCCGCTAGTCATGGTCACTGTCATTTTACCCCCTATCCAGTTTCTTTCCGAGCATAACCCTTGTCGTATCAACCTAATCCACCACTGACTCGTAAATGACGTCTTCACTGTGTTGAACAGGAAATACGGGTCTTCTGGGACATTGGAGACGCACGATGCTTTCTGCCTCCTGGCCGTAAATATCATCAATGAGAAGATATATATCTTCGTGTGGTTTTGGCTTATGATTTTGACTGCTGTCACAGCTGCCTGGCTCCTGTACCGGCTCGGAACCCTGGTCTCGCCGCAGCTCCGGAATTTCCTCCTTGAGGTAAGTTTCCTAAGATGGCGGAAGTAGTGGTATTATGATAGGGGCTACCGCTTGGCTTATTTTTTATATCGTGTATCTTAGGCCTATCTCCGATGTGTATTAATTTTTTTTTGTCATATGGTGTTTGAATGGTATTGCGAAGGAGACTGATTCTCTAAGTTACCTAGTTCTAGTGAGTGCGGACTTCGAACGATTTTTTTTTCTCTTAATTCTATTCGTTATTGTATTGTTTACCCTATGCCCTTCCAATTAATTTCCAGGAGGATAATTTGGGGTAAAATTTTCAACAGAAATAGACGAGGTATATACGTCAGATGGAATTTCGCCTCTCTCTCACATATAACGTATCATTTCCCCTGTTTCTTAATTCTTAGCTCTTATCGAACCCCACACTTGGGTTACAAACCAAGTGACATACGTCACTTGCGAAGTGTCGTTGAACTCATCCGAACCTGCGGACGTTCCTCCTTCACTGAGACGCTGCGTTCATTTATTTACTCAATAACTGAATATAACGGCCCGATGCGCTCATGGTGAAAATAGGGAAGAATCTGCACCGCGATACTAATGTAACCGCGTGAAAAGGGCGAAGCTGCTGGGTTGGACGCATGCTTATCTATAATAATCCCATGAATACGTGCCCTTAATTAAACTTATGGACTCTCCGGCCTTGACTTTATGTAGGAAGGACTGCTGATATACAATTCATGACCCTCTCTGGGTGCCTTTAAGAGTATCTTGAAGACACCTCTTACTTCTTTATTAGTTTGTAAACAGGCGCCATACATTTAATAATATTATTAAATATTACGTATGACGATTTGGGTAATCCCTTTATAGCTGGCGCGAATCTAACCCAATCAGAGCCTACTTAAAAACTAGGTCCCCACTGTAGTAAGCGCAAATTCATGATTGAAAAACAACTAGTGTTTCGTATTCACTCGTTTTTGTTATTGTTTTGTTATTGTTATTTCTTTTTATTGTTGTTTCCTGTTCAAATTTTTTAAAGTAGCCTAGAACTAGGCTGTTTGTTTACGGCGACTTATGCCTAAGTCGGCAGTCGCCAGATAGCCCCTTAAAAAAAATCAAAATCGTATTCACTCTGTCTTGCTTCAGAAAGATCGAGACGCACAGACTCAAGCGGAGATGTCGTTAGCGCTTATTTGTTTTGTTTTTGTAATAATAATCTTGTTGAGGCCTTGGGTAAGGCATTTTCCCAACTTGCCATAGCTTTTAAACATTTTTGAAATGTACAGATAAGCTGTGGAAAGAACATTTTCTCTAAGGCTAAATAAAGTTCGAGTCTTGCATTCTCTTGGAAAAGCTTATCGCGGTGTCCGTTGTTCTTTCTCCCTTCAACGGAGCCCTATTAACTTTGATCTCTGCTTTAATGGCATGGCGCGCATGAAGGAACTCACAATTCGCACGCGAACGCGACTTGGAAATGGCATTAAAAGCCGGCTGCATTTGTTTTATCGTAAACCCCCCAAACTGGCGCTGAAATATTAATATCAATGATTTAATATGTCTGACTCCTTATTACGAATAAATTGGCTATTACATCATTTATTAATATCTACAAGTTTGAAACCTTCTAACGTTCGCTCGGTAGGCCTCCTGTCGTGGCTCTTGGAATTTATTTCAGGGTGCAGACAAGGTCATGGGGAACACCAGTTTTAAATGTTCTGGCACACACACATTAATCCAGTTCTCACTAAAGTATTGCTGTACATATGATCCATTCGCGTGTTCTGTAGCGCCCCTCCCCCCGTAAGGGGCGCGGCGATTTGCAATCCTGGCCACGGTGCTGATGGGACTCAGCACCCTTTCCGACCCCATTTTAGCCTCTTCTCCTTCCTTCAAAACACTTGTTTCCTTGCTTTTCATACAACCTCTCCCACAACTTTCAATGGTCAGCCTCTAATTTCACTGGGTGAAGGGGAGGGGACAACGTTCCTTAACCCCTGAGCTCCGGTTCGGAATGGGTTTTTTTAACAACCTGCTTAATCCCCACCCATACCTTACTCACATCCCTTTTCCTTTCTTCTTCACACTCAGTTTTACGCAGTGTCTAAGGTGGAGCCGCCATGCCGATAGACTGCCAGGCCACCAGGCGGTAGGGGTGGTCCGAAATGGCGGCGCCTGGCTCTGCCAGGCCTGTAAGCACCTCTCGGGCAGCTCCACCGAAAAAATGGAGGTCCCCCACCCCCCTGTGCTTGCGCAGGGGACCCTCTTTATCTCTCTAACCGGAGAGGAGGCTTACTCCTCTCCTTCGCTTACGGGTGTAGGGGACTCCCCCTCACCCCCTTCTCTGGAGGTGCTCTCGGGCACCCCCTTCTTCCAGCGCCAGTCCCCTCTGTTCTTTCCAAGGGAACTGCCAAGAAAGCCAGCAGGCAGCCCATTGTCGACCGCCCCTCGTGTAAGCGGCTTGGTAGGGCAAACCCCCTTAGGGGGGAGAGGGAAGCCAGGCCCCTTCGGTCGCTTCCCTCAAAAGACCTGCTGGCAAGAATATTAAACCTTGCCGGGATCAAGCCTGTGCCTCCCCACAAAAGACTGATGACGCTGCCAAGGGGACCTGCGATGTCCTGGGAGGGGATGCCAACTGGAGGACCCTCCTGTCATAGACAGGGTCCTTGAGGAAACCCAGATTCAGATGGTAGGACCTTCCAAGGGGGGGGGGATCCGGGCTCCGCGCCAAGCACCGAATCCGCCCATATGCAAGGTCCTCCTCATACGGCTGATGGCTCCGAGGCAGTACAAGGAGGTGATGGATCTCCTCCAACCGGTGCCCCTGCCACCACCAGGACCTTCTCCATTTCGGAGAAGGACCTGGCTGAGGCCGGTCCATCTGGCCTAGGGGCTCCTATCGGCGGAGGTGAGAAGCGGGTTCATTCCCCGCCCTCCTCTCCAAAACAGAAAAAGACGAAAAAGATAAAGACTAAGAAGAATCGGGGCTCCTGTCCACCCGCGGGGGCTACGGGGACGGATAGGTCTGCTGCCACGTTGGCAAGTGACCAAGCCAAGATCGGCACATCCGGCCCCTCCTCCCCTCCGGTTGCGGAGCCACTGACTAAGACTAAAAGTGCACAGGGCGGAGCCTCGATGACATCGGGGGCCCTCATTCAGAGGTTACCTGTCGTTTTCGAGCCCGCTGGCTTCAAACGCTTTTTGGTTATTCGCTCCATTGATGGCACCATGTTGGCCAGGGGCAACATTATCCATCAGAGGAGAGGATTAGCTAGTGCAATTGGTAGAGAGCCGAAGGTGACTCGTTTCTCGGACGGGAGCCTTCTGGCGAATGCGGTGAATCCCGCCGAGGCGGCCAAGATAAGTTCACTTCGTACACTTGATGGCACCCCGGTGAGTGTGACGCCGCACTCTACCATGAACTTTGTGAAAGGAGTAGTTTATGCGAGGGAACTCGTTGACTACTCCATTGAGGACATCACCCTAGAGTTGGCTGACCATGGGGCGGTCAAGGTCGAACGTGTGATGAGAAAACAGGGAGGGGCCTCGAGACCCACACCTACACTCTTCGTCACGTTCGACTGTGCAAGCTCCCTAAGTCGGTGCGTGCCGGTTTTGGTACCGCTACTGCGTGAAAACATTTGTGCCACTGCCGCGGCGGTGCTATTACTGTCACCGCTTCGGCCATACGAATCGCTCATGTAGACGTGCAAAGTTGGGGTCACCCGAAGTTTGTGTAAATTGCTCCAAGGTCGCACACGATAAGTCCAAATCGTGTGTGGCCAAGTGTGTCAATTGCGGAGAGCCGCATCCCTGCTTATTCGAAGCAATGTGGTGCATATCTCCCTGAGAAAGAAATCTTGGCCGTTCAGGCCCAGGATCGACTCTCATTCCGCGAGGCTAAGGACTTGGTCCTGGCGCGCCCGGTTCTGCCTGGGACGTCATATGCCTCAATAGTTAGAAAGGCACCCTCTGCTCCTGGCCCATCCAGGCCAACGAGCATGGTTGTTTCCGCGCCCATTCGGAGCCCTCCTGCGGGCTCTACTCAACCCGGGCGCTCCCCTGGTAAAGCTGGTGGCCAAAAGGGTTCACACCCAGCCCCGGCTAAAACAGGGCTCCCCCCTCTTCCCCCAGCGTGACCGTTTCCCGTAAGGCGAAACGGCCACGCGCCTCCACCGAGTCGTTAGACTCACAGGAAGCAACACCCCTGAAGATGGTCGCTAGGCCATCTTCCGGGGTTCCTAAAGCTGTCCCCCGAAAGGAGGACAGCAACAAAGGAGCTTCGGCTCCTTCGCCCACGCCTAGAGGTGAAGCGAGTGGCTCGGAAACGGTGCTTTTTCGAAAGGAGAGCCCCCCGCCTCCGAAGCCGCAACACCCGCCTAAGGTTTCTAGGTGGAGGGAGGAAAAGACTCGCATGGCGAGCCTAACCTCCCCCAATAAGTCCTCGAAGGCGACAGCGCCTTCAGCGCTTTGTCCTGGTTAACAGCCTCCGGGAAGCGTACGACTATTCCCATGAGGGTCTTCTGTTCCAGGCGGGCCCCCGCGTCTCCTTCGAGCTAGGCCTGGAGGGCATATTCCTTCAATGGAATTGCCGTGGACTCCGGGCCAACTGGCAGGAGCTGCGGAGGATCGTCTCGTTGCGTTCCCCGTTAGCTATCTTTTTGCAGGAGACCATGCTAGGCGCGTGCCTCCTGCCCGCCCTCCCGCGGTATAAGGGTCTCGCGAGCCCACCACCGCGGGATCGCCGGGCTGGGGGATGCGCGGTTTACACCCGGCATGATGTCTCCGTTCTTCCTTTCTCTTTAGATACCTCATTTCAGGCTTTGGCTGTGCAGCTGCACCTGGATAGGAGGTATACTATCATTTCTGCGTACATTCCACCGTCAGCTGACTTGGACGCGGGGGACTTCCGCCTAGCGTGGCATGGTTGCCGAGGCCCTATCTCTTGCTTGGAGATCTGAACGGCAGGCATCCTCTCTGGGGAGATTACTCCATAAATCCCAGGGGACAAGTACTTGCTGATCTGATCGAAGAGCTTGAGATGGGTGTCCTAAACGTGAATGAGTTTACGCATCACTGTCCGAGAACCGCTTCATTTTCTTGCCTTGATCTATTTTTGTGCTCTTCGGATGCATAGCCTGATTTTGATTGGTCGATGACCTCCATGGTAGTGATCACTTTCCCATTCAAATATCATTTTCAGGGCAACCGCTGCCTGAGAGCCCACCTCGGTGGTGCTTGGCGCGGGCGCGGTGGCCTGCATTTCAGGAAATTACTGAATTTTTTATCTCAGTCGAGGAGTTTAGGTCGGTAGATGAGGCCGTTGAGTTCTCCTGCAACCTCATCTCCGCGGGCCTGACTACTACTCCTAGAACATCTGGCCGGTTTGCACGCTGACCACTCCCATGGTGGTCAGCCGAGTATCAGACGGCCCTCAAACATAACCATTATGCCTACATGCGCTATAAGCGCCGCCCGAACGATTTCACTGTCGCTGAATTTCGTCTGGCTAGGGCTAAGTTCCGGTATATTTCGAAGCACGCCCGTTTCTCTTCCTGGCGGGCATACGTGTCTTCACTTAACGGGAAGACACCTCTAGCAGATGTGTGGAGGTGAGTCAAAAGGATTCGGGGCAAGTTCTCGCAGGACCCCCCTCCCGTTCTCCAGGAGAACGGGACCGCAATCTCGGACCCCGCGTCCGTCGCGGAATCCTTCACGACCGCTTCTTCCGCATTCTCTAGCCGGGATACTGCTCCTCCAGCATTCAATGCATGTCGTCATGTCGCGGAAGGCCGCCGGCTGGACTTTACTTCCCGACGCGGAGAACCCTTGAACGGCAGGTTTACTGTGAGTGAGTTGCGCTCCGCTCTCGCTTCTTGCGCGGACACCGCCCATCGTCCGGACGATGTCCCGTACGCCATGCTTCGACACCTGGGTGAGCGAGGCATGGCCTTTCTGTTAGATTTGTTCAACAGGATCTGGGTGGAGGGTCTTCTCCCAGATTCCTGGCGAATCGCTACTGTGCTCGCCTTTCGCAAACCGGGGAGAGATCCTTCTACTCCGACCGGTTTCCGCCCAATCTCTCTAACCTCTTGCGTGTGCAAGTTGATGGAGAAATTGGTAAATGTTAGACTAGCCTTTTTGCTGGACAGCGGAGGCCATCTGTCTTCTGCACAGTGCGGCTTCCGTAAATTCCACTCCACGTCGGATGCTCTGTTCCGACTGGAAAATGCCGTCTGCGAGGCTTTCCTTCGTAGACAGCACTACGCCACGGTGTTTTTTGATCTGGAGAAGGCCTATGATACCGCATGGCGATACGGTATCATGGAGACTCCACACGATGGGGGCGAGGGGACGCCTCCCAATGTTTATATCTGAATTTTTGCGAGATCGTCGATTCCGCGTACGGGTGGGGGGAGCCCTCCCCGGCTTAAAGGAGCAGGAAGAGGGTGTCCCGCAGGGAAGTGTCCTCAGTGTCACACTCTTTGCCCTGACTATCAACGACATCACCTCGGTGCTGCCGAAAGATGTTCTCGCTACGCTCTACGTGGACGACCTTTCGATCCATTTTGGCCCGGCGCAGATGCCAACTCTGGAGCGTAGACTCCAACAGGCATTGAACCGCGTCTCTCGCCATGCCGAAGCGCACAGGTTTCGGTTTTCTTTGGCCAAGACTAAGGTGGGGCTCATATTCGCAGCCTTAGGGTCTCTTGTACCCGCGCCATGGATATTCTCTGTTCTGTGACGTTCAGGGCTTGGGGCGCTGATAGGGCTACTGCCCTAATTTTTATCGATCCTTTGTTCGTTCGAAGCTCGACTACGGATGCGAGTTGTATGCATCCGCAGCCGAGCGTTTATTGCGGAAGGTGGATTCGATCCACTATACCGGCCTTCGCCTTGCGACCGGTTGCTTCCGCACTTTCCCCATTCAGAGCCTGTTGGTCGATGCTGGGGAGATGCCACTCTCTCTGCGCCGCGTGCAGTGCATCACTCGCCTGTACGCGCGAGCCCGGCGCCTCTCTCAGTCGTCAACAGCTCTCACTGCATCCGCAGCTGATCTCGATGGTGTCTATTCCGCCGAGAGACGCTCAGTCATACCCTAAGCCCTTTAGGTTTATGGCCAGGAAACTCCTTCGAGAGGTAGCTATAGCTCTCGGGCCTGTGGCGCCCCTGGTTCTGCCCAGGACGCCACCCTGGAGGGTACCACATTTGGCTATTTTTCGCCACGCCTCTGCTCCTAAAACTTGTACGGCTCAGGGACTATTGCGTTCGACCTTTCTGGACCACACCTCGTGTCACGCTGGAACCGTGCCAGTGTATACGGATGGCTCCAAGTCCCAAGAGGGGGTCGGCTTCCACGCTGTATTCCCTCTGTTTGATGTCAGCGGGGCTCTGCCAGGCGCTGCGTCTGTCTTCCCGGCTGAGCTGGTGGCAATACGTGTGATTACGCGACGTGCCCGGTTCGGAGACCGGATTGTGATCTATAGCGACTCACAAAGCGCCCTGAGTGCTCTCGGGGCATTGGAATCTCGCATCCCCTGGTTCGTGGTATCCGTGACGCCACGGTTATGGCGAGCCGGGCAGATGTCGAGATTATCTTCTGCTGGGTTCCTGGACATGTAGGAATTGCGGGGAATGAGGGCGCCAAAGAGTCCGCGAGGACTCTGCGACCGGACCATCGTTTTGCTCTTCCTCACACCGACTAAATGGCAGGAATACGGGCAGCTCTTCTGACTGCTTGACAAAGAAGATGGGAGACGGTCGACGGCAACTTAAAGTTGCGTGCCATTGCGCCGCGACTGTTCCCATGGACCTATCCCCCAATGCCGCGACGGCTGCAGGTCGCTTTCTGTCGTCTCCGAATCGGACACACTCGTGTGACGCATCGCTATTTGATAGAGCGCTCGCCTGCGCCCTATTGCGACGACTACGTCGCCCCCCAGACTGTTCGGCACATTCTTGTCGAATGTCCCAGTCTGGGTGATCTTCGCGCACGTTACCTGTCGCGGTATCGGGATTGGCGTGGTCGCTACCGCCTTTCCCTTGTACTCGGGACGAGGGCGTCCACATTGACTGGTGTACTTGTTGACTTTTTGTGGGAGGCCGGCCTTCTCCCTATTATTTAAGCAGTGTTTGTTTTTTTGTTTTGTTTTGTTTTTTGCTTTCGTTTGTTTTTCCCTTTAGGTTGCACGCTCCTGCGGCGGGGGGGACCGTCCCCCGACGCAGGAGCTTGCTTCCTTTCCCCATTTTTGGGGTGTTTTTCGGCTCTTTAATTTTATTTTAAAGTAGCCTAGAACTAGGCCAGTTTTAATACGGCGACTAATGCCCAAGTAGGCAGTCGCCAGATGAGCTCTTAAAAAAAAAATAAAAATCTGTAGCGCCCTTCATTGAAAACCCAAACCTTTGACAAGTAATACGAAACGATTCGAGTTTACTGGTACTTCATTCCTGTACATTCCGGCGGATTGAGGATGAGAACGAGTTTGTAGAATAGAATCTCTGCTTTCTTCTGCCTCGGCAAGAAACGCGATACTTCGTTCAGTTTCATCAAATCCTCGAGGCTGTTACCACGGAAACAAGAAAAATGCCTGATTCAAGGCTTTCTTGGAGCTCCGTGGACAAATGAGGTGGGGAAACGGGGAAATTTATGAATAAAAAAGTGGCAAAAGGGTTAAAATTTTATTTTAATATTGTGTACTATTTGTGGAGAACAATATAATTTCAAATATCCCAATACAGGAGTAGGAAACGAATGTAATAAACCTTCACGATTATTCTTTACTATTTTTATCCTTTTTACCCCCTCCCTCCCAATTTCTCATTAAATCTTCTTGGGTTTAGTTCATTTCTAGAGGATGATCCAAGTTTCTGAATCTAATGAACATAAGCATCCTGGAAATAGACCTTTTGATAACCTGATTACCTATCAAGTTAGTTGACATATCAACCAAATCCAACTGCGAGTATCATCTGGAGAGTGGTTGTGTTGTAATTCTACGCCTTTAAGAGAGGGAAGGTTTCATGTTCCTAATTTGAATTCCTTTCTTGTACGTATATGCTTCGAGCCTACGAATTACGGCACACGATTTCGAGTTCGCAATCTTTAGCTCCCGTAAAAGCCCCCCCACAGAGGGGTAGGGTATAATAATTGGCAGCCACGTGGATTCCTTCTGTATGTAAATACCAGATCTCCTTGTGCGAATTTGGCCTGGAGACAATTGCTTTGGGGGTTAAAGCAGTTTGCCATTGTTCCTTTACAAGATACTTCCTAACGTCGCTCCCTCTCTATCTTTTAAGAACACTTGATGGCGGAGATGCCCTCGTTGTTTTGGCTTTTTTGATGGTTATCTCCTTCGGTGTCGACATTCTTTGTTCTTCTCCCTTTCAATTCTCTCTTCGGCGTCCAATTATTCAAGGTCTTTGTCAATAACTGAGTAAAAATATCCGCCTGCCCATCGAAGGGATTTGTGGCCGGTCCTGTCGTTGGGATACTAGCTTAGATTTTACATGACCAACCTAGTCTAATCGATCGATTTATTTATTCTTCCACAATGCGCCCTTATTGATGATCTTACATAATGCCCGATTGGAAGTAGTCTTTTGGCAGTGCACAAGCGTTGACCTTTCATTTCATTTTTGTAAGATTTCACCACCCATTTTACCCTCATCCAAATAAACAAAACACTGCGCTTGCAAACACAAATACACATTTGCACAATCTTAATGGAAATGTCTGTGACGAAATAGTGACAATGAGTTTGTCGGGACCCCCAGATAATATTTTTAAGTTGTGGGCTGGCTGGTACTTAGTAGGGTAGAGAAAAAGTAGACGAAAATAGTCACTTTTTAAAAGAAGTAAACAAACTAGGGATTGTCACAGAAAGTAGAAAGTCGGGTGATTAAAATGTATAAAAGTGAAATAAAAAGTAATATTGAAAGTAATGACAGACTGGAATAACCACCCATCTCCGCAACCTAAAATGCTGATGCTGCATAGAGCTTCTAAGGGAGAATTCGTAAAAACCACATTCACTCGAGACTACGAACTGTAATTTACTCCCTTTAGAACATTGCAGTACTTCACATAAGGGAATGGGTGGTATTTTTATGTCCCCCTCTTGAGGAAGAGGCAAGAGTGAAAATAGCAGTTCTTCGTCTTTTTTAAAAGTTGACATCTGTTTGGGGAGGCTCAATGGGGGGAGGGGGTACTCCCTTGCCTTTAGGGATAATTTGTAGGGGGCGCTGAGTGGGGGAGACCAACGAAATAACACAATCGGTTTGGTGCGTATTTTCCCCCACCCCACCCCACCCCTAAATTATTTTGCCCCAGCTGGATCGGGAGAGATTAATATCTGTTGGCCCCTACTCTTGTACCCCCCTCCCTCCCTCCCTCCCGTTGATTCTCCTACAAAGCGGCTCCATTCGATCTATTTGGTATTTTGTTTCCGAGAGATTACGGGACATTAATTGTTCCTTCTCCAGAGCCCACCTTGGTTTCGTGGTGCAAATTCCCTCAGCACATCGACGTTGCTCCCCCTAGTGGTGGCTGCCGCAAAGAAGCAGCCCGCTGGGCGATACACTCCCTTGTGGGGTTTCTTTTGTGGTCCTTATTTGCAGCTGTTGCAGGGGCTCCATAGCATCTACACCTGAATCTTCTTGAGAGGAAGAAGCGAATAAAGTGGTAAAATTAGGGGAGTAGAATACAGGGGTGGGATGGCTGTATTCGTTGCTGCGGCCAAATGAGATTGCAACGATTTAAAAAATACCTGAGCCACGAGAGGCCGCTAGGATGCACGCAGCTTACTTTCTTGAACGAACACAGGGGGGTGGGGGTGGCGTTAGAGATGAAAATGTGTGGAAAGTACTAGCCAAGTTGATATCTAGGTACGGTGGAACTGAGGGTGCTGCCTAACTGGCACCCGTTAAAAGTGGTCGGGATTCGAATCTGTGCGAGCAAACGCTCCCCGTCCGTCGAGCGAATGCTTCAACCCACTCTACTACCTACCATTCACAATCCTATAAAGGCGTTGTTCAAGTAACCTCAAGTCGAACATTTTACGTTAGCCCCAAGAGAAGTAAGATGAAATAAGCGAACTGCATAATAATAGGAGGAATTGGATAATCGTAACAAGTTAAAAAATAACTTCACCTGTTGAAAATCGTGGGGATTCGAACCTGTGCTGTCGAACCACTCTTCTCGTTCTTCGCCGTATCATTATCCCCTTCGATTGTCTCATCCTTACCTGCGTCTAGCCTACAAATGCTTGACTTATAAAGCCACTTGAAACATTCGGGACGACGCGGAGGGTGGAATAGTTAAAAGCATTGGCTGGATGGACGAGGAGCACTTGGCAACACAGGTTCTTATCCCCGCGATTTTCAACGGGTATTTTGTTAGTGGCTCAGTATTGTGCTCTCCTAATTTTCCCTTTGATTCCTGTACGGTGCACTTCATGTCCGTTCGTTCACCCTTTGAAGACTTGGTTGTAGGAACAGGAAATTAAGAGTCTTTATTCACTCCCACAAAATTAAATTTTGCCCTTTTTTTTATAAACATCAGCAACACCAAGGATTTGGTACTTGTCCAGTAAACCGAAACCAATCCCATGGTCTCAGGCGTCGTTGGGTATTGTGGCATAGGACTCTTGTGCTAGTTTGACCCCTATGGCGTCTTCTTCTTGGTTGGTACCTTCTGGAGGCTGATCCCACTACTTAACACACCACACACTCCCCGACAACCTGAGGAACCGCAACAAGGATTTTCAAATCTATTGATTGTTGCGGAAATTGTTTGAATGAGTTGGCATGATATTAGATCATAAATTTTCAAACCGTTTTTTTTTTATTCACTGTTAAACATAAGAAAAGGAGTGCGCAAAAGGCTAATCAATAGGAGATTGTTCAGGAGAACTGCGCACCCTTGTTCATTTTTTTTACTTCGTACTAAAATGCCTTTCGCACATCTTCAACTTAACATAATATATTCAAGAGGCTTAAAAAACTTTAGGTGCTTTTGTAGTACATTTATACAAATTACAGGGTCTTCTTCCCCCTCGAGCCTCAGTAGGCATCCCCCTCCTCCTTCCATCCCGGAGCAGCCATAGTAATCTCCACGTTTTCTTTTCACACCTTACACTTTCTAGGGGAAGGGGAGAGTCATTCGCTTTTTAACTCGAGTTAATATGATATCTCTATTAGTTTCTTTGGTGGAAATTACCCTTCCCTTGTGATTCCAAATCAAGTGACCTTTCTCGCTTCGAGAAAATCTTCTCCCCACCATCCTTTCACCCACCCCTACGCCCTCTCCCGCCACGCACATTTACATTCTCCTTGAGCTCAACGGGATACCAGGTTGCGCTTTTGACTATTCGATTGAACCTACCCAGGTTGTGTTTCTTCTGAACATCCGGTAAGGGGTAATCTCTCCCACAACTTTCTCTAGTCGGCCTTTAATTTCACATGGTAGACGCCAACCAGCTTCCTCTCACTCAACTATCCCGGATCGGGGCTGAGTTTTTTTGTTTGTCTTTTTTAAAATTTTAGGATCCCATCTGGCGACTGCGTACTTGGGCACAAGTCGGCGTACTCACTACGCCGACTACAGAACCCGTGTCCGCCCCTGTGCAAGTTCCTTCTCAGACGGCCCAGGTCCCCGAGGAGGCCCCCCTCCCGACTGGTCCTTCTGTAAGAGGCAAGACCTTCATCATTTCAGAGAAGGATCTTGCCGAGTCCGGCCAATCTGGCCTAGGGGCGCATGCCGGCGGAGGGGAGAAGCGGGGTCATTTCCCTCCCTCCTATCCTAAAAAGAAACAGAAAATGAAAAAAAAGACGCGAGGCTTCTCTTCCTCCGCGGGAGCCACGGGGATGGACAGGGCCGCTGCGATCAAGCCAAGAATTGCACGTCCGGCTCCGGTGCTACCCCGAATGGGGAGTCCCGGACTAAGACCCTATAGCGCGCAGAGCTGAGCCCCGATTACGTCGGGGCCCCTCATTCAGAGGCTACCTGGCGTTTTCTAGCCCGCTGGCTTTAAACGCTTCCTCGTTATTCGCTCCACTGATGGCAGCATGATTGGTAGAGAGCCTAAGGTGACCTCTTTCTCGGATGGTAGACTTCTGGCGAATGCGTCGAATCCCTCCGAGGCGGCCATGATTAGTGCCCTTCGGACACTTGATGACACGCCGGTGAGGGTGACGTCGCACATTACCATGAACTTCGTGAAAGGATTAGTTTATGTGGCATCGTTACCACGCGAAGGTATTTGTGTCACTTCAGCGGAAGTGCTACTACTGTCACCGCTTCGGCCATACTAATCGCTCCTGTCGACGCACAAAGTCGGGGTTACTCGAATTCTGTATAAATTGCTACAAGGTGGACACGATGTCCAAATCGTGGGTGGCTAATAGTGTCAATTGTGGAGAGCCATATCCCGCTTCTTCGAAGCAATGTGGTGTGTATCTCCTTGAGAACTTCATCCTGGCCGTTCAGGCCCAGGATCGTCTCCCATTTCGTGAGGCTAAGGACTTGGTTCTGGCGTGGCCGGTTCTGCCTTGGACGTCTTATGCCTCAATGTTAAGAAAGACACCCTCTGCTCTTGGCCCATCCAGATATACGAGGACGGTCATTTCTGCGCCCAATCAGACCCCTTCTGCGGGTTCTACCCACCCCGGCGCTTCACCGGTAGAGCTGGCGGTATAAAGGGTTCAGCCGTGGCTAAAACCAAGGTTCCCCCCTCCTTCCCACAGTGAAACTTCAGCGCGCCTCCAGCGAGTCGTTAGATTCACAAGAGGCAACACCCCTGTAGTTGCTCGTGAGTCCATCTTCCGGGGTTCCTAAAGCTGCCCCCCAAAACGACAGCACTAAAGGAACTTCGGCTCCTTCGCCCATACCCAGTTCTAGGCTGAGTGGCTCGGAGACGGTGAATCTTCCAAATGAGGAGCGATCCCCGCATGCCTACTGCTTCGATCAGAGCAACGAAAAGACTCGCATAGCGAGCGGAACCTGCCCCGATAAGTCCCCGAAGGCGACATCGCCTTCAGCGCATTGTCCTACCAACAGCGCCTGGAGTTCTGCCTCCGAGAAGCTTGTACGGCTCAGGGAGTATTGCGTTCGACCTTTCTGGAGCACACTTCGTGTCACGCTGGAACCGTGCCAGTGTATACGGATGGCTCCAAGTCCGAAGAGGGGGGCGACTTCCACGCCTTATCCCCTCTGTTTGAAGTCAGCGGGGCTCTGCCAGGCGCTGCGTCTGTCTTCACGGCCGCGCTGGTGGCAATACACCACTCGGTACGGGTGATTACGCGACGTGCCCGGTTCGGAGACCGGATTGTGATCTATAGCGACTCACAAAGCGCCCTGAGTGCTCTCGGGGCATTGGAATCTCCGCATCTTCTGGTTCGTGGTATCCGTGACGCCACGGTTATGGCGAGCCGGGCAGATGTCGAGATTATCTTCTGCTGGGTTCCTGGACATGTAGGAATTGCGGGGAATGAGCGCGCCGATGAGGGCGCCAAAGAGTCCGCGAGGACTCTGCGACCGGACCATCGTTTCGCTCTTCCTCACACCAACTAAATGGCAGGAATACGGGCAGCTCTTCGGACTGCTTGGCAAAGAAGATGGGAGACGGTCGAAGGGAACTTAAAGTTGCGTGCCATTGCGCCGCGACTGTTCCCATGGACCTATCCCCCAATGCCGCGACGGCTGCAGGTCGCTTTCTGTCGTCTCCGAATCGGACATACTCCTGTGACGCATCGCTATTTGATGGAGCGCTCGCCTGCGCCCTATTGCGATGACTGCGTCGACCCGCAGACTGTTCGGCACATTCTTCTCGAATGTCCAGTCTGGGTGATCTTCGCGCACGATACCTGTCGCGGTACCGTGATGGGCTGGGTCGCTTCCGCCTGTCCCTTGTACTCGGGACGAGTGAGTGCACATTGACTTGTGGACTTATAGACCTTTTCTGGGAGGCCGGCCCTCTCCCCTTTATTTAACTATTTTTGTTTCTTTGTTGGTGGCACGCTGCTGCCCCGGGGTGAAGGTGACCTTCCCCCGACGCCGGAGATTGCTTCCTAATTGTTACGATCTTCCCTTTCTTATCTTTATGTTTTCATATTCTTATTTTAAAGTAGCCTAGTGCTAGGCTGTCGTGATTCCGGCGACTTATGCCTAAGTGTGCAGTCTCCAGATAGGCTCCTAAAATAATAATAAAAAAATAATCCCCTATTTTGAAGTCAGTGGGGCTCCTCCAGCTGGTTGCAATACACCGCTCGGTACGCGAGATAATGCGATGTGCCCGGTTCGGACACCGGATTGTTATTTATAGCGACTCATAAAAGGCATCCCTTGTTTTGCGATATCCTTGACGCCATGGTTTTGCCAAGCCAGTTGGATGTCGAGATTCTCTTCTGCTGGTCTCATTGGACATGTAGGAATTGCAGGGAATGAGCTCACCGATGCGGGCGCCAAAGAGTCAGCGAGGACTGGTTGACCAGACCAGCGTTTCAAGCTTCCTCACACCGTTTACATGGCAAGAATACTGGCTACCCTCTTTGCGGCTTGGCAAAGAAGATGGAAGAGGGTCGAGGGGAACTTAAAGTTACGTTCCACAACGCCGTGACTGTTCCCATAGACCTACCCCCTAATGCCTCGACGGCTTCAAGTTGCTTTCTGTCGTTTCCGAATTCGACACACTTGCGGGACGCACGCCATTTGATGGACCGCTCGCCTGCGCCGTATTGCGCCGACTGTGTTGTCCCCCAGACTGTCCGTCACATTCTTGTTGAATGTCCCAGTCTAGGTGATCTTTGCGCACTCTAAAAGTACAGGGACGAGCGCGAGGTCGCTACAACTTGTCCCTTGTCCCTTGTCCCTTGTACCTAGGACTACTTCGTGCACACAGACTTGTGGACTATACGACTTTTTGGAGTGTTTTTTTTTGTACGTCGCTTGTTCCTGCTCCGCGGGGAGGCGAGCCTACCCCTGACGCCGAGCACGCCTCCTACTTGGCGCCTTTTTGCCTTTTCTTTTCTTTTTATTTAATGTTTTTTGTTTTGTTTTTGCCCTGTGACTAGCCATTCTCTTTCTTTTTATCCTTGTTATTTGTTTTTTTTTGCATATTATTTGCTCTTTAATCTAGCCTACTAGTAGGTGACCTTTGCCCTAGTAGGCAGTCGCCAGATAGGCTCTTAAAATTAGGAAATTAAAAAATTAGGCGACATCACCGAAGAGCTGGTTGATCAAGGAACATTCATGGTTGAGCGTATGATGAGTAAACAGGGAGTGGCCTCGTGACCCCACACCCCTCCCTTTGTAATCTTTGTCACGGTCTATCATGACAGACACTCTCAGTTAGTGCGTACGGTTGGTATCTCTGCCGCGTGAAGGCATTAGTGCCACTACCTCCTACGTTCTACTACTGCTACCTCTTCGGCCTCCTGAGTCGCTCATGTAGACCTGCAAAGTCGGGTTTACCTTAAGTCTGTGTAAATTTCTCCAATGACGTACACGATAAGTCCTTATTGTGTATAGCAGTGTCGATTGCGGACAGTCGCACCCTGCCTCCTCGAAGCAACGTGGTGCGTATATCATGTAAAGTAATGCCTCAATATTAAAATTCCACAACCTGCTTCTGGCCCTTCCAGTCCTACGAGGTGGTTTACTTCTGCCCCCATTTGGATCCATTCGGCTAGCTGCTCCCCCCTCCCCCCTGGCGATCCAATCCCTGGTATAGCTTGCGGCACAAATGGTTCAGACTCAGCCTCAGCTAAAACCAGGGCTCCTTTCCCTCCTACAGCGCGCGCGCGTTTCCCGTAAGACGAAACCGCCTTGCGCATCCACCGAGTCGTTACTCACAGGAGGCAAACCCCCGTAGGTCATCATTAGGCCATCTTCCTGGGTTACTAAAGCTGCCTCTTGAAAGGAGGACACCACCAAAGGAGCTTCAGCTCCTACGCCCTAACCCAAGGCAGTGCGAGCGACTTGGAGACACGGGACCCTCGAAAAAAGGGACCTTTTTTCGGAAGTCGCCCCATCCCCAAAATGTTTCCAAGCGAATTGAGGAAAAGACTCGCTTAGCCAGACAAACCTACCCCAATATATGCTTGAAGGCGACAGCCTCCGGGAAGCGTACGGCAATCCCCGTGAGCGTCTTCACTCAGAAGAAGCATCCCGCAACTCCTCCGAGCTAGGCCTGTAGGGCATATTCCTTCAGTGGAATTGCAGTTTATTCCGACCTAACTGGGGAGAGCTGCGAAGGCTCGTCTGCTCCCTTTTTCCTTAGTTATATTTTGGGGGGCAGGGGACCATGTTAGTTGCGTGCCCCTTGCCCACCCTCCCGGGGTATAAGAATTGTTCGACCCCACCAGCACGGGATAGTCCCAAGGAAGGCGGATGCGCCATTTACACCAGACATGATATCTCGGTTGGAACGAAAGTAATGTCCGATTTACGGTATATATATATTAAAAATAAAAAACTATATGACTATGTAAATACTTAATCATAAACATAACCTCCATTGGTTTCTAGAACTTTCCTAGTTTTCAACAAACTTAAAATGCCACTTGTAAAATTCTTTAGTTTTTTTATCCAAAATAGGAATCCAACTCGTTTTCAACCTCGTCTCTTGATTTCAAACAAGACCATCCAAATGTTTTTGTAATCCCCTAAAGAACAATCAGAAGGAACAAGGTCAAGACAATATGGAGGATAGAGCAATTTTTCCCAACCTAGCTCATCCCAAGAGATCTTGGGTCATTCGAGCTGTGTGATGACGGGCATTATTGTGATGGAGGATGACTCCATTCTCTTTAGCAATCAAAGGCCCAGATCATGTTTCAAATGACGAAGTTGATTGCTGTAGAGATTAACATTAATTGTTTGATTGTCGCCTAACAGTTCGTAATGGGCGATTTTTTTTTCTATATCCCATCATACACGCAACATAATCTTTTTTAATGAAGTCTCCTTGATTGTCGAAAGATTTGCTTCCTCGACTGGTATACGAAAGGCAGCGTTTTAACCTTATATTGAAGGTTCTACTTTTCATAACTAGTAACAAACCTGCCCCAAAATGGTGCCTGAAGGTGTCGTGAAAGCAATGTCTCACAGCAAGCAACATGCTGTTGCAGATTTCCAGGTCCCATTTTCCAATCACAAACCGTTCTACCCCTTTTAGGTTGGCGTAGGACATTCGTATGAGTTACGTTAAGTTGTTTTGCGAGTTGCCTAGAAGTTGAAGCAGGATTTATTGCGACAACAGCTTCCAACTTTTCGAAATCAAATCTTTTTGGTTCGTCTTTTAGACTGAAATGGTAAGACCACAGTTATGAAATTAAAAGAGAACAAAATGTCTAATGTGATCCTTAGATGGGAGGAAATAAGTTAGCCGACTTCCGCCACGTCTCCGCACGGATGCGGAGGCCCTTTCTTCCCCCACCTGGGGAGACTACTTGATCAATCCCAGGGGTCATGCACTTGCTGACCTGATCAACGACCTTGAGATTGGTGTCCTAAATGTGGATGAGTTTACGTATCATTCCCAAGAATCACTTCATTTTCTTGCCTCGATAAGTACCTGTGCTCTCAGGATGCACAACCTGATTTTGGGTGGGTGGTGGTCGATGATCTTCATGGTAGTGACCACTTTTCCATTCATCTCATTTTCTAATCCGCTGTTGACTGAAAACCGCCTTAGTGATGTTTGGAACGTGTGCTCTGATCCGCGCTTCAGGAAATGACTGATTTCTCTGTCCCAGCCGAGGAGTTTAGGTTGGTGGAAATGGCCGTTAAGGTTTTCTCTGACACGTCATCGTCGTGGGCCGAATTGATCAACCTAGAACGTCTGGTGGTTTTGCACGCCCTCCGCTTTCCTGGTAGTCGGCCGTTTAAGACGGCCCTCAGTCTTAACGACCTCTGTGAATTTCCGGTTTATTTCGAAGCACACACGCCGCTCTTCCTGGCGGGCATACCTGTCTTCACTTAACGGGAAGATCCCTCTCGCAAGACCTCCCTCCCGTTTCTCCACACTCTCTTTCCGAAATGCACCCACAACATTCAATGCACCTCGTGATGTCCCTGAAGGCCACCGACTGTACTTCTACCTCTAAGGGCGGAGAACCTTCTAGACTATTCGGCATATTTTTATTGTAGGTCCCAGTCTGGGTGATCTTCGCACCCGTTACTTGCAAGGTCACTACATCTTGTCCCTTGTATTGGAGATTGTTTCGTGTACAGTCTTGTGGACATTTGATTTCGGGGAGAAGCTAGCCGCCTCCATTTCCTTTAACTCTTGTGTTGGTCGCACACTCCCACGTCTGGGGAGGCGGGCCTTTCCCCAACCCCGGAGCTTGCTTATTCCTGCTTTGTTTATTTTGTTCGTATTTTACTTTGGTTTTGTTCATTTGCTTTGGATATTTTGGGGTGGGGGAGTCGTTTGCTCGTTTGGTTTGTAATCTACCTTAGTAGTATTAGGCTGGGTGTGTAAGCTGATTTCACCCAGTTGTGTCCTGGTAGGCGGTCGCCAGATGGGCGCTGATTAAAAGATCTTCTGGTATATATGTTTTCGATTTTAAATAAATAAATGACTAAATAATAAATAAATAAATAAATGACTGAGTGTTGGTCACGTCAGTCTCACTCACTTGCCTCTTTTATTAATCTCCATCCATTGTGTAGCCATCTCGTACATAACTAGCTCCAACCTTCGCCTTTTTCAATAACGTTGAAAACCAGCAAATGTGCAAAGTTCGACAGAGCAGGCGTGGGGAGGGTCATCGTGGGGGGAACTAGTAAAATGAACGGGAATATTTACAAAAGGAGGGAGAATACCAGAACATTCTTTTATAATAAAAATATTTGTAGATTAACTTAGTGAAGCGATCTCCGCTCCTCTCCCGTTATCCTTATTGTTCGGGCACTATCGCTTGGTCATTTTATAGAGTTAAATTACACCAATAGTGTGGAGTGTCGTTGAAGTAGATATTCAATTAAGGCTTGTTAAATTCCTCGTCGTTTTATCCCAGTAGTATTTGGTTGCTTGAATATTGGGCTCAAGTGTAGGTGTAAAGCAATTTGCACTAATAGGCCAAAAGTTTCTTTCATAAAGTCTTGAATTACTGAAAAGACCTATTGAAAACTTTGTCTTCCATGGGAACGATACTTTTTGTGTGTCAGCAGAGACGCCATTTAGAAGTTTCGTCTTTTAGGCCTATTAAGTCGTTAAGCTTTCCTTATCTTTCAATTTGGTTAATTTCGGCAGTTAGATTAGGTTGCTATATATTGAAAACAATATTGGAATTGTGCACATATTCTGGGTGGATCCAAATGACTGATAACTTCGGTAGGTCATGGTATGTTTTCGTTGCCTGAAATCTTTCTTTGTAATTGGATTTGTTTATTCTTATAACCACCGACACATTTATATTGAAGTGTGGCAACAAAGTAAAGTGCTTATGCGGGGAGTATACCTTGCCAATTTCCCTCCAACTCGCGGGGAAGTGAGTGCGAATAATACCTTAGTCAAATGCGCGTCAGGGGACGAGGTGAAAGCAGCGAATGAGTGGGGGAGGGGGATAGTGGAATCTGAAGCCATGATGTCGGGTGTGATCCCATGACGCTGACCGGGTCTCTTTGTTCCCTTTTCGCGAAATACGCACAAGTACACTCCCTAGCTACCCAGAGAGAGTCGCAGTATGTGCGTATACACACAATTCGACTATATTGTGTGTAATGACGTAAAAAAAAATCTGGGATGAATTGGCTAGTTTAGTGTGTGTGTGTGTTACCGATGGTTCGTCTGCCCTGGCAGATGATCCGAAATAGTCTTAATGCTGCTGCTGCCCTTTTGTTTTTTTCGTTTTTGGATTTCACCCAAACTGGCGTCTCGGTTCGAATCGAATTTCAACGTGCTGATGCGGGGCAGAAGTGGTCAGTGCAGTGTTCTTTCATCATAATTCCCTCCCCATTACGGGTCTCCTAACGCCCCCGCAGGGGGGTACCCTGTGTTAACTGCTCCAACTGTTTGTTACCTCATGCCGTATCAGAGGAGAGGCTTTAGAACCTTTGGAAACAACGCCCTTTAATGCTCCCAGCTTACAAGAGAACATGACTTGAGGGAGGGGTCATGGGCATTGGGGCGCGAATAATGGAAAGATTGATTTTGCGCCCAATGGGCTGACAACCCCCATGCGGCGTTATCCGGGGTCCAAGGGCCCCAGTCCCCTTTTGGGAGAGAGATGACTGGAAATATTATATTTTTGACTCCAAACGGCCTTTGTCACCTCGGTGGAGCGTGATCTCTTCCGCGTCAGGGGTATGTGGATATAGATATACACCCTAGATATACCCATCGGCAGGATTCCTTGGAACAGAGAGTGTGTGTGTTGTGTTGTGCTGTGAAGGCGGGAGAAGAAAGAAAGCAGTGTTGTGATTGGCTATGTGTGAGGTGTAAGATCTCCCCCCCCCCCCAACCCACCGAAAACGGGGCGAGAACAGCGCGTCCACCAATCGTTAGCCAGATCTCTTCGTGCGCTGACGTTTTGTGTCCACTCATGCCGGGATTCGGAATCGAACCCGGTACCGCGACGTTGGAAGGCCAACGCCGTATCCACTCGGCTATCATGAGCTCTTTGGGTCTGTTCACTCGATCACTTCTGGTGGGTGTGTGCCCTGAAATGTCGGAAACCCCAAGACGAGATAAGCGGGAGCGGCTGGAGACTTTTTCTCTATGGTAAAAGCTTTGGATAATTGTGTGTTGCCAAACTTCTCCTACCTTCGAATAAGGAAATTCTCGACCACCATTGGTGTTGAGGTGTGCAAGGAACTCAACACCCCTCTAATTCAAGGAAGGCTCGCCTCTCGCCACCCTATTGGTAAAGGGGATTTCTTTTTACCACTTCTGGAGCCGCCTTCGGGTATCTCCACCTTCGGGCATCTCCACCCATGAAAACGAGGCGCCCTCCCCTTTGTGCTTCCTTAGGGAACCCTCCAATTTTCTAGTGGAGGCGGCTTTTCCCTCTCCTGTTTACGGGTTAACGGTTTTTCCCTTTCTATGATGGCAACTCTAATCGAACTAGCCAAGAAAGTGTAAATAGGCGGTCCTAGATCGACCCGATTGGCCTGGATTCCCTTAGATTTGCAGGGGATGGCGGGGCCCATGGGGCCACACAACCCTTTCTTTACGTCGCAACTCCTTAACTTAGGGGTTGGCATACCTGCCGCCCAAATTGTCCCAATGGAGCTCGGGTTGCAGCCCACCACAACGTGTTAACTAATATGCCATAAGCCTAGTGCAGTGGTTCTCAACTTTGTTTGCCCCATGCACCCCTTTCACCATATTTCAGAATGTCATTCCTCCCTTTCCAAGATTGTCTGCCTCAAAAGCATACTGCAATAAATAAAAAGTCAAAGAGAATGCGAGGGTATTGTAATTCAATAAACAAAAATGGAATGCCAGGTTATTGTAATTTAATAAATAAAAATATTCCAATAGTTGGAGTCTGCCAATCTGTGGTCCCAATTTCCCCCGGTTGCGAACCCCTGGCCTAGTGATTCCCCGTTCCAGATCCCCGACACCGGGGTGCGGGGTTCAGATGGAGGCCCTTCCCGAGCATGATAAGGACATGGCGCCTCCACTCCACCCAAAACCACATTGTCTTTCCCCAGAGAGAACACCAACTCGGTGGGGAAACATCCCCGACCCTAAGTCCTCTTGCGGTAACCCGGCCCCCGACGACTCGAGGAGCGGAGCCCATCTGCCCGCTGCTAAAGCCTTCACCATTTCGGATAAAAATCATAATGCTGAGGCTATCCGTGGGACCACTCAGAGGGAGGAGAAACTTTGCATTCCCTGTCCCCTCTCCGCCGAAAAAGAAAAGTAAAAGGTCCTCTCTTTTTCTTTTCGGGGAGGTTCCGTGTATGGATGAGTCCCCTGACGACTCATCATAATGACCAGGCGAAGGATGGCACGTTTGGCATCAGTACGCCCTCGATTGAGTTGGCTAAGTCCCCAAAGGGTAAACAAGACAGCTGAGCGGAGCCTCGATGACGTCCGAGACCCTCAACGGAGGTTACCCAGCGTTTACGAGCCTGCCGGCTTCAACCCTTCTTCATTATTAGATCTTCTGATGGGAGCATGCCAAAGGACATATATTATGAGCATCAGGCACTAGGTATGATTCTCGATCGAGAACCGAAGGTCACCCGTTTCTTGGACGGGTTAATGGGTCGGACCCTGACCAGACGTCCATTGTGAGTGAGGGCTCTTCAGACACACTATGGCTCGCCTGTGCAGGTCACACCAGACTCATGAAGTGCTTTAGAAGGATAGTATATACAAGAGAACTTGTTCACTATTCCTGAGAAGATATCAAAGAAAAGTTGGCCAATCAGGGAGCGATCATGGTCTAGTGTGTCATGAGGAAAGAGGGTGCGGCCTCGACCCTCACTTATACAATTCGTTACGTTCGACTGTTGTAGGCTTCCTGACTAGATGCGTGCTGGTTAGCATCACATACACATCTTCTGGAAGAGGCAACAGAGTTTTGAAATCAGTTATTCTTCTCTTAGGTGGACTGTCTGCCATGGTTACGATCTCCACCTACCCGTCTTCACAGTGATGCCCAGCCACGGAGGTAACATCCCTAGTAAATAGTGTCATCTTTAGAAAGAATCCAGGCAGAGATTCGAACTGCCGACCACCGATTGCGGGCAAGCGCGCTAACCACTATACTATACCGCTTCAAGGCATCCCTGCCATTGTCACCCCTACGGCCAACTAAATTGATTTTGCAAATGTGTTAAGTCTAATCAATCAGAAATCTGCGCAAACTACTCAAGGGTTTACATGATAAATGCGTATTCTGTAAGGCCGAGTGCTTGAAGTGTGACAAACCACAACCCTACCTCATCGCAGCACTGCGACTCTTTAGCTCTTTAAGGAGTGCCTAGTCGTTCAAGCTGCGGACAGAAACTCTTTCAGGGGTCATTGAATTAGTCATGTTGTGACCTGACTGGCCTGGGACTCCTTACGTCTCGTGTAAAAAAAAACAGGACGGGCACGGTAGTCACCACGGCCATTTGGAACTATTCTGCGTGTTTCTCCTCTCCCGGGCGCCATCCTGATGAAGTTGGTCGTAATATGTGCTAGCGCCCAAGTCCGGTTTAGACCAGGTCCCCCTCTCCCCATCTCCAACGCGATCCTTTTCATAAGAAACGAAGCAGACGCGCGACTACACCTAGTCTTTATACTCACAAGAGGCAGACCCTGGCAAGGTGGTCGTGAGACTATCCACTGGGCCTCTTTAAGTATTCGCAAAACGAGGGCAGCAACAAAAGAGTTCGGGCTGGGCGGGGGCCATGAAAATTCGGAATCCTTTAAAGCACTCGACACCTACAGCCCCAAAACCGTCCCGCCCGCTAAATGTTTTGAGGCAGGAAGGGAAGAAGGATCGTATGACGAGCCAAGCCTCCATAAGCCCTCGAAGGTAACAGCACATTCTGCGGCTAAGAGCCCCCGAATCTCTGTCTCAAGGATGGTGGTAGCCATTCTCGCGAAAAACTTTAAATCGAAGGGGGTCCCCGCTTCTCCGAGGTAGGCCTGTAGGTCATTTTCCTTCAATACAATTGCTGTAGACTCCAAGAGGTAACTGGGAACTGTGTAGACATCTGTTCCCACTCCTGTTTAGCTATTTATCTCTACGAGTCCATGCTGAGCGCGTACCTCCTGCCTACCCTGCCGGGGTATACAGATTTTGCAACCCCACTGCCACGGGATGAGAGCCGGACGCGCAACTTACATCTGACATGTCTCCGTTCTTTCAATTGTTTTAAATACCTCCTTTCAGGTAGTGGCAGGCAGGTACACCTGGATATGAGGTATACTTTTATTTCAGCGTATATTCCACAGTCAGTCCACTTCGATGCGGTGGATTTCGGCCGCTTCGTGACTATGTTCCGGTGTGTTTCGAACCACGTCCACCGCTCTTCGGGACGGCTATACGTGTCTTCACTTAACGGGAAATCCACTCTTGTAGTGATAGGGAAACGTGTCCAAAGTATTTGGAAAGGACTAGTTTAGGTTTCCGTCCAATCTCTCTAAATTCCTGAGTGTGCAAGTTGATGGAGAAATTGGTAAATGTTAGATTAACCTTTTGTCTGGACAGAGGAGGCTGTCGTGGCTTAGCCGAGATTATGATTTTTATTATGACTAATAAAGTGGGTCGTACGTTCGTACTTCCAGTGATCGCTTCAAGATCGATCTCTAAGAGCGCTTTTTTTTATTTTTATTCTATTGAATGAGTAAAAAGGGGAGTTCTCTCTTTAATATACTAAATACTGCCCACGCAACTCGTTCAATGATAATTTAAAAACTTCAACCAAAATTGACTTTTACTGTACATTAATCAACTCAAACAAAATTAATATATACACGTACAAAAATACAACTTAAAAAGGGTTCTTAACTCCCGTTACCGACACTCGGTTTCTGGTTGCTTTAAGGGAGAACAATTTGCTTAAAAAAAATTCGTCTTTAAGATATACAAAATAATCTACGATAAATGCACGGGGACAGAAATGGAATTGATTACTCACATCAAGGTATTGGTGTTTACCCAGAGAATCCAAACAAAATACCTTCACTCGAATCTTGTCCGGAGAGGCGTCGTGAGTGTAGTTTATTTGCTTCTCAATAGAGAGCGTTACTTCGAACGAGGGGTGGAAGAGTGACGTCACGCGGAATTTCGAGTCTCAGGAGAATCGGGAATCAAAACAAAACGACGATTGAGGAGGCGATGCGTCGGACGTTTATGACCTTGAAAAGGTTTTCTCAGACGAGGCTTGAAGATGTCTGTATGCTTTTCTAGCGATTTGGTTTCGCTTGTAGAGCTTGTCTTTTGGGTGACAAATCTATCTAGTTTGGGGTCACTTGACGATCTTTGGTAATCGAACTGTGCCGATGGTACTTGGAGGTAAGATCACTTGAAGATCTTTGTTAATCGAACTGTGCCGACGGTACTTGGAGGTAAGATCAGGATCACTTGACGATCTTTGGTAATCGAACTGCGCCGATTATACTCGGGTGCAATCTGGTATTGCCGAAGAAAATGAAAGTCTTTCTTAACTTGCTAGGGGGATCCTATCCCGGTAAGTTCCTATTAATGTCGTGACGAAACGGAAATTGGACTTTTTCTCCTGACGAACCGTTTTATACTAGAATTACTCCCGCGGGAATAAGGGGAGTGGGGAGGGGGATAGCAAAGGAAGACCCGAGGGTGCCCTGGCTTTTGGACGTCTGTTATTTCTCTTCCTAGACATTTTGAACTTAGGGAAACTGGATCTCATGTTGAATCGACAGAAGTGGGTATAAATTCGGCCGTGCTTGGCATCGTGTCGCTCTGGGAGAGCGTAATACGAGATCGACAGTTTGAATTTGGGACTTGTTTGTTTATAAATACACCCTCGGAAGGTAGGCCTTTTGAGTAGAGGTCAGGAATAACTCCTAAATTTACCATTTTTATCGTACTTGTATGTTACCCGAGACTGGGTAGAGTGGCTCAGAGAAACCCAGGTGGGTTTTGTTTTTCTTTCATTGGTTTTATTCGCCATGAGAAAGACCTCGATATATATATATATATATATATATATATATATATATATATATATATATATATATATATATGATAGAACGGGTTGAGGCCGCGTTAATTTCAACCCCTATCACATGGTATTTAAAACCACGATGCTCCCACGTGCATCTTCGCTTTGAAGCTTGGCGCCTTATCGCAGCCACCTGAGTCAATGTTTATACAAGGAGGTTTATCTTCCCCCGTTCGCCCCCACACGCCGACCTCGCCAGATTGAGTTAGGCTTATGGGCAGATAAGGCATTGTTCCCAGGCTCGGCTGTGCATTCCCTCGAAGCTCCCACTCCATTGTCCCCCACGCCAAGGGAATGTCTCGACTATTTAGATGGAAACTTTACCACTAAGAGCAGATTGGAGATCCAGATTTTCGTCGCGAAACATCACCCCGACCCTCTCTCACTTTGTGCGCCAAGGGACCTCGACCTCGAGATTCACCATCACTTGTCCAGAAGGAGGACAATATCCCTTGAGTGCCAAGGTTCGAGCCTTTCGTGACGCCAAGTCCACAAGGCTTCCCCCTCGTTGTTCAGAAAGAGAACAACGTTAGAACAGCCATTGTTCGTTCGAGCCCGTTGACAAGAAACGGTTCTCACCCCTTCCCCTGTTGTTCAGAAGAGAACAACGTAGAACAGCCATTGTTCTTGTAGCCCGTTCGCCAAGAAACGGTTCTCACCCTTCCCCCTTGTTGTTCAGAAGAGAACAACATTAGAACAGCCATTGTTCGTTCGAGCCCGTTGACAAGAAGCGGTTCTCACCCTTCCCCCTTGTTGTTCAGAAGAGAACAACATTAGAACAGCCATTGTTCTTGAGCCCGTGGACAAGAGACGGTTCTCACCCCCCCTGTTGTTCAGAAGAGAACAACGTAGAACAGCCATTTTCTTCAAGCCGTTCGTCGAGAAACGGTTCTCATTCCCAAGACGCCACGTCAGTATCCTTTTATTCCCCCCCTTCGGCTGGAACTCACCAGCGGACCGAAAATTCCTTCACGTCGACTTCCTCTGCACCACTAGTATAAAATTACGTAAGCCGAACTTTACCTTTGAGTATTTAACCCTTTTGTCAATTCTATCCTTTGCTTTAAATGGTTTAGCGAACCATCCCATCTCTTTTTACTTTATATTTGTTTTACCTTTTTAAACCTTTTAATCCTCGGATTAGCCCGAGCCCCCACGACCCTTTCCATTCTCTTTTTATGTCAATATTTTCCGTTTTGTGTATTGTTGATAGTTATTATTAATAAAACTCTATTTTATTAATGATAGCAATATTATTATCCTTGAGTTCAGTTCCACTTCTTAAGCATATCGAAGATACATAATATCGGCCCGCCAGACATCCACGCACTCTAAAGATAATTAAAGAAGTTCCCTCAACGAATAGTTATATATGGTATGTCGTCGAGAGTCCATTCTACGACTATATATATATATATATATATATATATACTCGCAACTTCTTAACTGCCTCGGTTAACTCGTATATCTCTACAAAGTCCATCTGTCCTCTGCACAGTGTGGCTTCCGCAAGTTTCACTGCACGTCGGAAGCTCTGCTCCGAATGGAAAATGCCGTCTGCGAGGCCTTCCTTCTTAGACAGCACTACGTCACGGCGTTTTTCGATCTGGAGAAGGCCTATGATACCGCATGTCTATACAGTATCATGGAGACTCCACACGATGGGGGCGAGGGGACGCTTCACAATCTTTATATCTGAATATCTGCGAGATCGTCGATTCCGAGTACGGGTGAGGGGAGCCCTCTCTGGCCCAATAAATCAGGAAGAGGGTCTTTGCCTTGAGCATCAACGGCATCACGTCGGTGCTGCCGGAAGATGTTCTCGCTACACTCCACATGCCAACTCTAGAGCTTCGACCCCATCAGCTATTGAACCGCGTCTCTCTATGCCGAAGCGCACAGGCTTCTGTTGTCCTTGGGCAATACCTAGGTGGTGCTTCTGTCGCCATCCAGGGCTCCACCCTGACTAAAACTTATTTCTAAATGGGGTGCGCTTGGAAGTGTTTGACTTGCACCGTTTCCTTGGTCTTGTATTTGACCTACGCCTCACCTGGGAGGCTCATATTCGCAGCCTTAGTCTCTCTTGTACCCGCGCCATGGATATTCTTCGCTCCGTTACGTTCAGTGCTTTGGGCCCTGATAGGGATACTGCCTTATATTTTATTCATACTTTGTTCGTTCGAAGCTCGACTAGGGATGCGAGTTTTATGCAACCGCAGGCGAGCGTGTATATCGGAAGGTGGACTTGATCCACCACACTGGCCTTCGCCTGGCGACCGGTGCCTTCCGCACTTCCACGATTGAGGTTCAACTTGTCGATGCTCCTGAGATGCCACTCGCTCTTCGCCGTGCACAGTGCACGCACGAGTACGGCTCCTTCAGTCAACAACAGCTCTCACTCTATCCGCAGCTCATCTCCACGGTACCTATGCCGCCAATAGATGCCAGTCATACCCTAAGCGCTTCGACCTTAGGGCTAGGAAACTCCGAGAGCTAGGTATAGTTCTCGTGACGGTGGCACCCTTGGTTCTACCCAGTAGGCCCCGCTGGGGGTACCATCACTGACTATTTGTTGCCACGCCTCTTTTCCTAAAACTTTTACAGCCCGAGAGTATTGCGTTTGGCCTTTTTGGAGCACACTTCGTATAACTCTGGAACCGTGCCAGTGTATACGGATGGCGCTGAGTCTTCCTTCGCGGCCGAGCTAGTTGCAATACACCGCTCGGTACGGGAGATAACACGACGTGCCTCGTTTCGGAGACCTGATTGTGATTTAGAGCGACTCGCAAAGCACCCTGATTGCTCTTGGGGCATAAGAATCTCCGCATCCCTTCGTTCGCTATATCCATGACATCTCGGTTTTTGGCGAGCGGGGCGGATGTTGAGATTGTCTTCTGTGGGGTTCCTGGGCATGTAGGAATTGCGGAGAATGAGCGCGCCGATGATGGCGCCAAAGATTCCTCGAGGACTGGGTGACCAGCCCCGTGCTTATGTCTTCGTCACACCGACTACATGGCAGTAATACGGGTAGCTCTCCGGGCTCTTTGGCAAAGATGGGATACGTAACTTAAAGTTGCATGCTACAGCGCCGTGGCTGTTTCCTTGGAACTACCCCCTAATGCCACGGCGGCTTCAAGTTGTTTCTGTCTTCTCCGAATTGGAGACAATCATGGGACGCACCGCCATTTGATGGAGCGCTCGCCTGCGCCATACTGTGAAGACGGCGTTGTCCCCCAGACTGTTTGGCACATCCTTGTTCAATATCCCAGTCAGTCTTAGTGATCTCCGCGCACGTTACCTGTCTGGTACCGGAACGAGCGGGGTCGCTACCCCGAGTCCCTTGTAACCCAGATGGGTTTGTACACACCGACTTGTGTACTTTACGCTTCCTTCTTAACTTTTTGCTTTTTCTCGTTGTTATTTTTTTTAGCCCCTTTCCTTTTCTATAGTTTTTATTATTTAGATATTTGGGTTTTTTTTTGTTGCTTGTTTTTTTTATATAGCCTAATAGTATGCTGTGTTGTGTACGGCGACTTATGCACAAATAGGCAGTCGCGAGATGGGCTACGACAATGAAAAAAAATATCGGGACAGGTTCTTTTACACATATCTGGAAGAGGCTGGTCTCTTCCAATTCATTTGACTTGTCTTTTTGCTGTTGGCTGTATGCTCGGGCGATTAGGAGGGGCGGGCCTCCTTCCCACGATGGGCATGCCTGCTTGGTCTCGTTTTTTTTAACAACTTATTAATAGGCTAAATTGATTACTGCAACCTATGCTCCCGGTAGCAGTCACCAGATAGACCATTAAATTAAGGCAATCTTCATAGTCTAATTAAATAATTATTTAAGAAAATATGCAAACCAAAAAAATTAAATAAGAGATTACGTGTTATATGTGCAGCCATATGAATGCATAAATATTTGAAAGCATCATTGCTAGCATTTGATTAGTTACTACATTAGCTAAACTAAAATATTGAATCACTTTGCTATATATACCAGGGGGGCAACTAATAAATAAAATATTGTTTTATTCACGCGTGATTACCTTTTAGATAGTTTTGATATGTTAGATTTATTAACCCGAAAGCAGGGTAGTCTTGAGAGATGGTTGATAGTTCTGAAATCGATAGAAAATTATGAGTTTGAAGGACCGAAAGTTAAAGGAATTTAGACGAGAAGGAGGGGGGAGTTTGAGAGTTTGATGGGTATTCGAGGAAACTCGCAAACCAATGCGAGGGCGTGGGTATAAAAGCTTAGCTTGGTCGGAGAACTCGGGTGAGGACCTACATGAAAGGAGTCGTCGTTCAAGGTGCCACAAACTTCAGAAGTTTCTGTCCGGCCGAGTCCAAGAGTTTGAGGTTTGAGAGTTTGGAGTTTGATAGTTGTCTTTTCCAGCTTCGGAACGGTTCTGCGCAGAGTCCCAGAGTTTGAGTTTTGAGAGAGTTTTAGGGAGGTATTTCTTCCTCCAACTTCTGATCTGTAGTGTCTGGAGGCCCTTCTCAACGGGGTTTTCAAGGAACCGGGAGGGGGGAGTTGGAGGATGATTAAGGTGGGAGGAGAGCGCGGGTGATAGACATCCGGGCGCCCAAAGACGACGCGTAAACGCCCTCTCCCCCCTGATAACAATAAACCACGCGAGACCACCGTGCCCAATCGCCAACGAACAGCGCGACCAAAGAGAGGGGGGCGGGATAATGGTGGGTGGAGAGTGGGCGATGGGGGCGTCCCGACGCCTCAAGATGCGTAAAGACCCTGTTCCCCCTCATATATTCATAAACTACTCGGTCCGTCTTCGATAGCATAAGGAAAAGGCCAGAGAGATAGAGGGGGGGGGGGAGAACCCACTATGGGAGGAAACCGATCGCTAAAAGTTTTTACAGAATAAATGCAAACATCATTGCCAATACCCTCTCCTTCCATCGACATTTTATTTTAGTTGTTTTTTTTCCCTAATCCCCTCTGACCAAATCACTTAATTTTTACAACTGAAGAAAGCGTTCTGGGGTCGTGAGGAGCCCATTCATTCTTCAGTTTATCCGAGTTAAATTTAAATTCTATATTCCTGCAGTAAAATCTCGCTTGCGCCCAATCCCCGAGATACCTTTTTTTGTCTCTTGTGCCTTGGGCGAATGTTAATCTCATCAAATCTGGGATAGGGTCGAGAGGAATCTGTAGCGGCCCAACTTGGTTCGGCCACATTCAAAACACACTGCTATAACTAATACTAAAACTTTAAATTTGACTGTCATATGTACTATTAAGTGTTTGTGCCAATTTTCTGAAATACAATCTACCGGCCCCAATAATAATCAGGGTTGGAAAAGATGGTTAGAAGTATCCTTGGCACTCGTTTTTTATTGTTTTTATTTTCCTTTTTCTCGTCTCTCTCGAATTCTTTCGTTGGTTAGTGATCTTTCCTGGGTTGGATTACCCAAGTTTTTCTTAAGTCAATTGCTAAACGCACTTTCTTGCTGGCCACCTTTTTTCTGCTGGTTTTTTCTTGAAGGAACCCTGGCTAGACGGCTAACTTTTGTGATTTTGTGATAAATTTTGGATGCCGCACAATTCTTGGTAAGAATTAAATGTTTATGCATTTTGCATTTGATATTATCACAAGCAAATTCAAGTTATTGTAGGATGGTAATGTTTGTGGTAGTTTGGTGATTCAAAGGTCAACCATTTGGACTTTAATAACCTCCAGCCTTCTGCTTTTACTCCTACTTTTTACTGACTGACCCCCACCTTCCCTCATGATAAACTTGACCTGCACAGCCACCTGGACTATGGATGGCGCGTTTGTTGTCTGAATCAAATTTTAAAGAGAGTCGTTTTGGATTAACTATCTCTTGTCTAAAGAAGTTTTTTTGCTCACGAGAGCCTCGCTCTACTTATTGTATGAGTAAAATAAAGAAATGTCTTGGCAAAGCACATCAACGCCGCAGTGGGACCGATTATGTGTAAATGATTATATTCTGGAATTTCTGATCTTATCGAGACTTTTCTCAACCTCGCAAGTCATTGGGTGGTCATAATAACTACTTTTTATGTGCCCTTTCTCTCTTATTCTTAAATGTTACAACATAAGTCAATAGTGGGGAATCGGAGGATAACCGCTTCAATGCGCAGCCTCGCCTTCCATAGGTGTCAAGAAGGACTAGGAAAATAGAGGCACCCCTTCGGCTGGTGGACGGGCTCCACTCTCACCATCGCCATACTGCATCACCTCAGAAAATGAGGTGGCTCTCCTGTGCTTTCTCAGGGTTCCTTCCAACCCTCTTCTACAGGAGAGGAGGTTTACTCCTCTCCTTGGCCTAGGGGTGCGGAGGAGTCCCCATCACCCCCTTGTCTGGAGACGCCCTTGTGCACTCCATCTCTCTACCAGCTACAGTTACCCCTTTACTATTACAGGGGACTGCCAAAAAGCAGGTAGAGGGGTAAGGGCTAGGAAGACCCGAAGGTCTGAGCCCCCTACAGTCGTGCATCTACAGTTTGGAGGAGGTCAGCACGACTCCCCCCTCCCCCCCTCCCATTCCCGATGGATGTGCGTTCGCCGGCCAGAGACGACACAACAAAAAGTACCTTGAATGGGATCTGTGATGCATGGGGGGGGGGGCATATGGAGGCCTTCCTTCTGAGAGACATACCCGGAAGTAACCCAGGCCCATATGGCAGGATGTTGCATGAGGCCGAACCCGGGCTCGGTGTCAAACACTGAACCTGAGCAGACAGCTAGGACCTTCTCCATCTCGGAGAAGGATCTTGCTAAAGCCAGTCCATCCGGCCTATGGGCTCCTTCCGACTGTGGAAAGAAGCGGGTTCATTACCCACCCTCCTCTCCCAAAATGAAAAACGCCAGATGGAGTCATATATATATATATATATATATATATATATATATATATATATATATATATATATATATATATATATATATATTTTTAAACACACAGAGACTAACTCTGTGTGTCCTAGCCATTCACGCTACGAATCGTCTCTCATTTTGCGGGGCTAAGAACTTGGTCCTGGCGCGCCCGCCGGTGCCTAAGACGTGTTATGACTCAATTAAAAAAAAATGGCACCCTCTAATCCTGGTCCCTCCAGTCCTACGAGCACGATTGTTTCCGTGTCCATTCAGAACCCTTCTCCGGGTTCTCATATCGGGCGCTCCGTGGTGGACCTGGCGACACTTAGGACTCACACCCAGCCTAGTCTGAAACTACGCCGTAAGGGGCGCAGCGATTTGCCATCCTGGCCGGCGTGCTGACGGGACTCAGCACCCCGTCCGACCCCAGCTTAGCCTCTTCTCCTTCCTTCAAAACACTTGTATTTCCTCGCTTTTCATACAACCTCTCCCACAACCTTCTCTGGTCAGCCTCTAATTTCACAGGGTAGATGCTGACCTTCTTCTCAGCCTAACCGTCCTGGATGGGGACTGAGGTGGGGAGGAGACAACGTTCCCTAACCCCTGAGCTCCGGTTCGGGATAGGTTTTTTCTAACAACCTGCTTCATCCCCAACCATACCTTCCTCACATCCCTTTTCCTCCTCACTTCACCATCTATCTTTAATTTTACGCCGTGCCCAAGGTGGAGCCGCCATGCTGAAGGTCTGCCAGGTCACCAGGCGGGAGGGGTGGCCTTAAATGGCGGCACCTGGCTCTGCCAGGTCCGTAAGCACTCCTTGCAGAGCGGGCTACTGCGAGGGGTGATGTGCTATTGCATCCCGTAATAAAAAGAGGGTCACCATGCCCAATGATGAATAAAAAAAAACCCTTTAATTCCCCCTGTACCATCGACGGAGCCGCCCTCGGGCAGCTCCACCGAAAAAATGGAGGTTTCCCCCCTGTGCTTGCGCAAGGGACCCTCCATATTTCTGTAACCGGAGAGGAGGCTTACTCCTCTCATACGACTACGGGTGTAGGGGACTCCCCCTCACCCCCTTCTCTGGAGGTTCTTTCGGGCACCTTCCTATTTACAGCGGCAGTCCCTCCTCTTCTTTCTAAGGGGACTGCCAAGAAAGCCAGCAGGCAGCCCATTGCCGACCGCCCCTCAATGAAGCGGCTCGGTAGGACAAACCCCCTTAGGGGAGAGAGGGAAGCCAGGCCCCTTCGGTCGCGTCCCTCAAAACACCTGCTGGCAAGAATATTGAACCTTGCCGGGGTTAAGGCCTGTGCCTCCCCACACCAGCTAAGTAATGACAATACTGCCAACGGGACCGGCGATGTCTTGGGGGGAGGGGGGATGGCCAACTGGAGGCCCCCCTTCAGATAGACATGGTCCTTGAGGCAACCCAGCCTCAGACGGTAGGCCCTTCCATGGGGGAAAGGCAGGCTCTGCGCCAAGCACCGAACCTGAATCCGCCCCTATGCAAGGTCCTCATCAAACTGCTAGGGTTTCCGATACAGTACAAGGAGGGGGAAGGATCTCCTGCGACCGGTGCCCCTACGACTGCCAGGACCTGGCTGAGGCAGGTCCATCTGGCCTGGGGGATCCTGCCGGCGGAGGTGAGAAGCGGGTTCATTCCCCGCCCTCCTCTCCAAAAAAGACAAAGAAGACTCGGGGATCTTTTCCGTCCTCGGGGGCTGCGGGGACGGATAGGTCTTCTGCCACTTTGGGAAGCGACCAAGCCAAGATCGGCACATCCGGCCCCTCTACCCCCCCCCCCCCCGTGTGCGGAGCCCCTGACTATGACTAAGACCAAAAGTGCACAGGGCGGAGCATCGATGACATCGGGGGTCCCTCATTCAGAGGTTACCTGGCGTTTTCGAGCCCGCTGGCTTCAAACGCTTCCATCAGAGGAGAGGATTAGCTAGTGCATCATTGCCCGAGAACCGCTTCATTTTCTTGCCTTGATCTATCTTTGTGATCTTCGGATGCACAGCCTGATTTTGATTGGGGGGTGGTTGATTACCTCCATGGTAGTGATCACTTTCCCATTCAAATATCATTTACAGGGCAACTGATCCCTGAGAGCCCACCTCGGTGGTTCTTGGCGCGAGCGCGGTGGCCTGCATTTCAGGAAATGACTGAATTCTCTATCTCATTCGAGGAGTTTAGGTCGGTAGATGAGGCCGTTGAGTTCTTCTCTGGCAACCTCATCGCCGCGGGCCTGACTACTATTTCTAGAACGTCTGGCCGTTTTGCACGAAGACCACTCCCATGGTGGCCAGCTGAGTGTGAGACGGCCCGTAAACAGAAACGTTAAGCCTACATGCGCGATAAGCGCCGCCCGAACGATTTCACTGTCGCTGAATTTCGTCGGGCTAGGGCTAGGTTCCGGTATATTTCTCCCGAGTCAAAAGGATTCGGGGCAAGTTCTCGCAGGACCCCCCTCCCGTTCTCCAGGAGAATGGGACCGCAATCTCGGACCCCGCGTCCGTGGCGGAATCCCTGGCGACAGCTTTCTCCGCATTCTCTGCCGGGATGCTGCTCCGCCAGCATTCAATGTACATCGTCATGTCGCGGAAGGCCGCCGGCTGGACTTTATCTCCAGAGGCGGAGAACCCTTCGGCAACAGGTTGACTGTAAGTGTGTTGCGCTCCGCTCCTGCTTCGTGTGCGGACACCGCCCATTGTATGGACGATGTCCCGTACGCCATGCTTCGACACCTGGGTGAGCAAGGCGTGGCCTTTCTGTTAGATTTGTTCAACAGGATCTGGGTGGAGCGTCTCCTCCCAGATTCCTGGCAAATCGCTACTGTGCTCGCCTTTCGCAACCCAGGGGGAGATCACTATACTCCGGCTGGTTTCCGCCCAATCTCTCTAACCTCTTGCGGGTGCAAGTTGATGGAGAAATTGGTAAATGTTAGATTAGCCTTTTTCCTAAACAGCAGAGGCCATCTGTCTTCTGCACAGTGCGGCTTCCGCAAGTTCCACTCCACGTCGGATGCTCTGCTCCGAATGGAAAATGCTGTCTGCGAGGCTTTCCTTCCCAGACCACTACGCCACGGTGTTTTTCGATCTGGAGAAGGCCTATGATACCGCATGCCGATACGGTATAATTGAGACTCTCCACACGATGGGGGCGAGGGGACGCCTCCCAATGTTTATATCTTAATTTTTGCGAGATCGTCGATTCCGCGTACGGATGGGTGAGCGCCCTCCGGTCCAAAGGAGCAGGAAGAGGGTGTCCCTCAGGGAAGTGTCCTCAGTGTCACACTCTTTGCCCTAGCATCAAAGGCATCACATCGGTGCTGTCGGAAGATGTTCTCTCTACGCTCTACTTGGACGACCTTTCGATCTCTTTTGGCGCGGCCCAGATGCCAAATCTGGAGCGTCGACTCAATACTCAAACAGGCATTGAACCACGTCTCTCGCTATGCCGAAGTGCACAGGTATCGGTTTTCTTTGGATAAGGTGTTGCACTTCTGTCGCCATCCACGGCTCCACCCCGACCCAAATTTGTTTCTTAATCAGGTGCGCCTGGATATGGTTGAATCACACTGTTTTCTTGGCCTTGTATTCGACCGACGTCTCACCTGGGAGGCTCATATTCGCAGCCTTAGGTTCTCTTGTACCTGCGCCATGGATATTCTCCGTTCCGTGCCGTTCAGCGCTTGGGGCGCTGATAGGGCTACTGCCCTACTTTTTTATTGATCCTTTATTCGTTCCACTGTCCTTTGTGCTCGGGATGAGTGCGTGCACTTTGACTGGTGGACTTGTTGACTTTTGGGGGGGAGGCCGGTTTTCTCGCTATTATTTAACCAGGTTTTTTGTTTTGTTTTCTTGTTTTTTATCCTCTATTGGTTGCACGCTCCTTCGCCGGAGGGACCTCCCCCCGACGCAGGAGCTTCCTTTTCCCTTTTTTTAGTTTCTGTTGTTGTTGTTTTTTTTTTTTTTGTGTTAATCCACTAAATTTAAAAGTAGCCTAGTTCAAGGCAGTTTTTAATACGGCGACTAATGCCCAAGTAGGCAGTCGCCACATGAGCCTTAAAAAAAAAAAAAAATTTCGTTCGAAGCTCGACTACGGATGCGAGTTTTATGCATCCGCAGCCGAGCGTTTATTGGGGAAGGTGGATTCGATCCACCACATCGGCCTTCGCCTTGCGACCGGTGCCTTCCGCACTTTCCCCATTGCGAGCCTGTTGGTCGATTCTGGGGAGATGTCACTCGCTTTACGCCGCGTGCAGTGCATCACTTGGGTGTACGCCCGAGCCCAGCGCCTCCCTCAGTCGCCAACAGCTCTCACTGCATTCGCAGCTGATCTCGACGCTGCCTATGCCGCCGAGAGACGTCAGTCATACCCTAAGCCCTTTGGATTTAAGGCCAGGAAACTCCTTTGAGAGCTAGGTATAGCTCTCGGACTGGTGACACCCCTGGTTCTGCCCAGGACGCCACCCTGGTGGGTACCAAATTTGGCTATTCGTCGCCCTGCCTCTGCTCCCAAAGCTTGTACAGCGCCGGGAGTATTGCGTTCGACCTTTTTGGAGCACACCTCGTGTCACGCCATAACCGTGCCAGTCTATGCAGATGGCTCCAAGTCCGAAGAGGAAGTCGGCTTCCACGCTGTATCCCCTCTGTTTGAAGTCAGCGGGGTTTTTCCAGGCGCTGCGTCTGTCTTCACGGCCGAGCTGGTGGCAATACATCACTCGGTACGGGAGATTACGCGACGTGCCTGGTTCGGAGACCGGATTGTGATCTATAGCGACTCACAAAGTGCCCTGAGGGCTCTCGGGGCATTGGAATCTCCGCATTCTCGTGTTCGCGATATGTGTGACGCCAAGGTTTTGGCGAGTCGAGCAGATTTGGAGATTATCTTCTGCTGGGTTCTGGACATGTAGGAATTGCGGGGAATGAGCATGCCAAAGAGTCCGACTCTGCGACCGGACCAGCGTTTCGCTCTTCCTCACACCGACTACATAGCAGGAATACGGGCAGCTCTTCGGACTGCTTGGCAAAGAAGATGGGAGACGGTCGAAGGCAACTTAACGTTGCGTGTTATTGCGCCGCGACTGTTCCTATGGACCTATCCCCCACAGCCGCGACGGCTTCAGGTCTCTTTCTGTCGTCTCCCATTCGGACACACTCGTGTGACGCATCGCTATCTGATGGAGCGCTCGCCTGCGCCCTATTGTGTCGACTGCGTTGTCCCCCAGACTGTTCGGCACATTCTTGTCGAATGTCCCAGTCTGGGTGATCTTCGCGCACGTTACCTGTCCTGGTACCGGGATGGGCGGGGTCGCTACCGCCTGCCTTTTCTACTCGGGACGAGTGAGTGCACATTGACTGGTGGACTTGTTGACTTTTGGGGGGGAGGCTGGCCTTCTCCCTATTATTTAAGCAGTTTTTTTGTTTTGTTATGCTTTGTTTTTTATTTTTTTTCCCCCTTATAGGTCGCCCCCTCCTGCTCGCTTCCCTTTCCATTTTTTTGTGGGGGAGGGTGTTTTTTATCTTGAATTTTACTGTAAAGTAGCCTAGTACTAGGCCAGTTTTTAATACGGCGATTAATGACCAAGTAAGCACTCGCCATATGAGTGAGCTCTTTATAAAAAAAAAAATCGTCTAAAACCAAGGCTCTCCCTGGCCTCCCGCAGCGTGTCGTTAGATGTCCTCGGGAAACAACACCCATGAAGATGGGGCTGAGGCCGTCTTCCAGGGCTCCTAACGCTGCTGCCTGAAAGGACATCACCCAAGGAGTTTCGGCTCCTAGCCCCCATCCAGCGGTGGGCTGGGTAAGTCAGAGACGCTGGATCCTCCAAAGGAGGGACCCCGTCCGCTTAGCTGCACTGCCCGCTTAAGGCTTCCAGAGGGAGGGAGAAAAAGTTTCAGAACGACCCCCACTCCCCACCCCCTGAAAAGTTATTGTAGTCGACAGCGCCCGGAGTTGTCTACGCGAATCGTACTGTCATTCCCGTCAGGGTCTTCTCTTCAAAGAGGGACCGCGGATCTCATCAGAGCTAGGCCTGTTAGGAATATTCCTAAAATGAAATTTCCGCAGACTGGCTCAAATGGGAAGAGACGAGCCTCCGAGGCTCGTCTATCTTTTTGCAGGAGACGTTGCTGGGCGTGTGTGACTCTGCCTACCCGCCCGGTGTATAAGGTTTCGCGACCCCACCTCTACGGGAAGGGGGCCAGGCGGGAGGTTGCCCCATTTACACCTGGCATGATGTCTGCGTTCTTCTCTTTGCTTTAAACACCTACTTTCAGGTATTAGCAGTGCAGCTACACCTGAATAGGTGGTATACCGTTCTTTCTGTGTACATTCCACCGCCAGCCGATTTGTACACGGGGGACTTTCGTTGTGTCATGGAACGGTGGCACCTGGTCCTCATTTGAGGAAATACCTGATTTATCTGTATCAGACGAGGAGCTTAGGTCGATCGATGAAACCGGTAAGTTCTCCGCTGACCTCATCGCCGTTGGCCTAACTAGTATTCTTAGAACATCTAGCAGTTTTGCCCGCCGACCGCTTCCGTGTTTCTCATCCGAGTGTTATGCGGCCTTCAAACAGAAACGTTATGTCTACCTACGCTCTAAGCGCCGCCCAAACGATTTCACTGTCGATGAATTTCGTCGAGCTAGCTCTAGATTCCGGTATGTTTCGAAAGACGCGTTATCTCCGGTACTAAGCAGTTTATTGCAACCAGGTCGTATGTGAAGATAGGGGGTCGGTTTCCACGCTGTATCACCTCTTTTTTAAATCATCCGTGCTCTACCAGGCACTACGCCTCGTAGAGCACCGATTTAAAAAAGAGGTGATACAGCGCCGAAACCGACCCCCTCCTGCGACTGGAATCCATCCGTATTGTCGTGGTATGACATTACATTATATCAATACCATATTATATCTATGGGGGGAGAGACCGATACCTTCAAGGCGAACCGACAAAAAGGACGGAACACCACGAGTTTCGACGGGCGAAACAACTAGACAAGAATACAACGAGGTCAGGTATAGTATGGGGAATGGCAAAGCTCAAGGTTATTTAAAGAGGCATGTACAAAAATATAATTTTATTTACATAAAAATAATGAGCGTAATGATGGGCAAAAATTACATCAGATGAACGAAGGGGGGGGGAAATTGTAGTTATGAATTAGACTATGAAGTTAAAACTTAAGGTGTTACGGGAGGAGACTATTCAAATGGGGGGAATTAATGCAAATGGCTTACTGGAGGGGGAGAGGGGTTGGCTTACAGAAGATTCCGGGTGAGACGTCAGGGTAAGGCTTCACGGATGTCTTATGCACGTGAGGCGAGGCCGCTCGAAGCTTCTGAGCGGGATGTTAAAGTGATGACGGTTCTTTAAAAAAGGGGGGGGGCGGTAACGTCCGATCCAGGGGAGAGTATTTCGGCCACCCGAAAACGAAGGCCGAGCGAGTAGGGCTTCGACATGAGTTGAGAGAAGTCGGAAAAATCACTCGCTAGCGATCGTTAAATGGAATTACCTCACTGGCTGGGGCTAATTCCAATACACAAAAATAGTTCAGCTCTCACTTTGCTTTGTTGTTAGCACCGGACTTGGAACTAGGGGAATTTTCTTGGGGTCCGGGCGAGACTTCTCAACTCTGTGTCGGTTTCATGGGAAACGAGCAATATATATGTCTGAGGCTCTCCCCGCGAGGGGGGGTTTAGTGGGAAACAGCTCTACTCTCGAATGATCTCGAATCTTCTTGCCGAGGCTATTCTAGCCCGTGTAAAGGTGAATCGTGGTGGACGCGGTTCGAGGCTACCGCTTGTGGAGGGGGGGGGGGTAGGCTTACCAATTTAATCCCAACAGAGCCTTCTACAGCGCATGGAAGTTCCATGCTGGACAAGAGATTCCACGTGGAATTCCCTCACACGTATACGCTGGCGCGAAGTGTGCTCCAAAATGGCCGAACGCAATACTCCCGGTGCTATAGAAGGTTTGGGAGCAGAGACGTGGCGGAACCATGAGCGCCATCAGCCCGAGAGCTATACCTAGCTCGAAGGAATTTCCTAGCCCTAAACCCAAAGGGCTTAGGGTATGACTGGCGTCCTCGGCGGCATAAGTACCGTCGAGATCCGCTGCGGATGCAATGATAGCTGTTGGCGACTGAAGGAGGTGCAGTGCTCGCGCGTACAGGCGCATAATCCACTGTGCGTGGCCCTAATCGATTGGCCACTTCCCAAGATCGACAAGTAGGCTCTCAATGGGGTTTGTGCGAAATGCACCGTTCGCCAGGTTAAGGCCGGTGTGCTAGATAGTCCACCTTCTGCAATATACGCTCGGCTGCGGATGCATAAAACTCGCTTCCGTAGTCTGGCTTCGAACGAACACATGAGCAATAGAAAAGTACGGCAGTAGCCCTATCAGCGCCCAGGTGCTGAAGGCATCGGAACGAAAGATGACTATGTCGCGGGTAGAAGAGACACTTAGGCTGCCAATGTGAGCCTCCCGGGTGCGGAGTATGTCGAAAACAAGAACAACGACTAGCTGCGAATCTACCACTTCCAGGCGAACGCCATTTAGGAACAAGTCTGCATCGGAATGGAGCAATAGATGGCAGCAGAAGTGCACGACCTTAGTCTTGGCCACGGAAAACCGAAACCTGTGCGCTTCGGCATAGTAAGAGATGAGGTTCAATGCCAGATTAAGTCGACATCTGGGCCGCTCCAAAAGAGATCAAAAGGTCGTCCATGTAGCAGGTAGTGAGAACTACTTCTGGAACACCGAGGCGATACCTTTGATGCTCAGGCAAGGCAGAATATATTTAATCAGGACTCTTCCCTGAGGGACACCATCTTCTTTCTCAATTGGGTTAGAAAGAGCTCCCCCCCGCCCGTACGCGGAATCACCGAACTTGCGTCACCTCGCCCTTATCGTGTGTGGATAGGCTCCATGATAGCGCATCGCCATGCGGTACCATAGGCCTTCTCCAGATCAAAAAACACCGTGGCTTAGTGCTGTCTACGGATGAAGGCCTCGCAGACGGCATTTTCCAGTCTGTGCAGACCAACAGACGGGGAGTAGAACTTGCGGAAGCCGCACTGTGTAGAAGACAGTTGTCCTCTGCTTTTCAGGAAAAGGTCTAGTCTAGCATTTAACCAATTTCTCCATCCAATAGCACCCGCAGCAGGTTAGAGAGATAGGGCGGAAACCGGCGGGATAGAGTGATCTCTCCCCATTTTGCGAAAAGCGATTACACTTACTATTCACCAAGAGGGAGGATATCCTCTATATACATCCTGTTGAACAAATCTAATAGAAAAGCAATGCCTCGCTCACCCAGGTGTCGATGTATGGCAACGGGACATCGTCCGGACCAGGGGCCGTGTCCGCGCACTAAGAGAAACCCTACTCACTCTGGAGGTAAAGTCCAGTCGTGAAAGACTACGCCATGGACACAGGATCAGAGATTGCGGTCCAGAGAGTTCCTGCGAGAACTTGCCTCAAATCCTTTTTTCTCGATTCTACACCTCTGCTAAAGGGGAAGGCATGCCTACCCCGACGCCGGAGCGTGTTTCCTTATTCTTCCTTTTCTGCTTAGTTTTTTTTGGCTTGTTTTTTGTTTTTTTCTGATTTTTTTTTGTTAATTTAGCCTAATATTACGCTGTAGCGTGATTACGGCGACTCTTACCCTAGTATGCAGTTACCAGGTGGACTCCTTAAAAAAAATGTACAGATAGGAATGCAATGTGACATGTTACACGAACCAGCGCGGAAATCTCCACCATCAATCAGTATGAGACGAGGTGGATGATTAGAACTAACCGTGACAAGTTTAAGATAATCCCGTTGGTAGCAGGCGGGAGTAGGATATGGCCACGCCTTCAAAGGCAGCGAGCGTTCAGGGCCTCAAAATCGCCACTCACGGATACGAGAGTCACAACACGGAGTGCAAGAGGCTGGCAAATAAGAAACTCTAAGTTGCACAATTTCAGAGTGCTCTGCGCGGCCAACAGAGGAAACTACCAAATGTATATCCGAGCTAAACTCATATATCCTGCCGTGGTGACCCAAGCGGAAATTAAAAATCCGGTGTCCAGAACGCCGCACAGGCGACAACGAATAGACACCATCGACGTTGTGACCCAGAAACTAGCCCAAAAATGTCTGTGCCACACTGACTGAGAATATTCTGTAACTAGAAAGGATCGGAGGCAAAATAAAGATCCCTGTAAGATTTAGAAAGTCACTCGCAGGAAGACCTTCCCAGGCACCAAAATCTGCTTCCCTGAAATAGTATAATAGTACCTATATACTGCCTTGGTAACCAAAGCGGAAATTAAAAATAAGCACAACCACGGAACAATCACAAGACACGAGCATCACAGACAAACAAACAAGGAAGGAAAAACAAAAAAGAAAAGATGAAAAAGACAAAACTAGATAACACTGTGTAACAAAAATGCACTTTTGTCTTATCCTTGGTTTGAAAGTGTTATTTCCCGATTGTTTGTGGCTCTATTAAATAAAAAATGTCAATTTTAATCCCCAAACTTTGCTTTTGTGGCTAAGACATTGAATTTTTAAATTAGCCCATTTATGGTAAATAACATTATTTTGATGCAAATAGTAAAAATATATAAAAAGTTTCAATGGTTATGTTTTTTTCAGTTATGGTATAAACATGATATACTGTATTTAAAAAAAATATAAGAACGTTAATAGCCATTATTTCCCTTATATTTTTGTTTTTTTGCGACCTGGACAGCAATAGCAGTTCTCTTAGATACCACATAGATCAGCACTAATTTGGTGAAAAATAAACTGTAGAACTTTCGAGAATTTTTTATATGTTTGAAGAATTTCTAGAAAATTCTGGCAACGTAGATGACTGTATAAATACAAAGAATGTCTACTCAACAGGTCAGTTTAACTCTAGCCGTCACAGCGCTGACATCGTCACTCGTCATTGATAGAAGCATTCGTCACACATGCCATCAAGAGGTTTTAAGTATCCGACAGACGCATTTTTCTATGTCTGCGGCGAATTTAATATAACAATAGCGAAAAAATACTCAGTATAGAGATCTGCTAAAATGTGTGAGGCTTACAAGGCATATTTTGTCATGCCAGTCGGAGATCGAGACAAACATTGGGCACCTCATTTCACCTGCGAGCCCTGCAAAAGAACTCTGGAAGGTAATATATATAAATATAATGTTTTGTTTATTTGGATACTGGATTTTTTATTTTTTTAACATTTCTAATAACTAAGTGAAAAGTATTTGTATATTTATACTTATGTTTTCATTTTTTTTTTTTCATGATGGTACAGAGGAGAAAAGAGAACTATGAATTTTTCAATCCCACGATTTTGGAGGGAACCAACTGACCACTCAAGCAATAGTTTCTTCTGCATGGTGAACCCTTCCAAACGTCGAGCATTAAAAAATGCACTTGTTATCATATATCCACCCAGGAAAGAGTATACTCCTACTGGGCTTGTCCCCTAGGTGGTGGATAGGGGAATGTCGTCAGCTGTCCGTCTTGGCTGTTGTTGTTGCTTTTCTGCTAAGAAAATGACATTCGCGGTGCGATGGTTGGCTGAAGGTAGCTTTGAATAAATAAGAAGCCGTGAACCAAATCATAAAAACAATGAAAAGTCCTCTAAGAAAAAAACGTTTGGTGGTCCTCTCCTCCCATGAGCAGGAAGGGACTACTGCCGACAGCGCTGATGTTCTACAGGGTGCATCGGGAGGTCGTGGAATTGAACCGAATCAAGCCCGCCTCCCCAAGGAGCGGTGGTCACCAGGCCGTCTCTGGTTTCACTGCTACTGGAAAACAACCTGAGAAAGTCAAGAAAAGAAATGTACACTATACCAAATTGGAGGAACACAATATTTGACCCAAGAGAGGATTATAAGCAATATTTTATAGTAAAATCAAAAACAGACGAGACGGACATCAGTAAGATATACATTTTCAAATTTGATAGAGATATTGAAAAGTACGCATCAAAGAGCAAAGTGAGAAAATGAAAGAACTTAAAACCATATACGATATATATGTTATAGTTGAGAACAATCTCAAGTTTAATACAAGTCAAGGAATAATAAAACAAAGAGAATTTTTAGATTATACAGAGCAAGAAATTTTGGAAGGATTAGAACATAGAGGCGTAATAAAGGTAGAAAGAATAAAAAAACGTGAAGGCAACGAACTCGTAAATACTGTAGCTTTAATTCGTACATTCGATAAAGTGGATTTACCTGATGAAGCACAAATAATACCAGTAATGCTGACAAAAGTGAAACCATACATACATCTACCTAGACGATGTTATAAATGCCAGAAATTGGGCCATGTTGTTACCTACTGCAGGAACAGATGTATTATCTGTGTGGTATGTGGGCTACCAGAACATAGCTCTGAAGAATGCCAGAGAGGACTAACATGTGCCCACTGTGGCGGTTCCCATACTGCAAACGATAGAACATGTGATAAGTACCTACTAGAAAGGGAAATACAAGCAATAAAAACAAAAGAGAGAATAAACTTCAAGGAAGCAAGAGAAAAAGCATTATCTATGTTTGTGAGAGAAGGAATTACCTTTGCAGCTGCATTGAAGAACTGTGAAAGGCCAAAAGTAGCCAACTCTCAAACCCAGGCTCTCATGTCAGTGGTGGCTATATCTCCACGGAAGACAGCTGGAGGATGGGCAGCACCCCCATCCGCTAAGGGGAGTGCAAATGGAAGAGAAGCGCCGACTCCTCGCAGAGAGAGGGCCGATGTTGGCACAACTGTACCTATACCACTTTGGGGAAATACAGATGATGAAAGATAACACCATCATCTGCCGAAGAGGATGCGAGTGGATGTAGGGTTAGCCCTGCATCACATAATGTAGATGGCGATAACCGAGCATCGGCTACTGTGACTTCTGGGATGACTACTGATGACTGTGTAACAGCATCTGAGTCATCTACGGGTGGAGGTTCTCGGGTCCCGCCCCCTCCTCGAGTTGCGGATGGTGAATTTTTTAAGACTATCGACCAAACGCAAAACTCCAGAGCGAACAAACAGGAGAATTTTGCAATCCCCTGCAAATTCTCCTGAAGAAAAAAAGAGAGGAAAACTTAAAGCAAAATTGGTTGGATTACTCTTCTTGCCATGGACACTCTTTAGATGTGGGAGACATGGACTGTCCTGAGAACGATCTTAAGCCGCCGCCGCCGCCGCCTGCAGACACGTCTCAGGCTGACTTGGTCCAACCAACATAAAAAAAACCCGCCAGAAAACTCCAAAACGACAAGAGAAAATGAAGAAATACCCATAAATAGAAAACAAACAATGAAAACAAAAGACTCAAGAGTCAAATAATAACCATGAGACAGTGAAATCTAAAAACCATACATTAAGAGTACAAGTTTCAGGATACAGGACTCTTCCTTTGATCTCCAGAGCCTGCTACCCCATTGCATCAAAAAAAACTGAAATATGATAAAATGAGAATAGATAAAGATAGATCCCAACAAAACGCAAGAAGCTAAAGAACAAAGACCAAAGAAGGAAGAGAAGAAGAGCAGGTGGAAGTAAAATGGACTTTTCCTTTTTCTCTAAGATGTCTATTATTCAATGGAATATACGTGGATACCGTGCTAACTACCATCAGTTAAGGTTGCTACTCAAGGACACAAATTGCAGCTGTGCGTGTATCCAGGAAACCATGGAAGGCTTACACGAATTGAGACTTCTTGGCCGGATTTAGTCTTTTGAACCAACATGGCCCAGGATAAAGACATGCCTGGGGTATTGCAATTTTGATAAGAGATGGGACACCCTATGACAGAATAACTCTGGACACAAATTTGTGAGATGGTACAACATCTCACATTGATCTGTCTATCTGCTCAGCTGATGTAAGACTGCATTTTGAATGGAAAATAAGTAAGGATCTATATGACAGTGATCATTTTCCGATTTTATTACAGCCATTGGGAGAGGATAATGTCAACATCACACAGAAATTTATTATGGATAAAAGTAAATTGGCCACTATTTGCAGAGCGAGCAATACCACTACGTACTGTAGATGAATTTGACTCTGTTGGTGCTACTGATGCTTGTATCAATGAAATTGTGGCTTTCTAGTTAATCTTACCAAAACTAAAGCAATGCACCTAACAAAACTAAGAGGAATGTATCCTGAACCTGACCTATATCTAGCTGGAAATCAGTTAGAAATGGTTGACCAAATTAAATTCCTCGGAATGACTATAGACAGGAAACTCTTATGGAAGCCACATATAGTAAATCTACGGAATCAATGCCTCAAGATCATGAATATACTGAAAGTATTGTCATATAAGAGCTGGGGTGCTGACAGAGCATCTTTGTTCCACATCTATAGGACGATCATACGGAATAAACTACACTATGGATGTTCTATAAATGCATATGCTCCAAGAACAACCATACAACTATTGGACCCAGTACACCATCTCGGAATTCTTCTATGTACAGGAGCCTTCAGAACTTTGCAAATTCCTAGCTTATATTGTGAGTCAGGAGAACCCTCCATTGATGATAGAAGAAACAAATTAAGCCTTTAACTATATACTAGACGCTATGGAATGCCAGGAACACCAGTTCATGGTATCATTTCCGATACTAGTAATGACCACATGTTTGCTAACCCAAGAACACACACAACTCTTGAATATAGAATGAGACAATTAAATTCCCAACTCAACTTACCAAATATTCCAACATCAATTATAGCCTCTGTCCATCACTATACAGAGCCGTGGTGTCTATCTTTGCAACCCCCATGTGAGAAATATACTGAAACCAGAGCAGGTACTCCTAACTCTATTTTACGGATGGAAAATGAAGCCCATAGACTAACCAACCACAGATGACAAACTCCTATCTACACTGATGGATCCAGGCAGGCGGAGAGTGTCGGATGCTCAGCTATCTTTCCAGACCAATCCTATTCAAGACGTCTGCTGGGAGCCACCAGTCAAACTCCCAGAGTGCAATTACTGCTATAACAAATAAGTACTCCACCCACTCTCTAGTTCAAGAAATTCATAACTGGATGGGAATTTTATCAGCAAGAGGCATAAACATAAACCTTTGTTGGTCACCTGGACATGTAGGCATTCCCGGAAATGAAAGAGCAGATAGAAAAGCCAAAGACTCAACAAGGAATAAAAACTTAGACACTAGAGTAAAAATACCCACAAAAGATCTTTACCCTGAAATCAAGAAGGTCATATTAAGATAATGGGAAGAGGAATGGAGAGAAGCGCAAAACAAACTAAGAAATATCAACGACAAAGTGCAACCATTTAACACCTCTCACTCAAAAATACCCAGAAATGAAACCCTACTAACAAGACTACCCTTTAGGACACACTAGAATCACTCATGGCTACCTACTGACAGGAGAACAACATCTGTGTGAAGATTGCTACGTACCTTAGACAGTCCATCATATTTTGTGTGAATGCCCTAATTATAGGTATGGCCGAATAAGGCATTGCAAAACGGATGGCCTCATTACACCTCTGAGCCTAAAAAGTATACTAGGTGATGACTCCAACGTAACAGGAAAGATACGAAAATTTGTGGAAGATGCTGAAATACTGAATTAAATATAGAAGGATCTGGCAAGGATTATGATTTAACAATATAAAAGGAGCACACTGAGCCTAAATAAGGACTGTGCGTAAAAAACTATTATTAAAAACCACCCGATTATTAATTATCATGTATCCAAGACCTTCAGTCATCTATTGCTACAGTGCCACACAGTTCTGAGCTCCACGTACCCACTCCTCCAAAAAGAGAGCAGCAATTTTTAGAAAGGAAAAGCAGTTCAGAAGAGGATGAAGTCATTGATCCAGATTACAGAGGTGCAACTGAGGAAAGAAACCTCAAACAAAAAGATGTCAACGACCTAGTCACAGATCTTGGTCTTACAAAGTCCAATGCAGAGCTTTTAACTTAGAGACTCAAGTAGTGGGATTTGTTATATGACAGTGTGCAAATTTCAGGTCAGAGGAAGCGTCACCAGTGTTTTTCAAGGTTTTCTACACGTCAAGATGAGCTTTGCTTTTGTCACAATGTGACTGGTCTGTTTGAGGCAATCGGAATTGCCTGTAACCCCAACAAGTGACACCTCTTCATTGACAGCTTGTCCAAGAGCCTCAAAGCAGTGCTGCTTCATAACGGGAACATGTATCCATCTCTTCCCCTTGCCTACTCGGTTCAGCTTAAAGAGGAATATAGCAGTGTCAAGATCTTGCTAGATGCATTGAACTACGAAGAGTACTGTTGGGAGGTGATTGGAGACTTCAAAATGGTGGCCTTCTTGATGGGTCTCCAAGGCGGCTTTACCAAGTTTCCTTGTTATATTTGCCTTTGGGACAGCAGGAACACCGTGGCACACCACATTCAGCGGGATTGGCCACAACGGATCGAGTTTAGTGTGGGGATAAACAAGGTCAAATGGGAGCCTTTGTTGCACCCCCCCCCCAAAGTAGTTTCTTCTTCCTAAACTTAAAATTGGGCCTTATGAAACAATTCGTCAGAACTCTAGATAAGGATTCTGCAGCTTTCAAGTATCTCCAAGATTTCTTTCCTAAGCTATCTGCGGCAAAGGTGGAAGCCGATGTCTTCGTCGATCCACAAATAAAAAAAGGTCATGGAGAGCAAGGAGTTTTCTGAGAAGCTCACTAGGACGGAAAAAGCAACGTGGGACAGCTTTATCGCAGTGGTTCTGGGCTTCCTAGATAATCACAAACCCGAAAACTATAGGTTGCAGGATTCCCTGAAAGTCCATATTCCTGACGCTCATCATGATGAATTTAAAGAGAACTTGGGAGCTTACTCGGAGGAGCATGACGAGCGCTTTCACCAGGATCTACTGGACTTTGAACGCCGCTATCAAGGATCGTATAATGAAAATCTAATGGGAGACTAGATTTGGGGGCTGATTCGTGAAAGTAATTTACAATATAAGCGTAAATCACGCAAAACTACTCATTTCTAATATTTTAATTGTCTCACTTATGTAATTCTAGAATAAATAAATGCTATTTTTGTATCATGTCGTTTTGTTTCTACTTTATGCAAATGAAAGCTCAAATTCGCCAATTTCTTCTAGAACAGAGATTCTTAACCTGGGGTCCATGGATGGGTTTCAAGGGGTTCGTGAGGGTCAGATTAAAAAATATAAATGGATGGGTTTCACTAAAATAAACTAGCTAACAAGAGAGAAAGTAGTATTTGTGGTATATTTGAGCAGGATAAAAATCATTTTGTTTAATTTGCACAAGATGACTGTATTTCTTTTATTTGAATGAGTAGAATTTACTTTTAAATTGAAAAGGAGTGAGTATTTGTTAAGATTGTTTACTTTATCTATACTTTTGTATGCTATAGGCCTACATGTATGAGGCAATCATAATTATATTATGTCAATAAAATAAAGTACATATATTAATTGCATGCAAAGTTGTTTCTGACTTTTATGTGAAAATTTCCTTGGAGGGGGTCCATAGCTTTCATCACCTTCTCAAAGGGATCCATGACTGAATAAAGGTTAAGAACCCCTGTTCTAGAGGGAATAGGTAAATTTCATATAAATATCTTTATCCTGTACACAAAAACAAATTTTGAAATAAATTGTTTTGTATTCTAGACACAAGCAAATAGAAAATAACAGTTGCTATCCAAAGACAAAAATGGTGTTACACAGTGTAATCAAACAATGAATTATGGACTCAACTCAAGCTTATACAAGACAACGTACGAGGAACATAACCCACTAACTAATGAATAAATACTCAGTGACATCCATAAAAGATAAGAATGAAAAGTAAAAAGGCAAGGAAACAATACAAGGTTGGCAAACCATTTTGGTTGGCTGGTTTGTTTAAGTGGCGCAACTACTAGGTTATTGCCAAGGCTCTAGGACAACGAATACACAAAACATCGAGAGTAATAATAAAAATAAAATCACAAACCGAAAAATCGGTCTCAAAATAAAAGAAAATTACCCACAAAAAAAGGAAAGCGATGTCCTCGTTACCAGGCTAAACTCCCTCCTCCTATCTTTTTATTTTCCAATTTCTAATTATCCTCACGTCTTATTATTTATTGTCAACGGAAAATGATTATTAAATTAGTTGTTTACCCGCAAATGACGCAAACTTTCTATCTTTCTTTCGATGCACCCTCAAACGCCCCGCCCTAGCTTCACTAAGTTTCACTTGCCTATTTTGTTTAGAAAATACAAAAAGCAGAGATTAAGATATTTTATGTTCTCTTCGTTCATCATTGGATTGCATAAGTTTTGCTTTCCTCAATATTGATATTCCTTGTAACTTCGTATAATTGTGTAGTTCGTAGCCTACAAACAAGATCGTACTAGTCCATTGTACTGCATCAAGTCATAACTCATTTTTATGAATATTTGTCTCGTCGGATGCCGGTTTAACAGGATCGTTAATCTTATTTGTAAGAACTACTTTGAAGCATAACACTTTGGGTGTGTAATCGATGCTAGCTAGACCTCTTTCTAATGTGGATCCGTGTACGACTATGTCCGTTCTTTGAGCCACATGCTGCTCGTCAACCGTGTGAGTTTTTTAGCCACTTGTAAACGTGTGTGTCTGTTTCTCCAACCAATCACGTCCTCTTGTCGCAAGATAGTTAAGCCTAAAGCTCTGATGACCAATTCTTCCTCAAGGCCGATGCAATCCTCTTTAGGTTTCTTTCGCGAGGCTAAATAGGCTTTCGTAATTTAGTACTTTCATTGAAGTCGTTTTTCCCATTTCACACACAAAAAAATGTTTATTAAAAGCGAGAATGAGTAAATTCTAGAATGGGAACCCACGTTTAATTTTATATTTCACACGTTCTTATTACGTTTCGGTACGGTTGACGAAACTTTCGGACCACCCTGTATTATCCTACGAAGGCGTTGAGTGACCGTGGCTTCCTAAGTCAATATCTGCAACCTCCCGTTTGTGGGATCCATGTCGAAAACATAAGTCTCGTACTTGGATGGGCAAGCTTTTTTTTTCTCTTGACTTAGGGGTCGCGCCCGACTCTTGAAGGACCAAATGTTATAGAGCAATAATTAATTTGGTGTGGGTGGCGTGGTGGGGGCTTTTACAGGTAGCAAAGCTTAAATTTAAATTATAATTTATGTGATTATTTCATCTAGAAATAAAAATGCCTGAATAAACAAGGTCTGCTGACAAAAAGTCGCGTGCTCTCACTTATTCTGATGTATAACCTTACGACCTACAAAACTTTCATTAATTCCCGGACTAATCTCTGGTAGAGGAGTTATTTTATATGTGAAATTATCACTTTTCCCATTAATGCAGTTTTTGTCGAAATCACGATGTATGTAGGAATAGTTTGCTACTATCCATCTTCTATAGGCCCCCGAAGTAGGTCGTAGAAGTTGATACAAATTTAGGCGAGATTATTAATGATATAGTTTATAGGCACAATTCTTTAAGCTTAGGAGATTTTAACTTACCATGCAAAAACTGGGGGTGAACCGCTTTATACAGCCTCTGGAAATACTCTACCAAAGCCTTCTGAGTGGTCGCCTTTACCAAGTAGTAGACGTGCCTACACGAGACCCGAATATTCTTGACTTAGTATTAATCTCCGACCCTAACATGGTAACCAACCTTAATGTCGGTTACTTTTTACCAAGCAGCGACCACAGACAGGTAGAATTACAACAAAGAGGATACCAATGCTCCACTCAAATCGGATTTCGCTAACGCCAAATGGGACCTTAATGGTTAAGGAATTACAAAACAGGACCCCGTAAGGGGCGCGGCGATTTGCCATCCTGGCCGCCGTGCTGACGTGATCCAGCGCTCCGTCCGGCCCCAGCTTAGCCTCTCTTCCTTCCTTCAGATAGCCCGATTTCTCCCCTACCTCGTCGCTTTTCATACAACCTCTCCCACAACTTTCTCTGGTCAGCCTCTAATTTCACAGGGTAGAATGCTGACCTTCTTCTCAAGCCAACCACCCCGGATGGGGGCTGAGGGGGGAGGGGACATTGTTCCCTAACCCCTCAGCTCCGGTTCGGGATGGGTTTTTTTTAACAACCTGCTTCATCCCCACCCATACCTTCCTCACATCCCCTTTCCTCTCCTCTTCAAAATCTATCTTTTTTACGCCGTGTTCAAGGTGGAGCCGCCATGCCGAAGGACTGCCAGGCCACCAGGCGGGAGGGGTGGTCCCAAATGGCGGCGCCTGGCTCTGCCGGGCCTGTAAGCACCTCTTGCAGTGCGGGCTACTGCAAGAGGTGGTGAGCGATTGCGTCCCGTAAAACAAAGAGGGTCACCATGCCCAATGATGAAAAAAAAAAACATCTCCCCTTAATTCCCCCTAAAACAACGGAGCCGCCCTCGTGCAGCTCCACAGAAAAGATGGAGGTCACCCCCCCCCTGTGCTTGCGCAGGGGACCCTCCATACCTCTTTAACCGGAGAGGAGGCTTACTCCTCTCCTACGCCTACGGGTGTAGGGGACTCCCCCGCACCCCCTTCTCTGGAGGTGCTTTCGGGCACCTCCCTATCTCCAGCGGCAGTCCCTCCTTTGCTTTCTAAGGGGACTGCCAAGAAAGCCAGCAGGCAGCCCATTGCCGACCGCCCCTCGTACAAGCGGCTCGGTAGGGCAAACCCCCTTAGGGGAGAGAGGGAAGCCAGGCCCCTTCGGTCGCTTCCCTCAAAAGACCTGCTGGCAAAAATATTAAACCTTGCCGGGGTCAAGGCCTGTGACTCCCCACTAAAGACTTATGACGCTGCCAAGGGGACCTGCGATGTCCTGGGAGGGGATGGCCAACTGTAGGCCCCTCCTGTGATAGACATGGTCCTTGAGGAAAACCAGCCTCAGACGGTAGGGCCTTCCATGGGGGGGGAATCCGGGCTCGGCGCCAAGCACCGAACCCGAATCCGCCCCTATGCAAGGTCCTCATCAAACGGCTGTAGATTCTCAGGCAGTACAAGGAGGGGAGGGATCTCCTCCGGATGATGCCCCTGCGACCACCTGGACCTTCTCCATTTCGGAGGAGGACCTGGCTGAGGCCGGTCCATCTGGCCTGGGGGCTTCTAACGGCGGGGGTGAGAAGCGGGTTCATTCCCCGTGCTCCTCTCCGAAAAAGAAAAAGACAAAAAAGACTCGGGGCTCCTCTCCATACGCGGGGGCTGCGGGGACGGATGGGTCTGCTGCCACTCTGGCAAGCGACCAAGCCAAGATCGGCACATCCGCCCCCTCTGCCCCCCCGATGGCGGAGCCCCTGACAAAGAAGACTAATACCAAGAGTGCACAGGGCGGAGCCTCGATGACATCGGGGCCCCTGATTCAGAGGTTACCTGGCGTTTTCGAGCCCGCTGGCTTCAAACGCTTCCTCGTTATTCGCTCCACAGATGGCACCATGTTGTCCAAGGGCAACATGATCCATCAGAGGAGAGGATTAGCTAGTGCAATTGGTAGAGAGCCGAAGGTAACCCGTTTCTCGGACGGGAGCCTTCTGGCGAATGCGGCCAAGATTAGTGCTCTTCGGACACTTCATGGCACCCCGGTGAGTGAGACGCCGCACTCTACCATGAACTTTGTGAAAGGAGTAGTTTATGCGAGGGAACTCGTTGACTACTCCATTGAGGACATCACCTTAGAGCTGGCCTACCATGGGGCGGTCAAGGTCGAACGTGTGATGAGAAAACAGGGAGGGGCCTCGAGACCCACCCCTACACTCTTCGTCACGTTCGACTGTGACAAGCTCCCTGAGTCGGTGCGTGCCGGTTGGTACCGCTACCGCGTGAAGGCATTCGTGCCACTGCCGCGGCGGTGCTATTACTGTCACCGCTTCGGCCATACGAATCGCTCATGTAGACGTGCAAAGTCGGGGTCACCCGAAGTCTGTGTAAATTGCTCCAAGGTCGCACACGATAAGTCCAAATCGTGTGTGGCCAAGTGTGTCAATTGCGGAGAGCTGCACCCTGCTTCTTCGAAGCAATGTGGTGCATATCTCCTTGAGAAAGAAATCCTGGCCGTTCAGGCCCAGGATCGACTCTCATCCCGCGAGGCAAAGGACTTGGTCCTGGCGCGCCCGGCTCTGCCTGGGACGTCATATGCCTCAATAGTTAGAAAGGCACCCTCTACTCCTGGCCCATTCAGGGCTCTACCCAACCCGGGTGCTCCTCTGGTAAAGCTGGCGGCAAAAAGGGTTCATACCCTGCCCCGGCTAAAACCAGGGATCCCATCTCTTCCCCCAGCGTGACCGTTTCCCGTAAGGCGAAACGGCCACGCGCCTCCACCGAGTCGTTAGACTCGCAGGAGGCAACACCCCTGAAGATGGTCGCTAGGCCATCTTCAGTGGTTCCTAAAGCTGTCCCCCGAAAGGAGGACAGCAAAAAAAGGAGCTTCGGCTCCTTCGCCCACGCCCCGAGGTGGAGCGAGTGGCTCGGAGACGGTGGTTCCTCGAAAAGAGGGCCCCCCGCCTCCGAAGCCGCAACGCCCGCCTAAGGTTTCGAGGCGGAGGGAGGAAAAGACTCGCATGGCGAGCCCAACCTCCCCCAATAAGTCCTCGAAGGCGACAGCGCCCGGGGTTCTGCCCCTGGGAAGCGTACGGTTATTCCCGTGAGGGTCTTCAATTCGAGGAGGGCCCCCGCGTCTCCTCCGAGCTAGGCCTGGAGGGCATATTCCTTCAATGGAATTGCCGTGGACTCCGGGCCAACTGGGATGAGCTGCGGAGGCTCGTCTCGTCCCGTTCCCCGTTAGCTATTTTTTTGCATGAGACCATGCTAGGTGCGTGCCCCCTCCCTTCCCTCCCGGGGTATAAGGGTCTTGCGACCCCACCACCGCGGGATGGGCGGGCTGGGGAATGCGCAGTTTACACCCGGCATGATGTCTCCGTTCTTCCTTTCTCTTTAGATACCTCCTTTCAGGCAGTGGCTGTGCAGCTGCACCTGGATAGGAGGTATACTATCATTTCTGCGTACATTCCACCGTCAGCTGACTTCGACGCGGGGGACTTCTGCCGCGTCGTGGCACGGTTGCCGAGGCCCTATCTCTTGCTTGGAGATCTGAACGGCAGGCATCCTCTCTGGGGAGATTACTCCATAAATCCCAGGGGACAAGTCCTTGCCGATCTGATCGAAGAGCTTGAGATGGGTGTCCTAAACGTGGATGAGTATACGCATCACTGTCCGAGAACCGCTTCATTTTCTTGCCTTGATCTATCTTTGTGCTCTTTGGATGCACAGCGTGATTTTGATTGGGGGGTGGTCGATGACCTCCATGGTAGTGATCACTTTCCCATTCAAATATCATTTTCAGGGCAACTGCCGCTTGAGAGCCCTCCTAGGTGGTGCTTGGCGCGGGCGCGGTGGCCTGCATTTCAGGAAATGACTGAATTCTCTATCTCAGTCGAGGAGTTTAGGTCGGTAGATGAGGCCGTTGAGTTCCTCTCCGGCAACCTCATCGCCGTGGGCCTGACTACTATTCCTAGGACGTTTGGCCGTTTTGCTCGCTGACCACTCCCATGGTGGTCGGCCGAGTGTGAGACGGCCCTCAAACAGCAGCGTTATGCCTACATACGCTATAAGCACGCTCGAACGATTTCACTGAGGTGTGGAAGCGAGTCAAAAGGATTCGGAGCAAGTTCTCGCAGGACCCCCCTCCCGTTCTCCAGGAGAATGGGACCGTAATCTCGGACCCCGCGTCCGTGGCGGAATCCTTAGCGACCGCTTTTTCCGCATTCTCTAGCCGTGATGCTGCTCCGCCAGCATTCAATGCACGTCGTGATGTCGCGGAAGGCCGCCGGCTGGACTTTACCTCCAGAGGCGGAGAACCCTTCAACGACAAGTTTACTCTGAGTGAGTTGCGCTCCGCCCTCGCTTCGTGCGCGGACACCGCCCATGGTCCGGACGATGTCCCGTACGCTATGCTTCGACACCTGGGTGAGCGAGGCATGGCCTTTCTGTTAGATTTGTTCAACAGGATCTGGGTCGAAGGTCTTCTCCCAGACTCCTGGCGAATCGCTACTGTGCTCGCCTTTCGCAAACCGGGGAGAGATCACTCTACTCCGACTGGTTTCCGCCCAATCTCTCTAACCTCTTGCGTGTGCAAGTTGATGGAGAAATTGGTAAATGTTAGATTAGCCTTATTCCTGGACAGCGGAGGCCATCTGTCTTCCGCACAGTGCGGCTTCCGCAAGTTCCACTTCACGTCGGATGCTCTGCTCCGACTGGAAAATGCCGTCTGCGAGGCTTTCCTTCGTAGACAGCACTACGCCACGGTCTTTTTCGATCTGGAGAAGGCCTATGATACCGCATGGCGATACGGTATCATGGAGACTCTCCACACGATGGGGGCGAGGGGACGCCTCTCAATGTTTATATCTGAATTTTTGCGAGATCGTCGATTCCGCGTACGGGTGGGGGGAGCTCTCTCCGGCCCAAAGGAGCAGGAAGAGGGTGTCCCGTAGGGAAGTGTCCTCAGTGTCACATTCTTTGCCCTGAGCATCAACGTCATCACCTCGGTGCTGCCGGAAGATGTTCTCGCTACGCTCTACGTGGACGACCTTTCGATCTCTTTTGGCGCGGCCCAGATGCCAACTCTGGAGCGTCGACTCCAACAGGCATTGAACCGCGTCTCTCGCTATGCCGAAGCGCACAGGTTTCGGTTTTCTTTGGCCAAGACTAAGGTGGTGCACTTCTGCCGCCATCCACGGCTTCACCCCGACCCAGATTTGTTTCTTAATGGGGTGCGCCTGCATGTGGTTGAGTCGCACCGTTTCCTTGGTCTTGTATTCGACCGACGCCTCACCTGGGAGGCTCATATTCGCAGCCTTAGGGTCTCTTGTACCCGCGCCATGGACATTCTCCGTTCCGTGACGTTCAGCGCTTGGGGCGCTGATAGGGCTACCGCCCTACTTTTTTATCGATCCTTTGTTCGTTCGAAGCTCGACTACGGATGCGAGTTTTATGCATCCGCAGCCGAGCGTTTATTGCGGAAGGTGGATTCGATCCACCACACCGGCCTTCGCCTTCCGACCGGTGCCTTCCCTACTTTCCCCATTGAGAGCCTGTTGGTCGATGGTGGGGAGATGCCACTCGCTCTGCGCCGCGTGCAGTGCATCACTCGCCTGTACGCGCGAGCCCGGCGCCTCCCTCATTCGCCAACAGCTCTCACTGCATCCGCAGCTGATCTCGATGGTGCCTATGCCGCCGAGAGACGCCAGTCATACCCTAAGCCCTTTGGGTTTAGGGCCAGGAAACTCCTTCGAGAGGTAGATATAGCTCTAGGGCCGGTGGCGCCCCTGGTTCTGCCCAGGACGCCACCCTGGAGGGTACCACATTTGGCTATTTGTCGCCACGCCTTTGCTCCCAAAGCTTGTACTGCGCCGGGAGTATTGCGTTCGACCTTTTTGGAGCACACATCGTGTCACGCTGGAACCGTGCCAGTGTATACGGATGGCTCCAAGTCCCAAGAGGGGGTCGGCTTCCACGCCGTATCCCCTCTGTTTGAAGTCAGCGGGGCTCTACCAGGCGCTGCGTCTGTCTTCTCGGCCGAGCTGGTGGCAATACACCACTCGGTACGGGAGATTACGCGAAGTGCCCAGTTCGGAGACCGGATTGTGATCTATAGCGACTAACAAAGCGCCCTGAGTGCTCTCGGGGCATTGGAATCTCCGCATCCTCTGGTTCGCGATATCCGTGACGCCACGGTTTTGGCGAGCCGGGCAGATGTCGAGATTATCTTCTGCTGGGTTCCTGGACATGTAGGAATTGCGGGGAATGAGGGCGCCAAAGAGTCCGCGAGGACTCTGCGACCGGACCAGCGTTTCGCTCTTCCTCACACCGACTACATGGCAGGAATACGGGCAGCTCTTCGGACTGCTTGGCAAAGAAGATGGGAGACGGTCGAAGGGAACTTAAAGTTGCGTGCCATTGCGCCGCGACTGTTCCCATGGACCTATCCCCCAATGCCGCGGCGGCTTCAGGTTGCTTTCTGTCGTCTCCGAATCGGGCACACTCGTGTGACGCATCGCTATCTGATGGAGCGCTCGCCTGCGCCCTATTTCAACGACTGCGTCGTCCCCCAGACTGTTCGGCACATTCTTGTCGAATGTCCCAGTCTGGGTGATCTTCGCGCACGATACCTGTCCCAGTACCGGGATTGGCGGGGTCGCTACCGCCTGTCCCTTGTGCTCGGGACAGATTCGTGCACATTGACTTGTGGACTGGTTGACTTCTTGGGGGAGGCCGGCCTTCTCCCTATTATTTAAGCAAGGTTTGTTTGTTTTTTTGTTTGGTTTTGTTTTTTTTGCATTTGTTTTTTTTGTTTTGTTTTTTTGTTTGTTTTTCTCCTTTAGTTGCACCCTCCTGCGCCAGGGGGACCTCTCCCCGACGCACCAGCTTGCTTCCTTTCCCCCTTTTGGGGTGTTGTTTCTTTTTTCTCTCTTTAATTTTATTTTAAAGTAGCCTAGAACTAGGCCAGTTTTAATACGGCGACTAATGCCCAAGTAGGCAGTTGCCAGATGAGCTCTTAAAAAAAAAAAAATAAAAAAAATACAGAACAGGATTGGTCACCCCTAACTACTAGCGATAATCCCCAAGAATGCTGGACTGCTTTCTTGTCTATAATTAATACAAACTGCTCAAGATACATCCCCCCGTAAGGGGCGCAGCGATTTGCCATCCTGGCCGCCGTGCTGACGGAATCCAGCGCTCCGTCCGGCCCCAGCTTAGCCTCTCTTCCTTCCTTCAGATAGCCTGTATTTCTCCGCTACCTCGTCGCTTTTCATACAACCTCTCCCACAACTTTCTCTGATCAGCCTCTAATTTCACAGGGTAGATGCTGACCTTCTTCTCAAGCCAACCGTCCCGGATCGGGGCTGAGGGGGCAATGTTCCCTAACCCCTGAGCTCCGGTTTTGGATGTATTTTTTTTAACAACCTGCTTCATCCCCACCCATACCTTCCTCACATCCCTTTTCCTTTCTTCTTCACACTCAGTTTTACGCCGCGTCTAAGGTGGAGCCGCCATGCCGATGGACGGCCAGGCCACCAAGCGGGATGGGTGGTCCCAAATGGCGGCGCCTGGCTCTGCCGGGCCTGCAAGCACCTCTTGCAGTGCGGGCAACTGTGAGAGGTGGTGAGCTATTGCGTCCCGTGTAAAAAAGAGGGTCACCATGCCCAATGATGAATATAAAAAAAAAACACAACCCCCAACTTCCCCTGTAACATCAACGGAGCCGCCCTCAGGCAGCTCCACCCAAAAAATGGAGGTACCTTCCCTTGTGCTTGCGCAGGGGACCCTCCATACTTCTTTAACCGGAGAGGAGGCTTACTCCTCTGCTACGCCTACGGGTGTAGGGGACTCCCCCTCACCCCCTTCTCTGGAGGTGCATTTCGGGCACCTCCCTATTTCCAGCGGCATTCCCTCCTTTTCTTTCTAAGGGGACTGCCAATAAAGCCAGCAGGCAGCCCGTTGCCGACCGCCCCTCGTGTAAGCGGCTCGGTAGGACAAACCCCATTAGGGGGGAGAGGGGAGCCAGGCCCCTTCGGTCGCGTCCCTCAAAAGACCTGCTGAGAAGAATATTAAACCTTGCCGGGGTCAAGGCCTGTGCCTCCCCACAAAAGACTCTTGACGCTGCCAAGGGGACCTGCGATGTCCTGGGAGGGGATGGCCAACTGGAGGCCCCTCCTGTGATAGGACAAACCCCCTTAGGGGGGAGAGGGGAGCCAGGCCCCTTCGGTCGCGTCCCTCAAAAGACCTGATAGCAAGAATATTAAACCTTGCCGGGGTCAAGGCCTGTGCCTCCCCACAAAAGACTCTTGACGCTGCCAAGGGGACCTGCGATGTCCTGGGAGGGGATGGCCAACTGGAGGCCCCTCCTGTGATAGACATGGTCCTTGAGGAAACACAGCCTCTGACGGTAGGGCCTTCCATGGGGGAAAATCCGGGTTTGGCGCCAAACACCGAACCCAAATCTGCCCCTATGCAAGGTCCTCCTCAAACGGTTAGGGTTTCTGAGGCAGTACAAGGAGGGGAGGGATCTCCTCCGACCGGTGCCCCTGCGACCACCAAGACCTTCTCCATTTCGGAGAAGGACCTGGCTGAGGCCGGTCCATCTGGCCTAGGGGCTTCTACCGGCGGAGGTGAGAAGCGGGTTCATTCCCCGCCCTCCTCTCCGAAAAAGAAAAGGACGAAAAAGACCAAAAAGACTAAGAAGACTCGGGGCTCCTCTCCATCCGCGGGGATGTGGGGACGGATGGGTCTGCTGCCACTTTGGCAAGCGACCAAGCCAAGACCGGCGCATCCGGCCATTCTGCCCCCCCGGTTGCGGAGCCCCTGACTAAGACCAAAAGTGCACAGGGCGAAGCCTCGAAAACATCGGGGCCCCTCATTCAGAGGTTACCTGGCGTTTTCGAGCCCGCTGGCTTCAAGCGCTTCCTCGTTATTCGCTCCACTGTTGGCACCATGTTGTCCAATGGCAACATGATCCATCACAGGAGCGGATTAGCTAGTGCAATTGGTAGAGAGCCGAAGGTGACCCGTTTCTCGGAGGGGAGCCTTCTGGCGAATGCGGCGAATCCCGCCGAGGCGGCCAAGATAAGTGCTCTTCGGACACTCATGGCACCACAGTGAGTGTGACGCTGCACTCTACCATGAACATTGTGAAAGGAGTAGTTTATGCGAGGGAACTCGTTTACTACTCCATTGAGGACATCACCCTAGAGCTGGTCTACCATAGGGCGGTCAAGGTCGAACGTGTGATGAGAAAACAGGGAGGGGCCTCCAGTACCCACCCCTACACTCTTCGTCACGTTCGACTGGGACAAGCTCCCTGAGTCGGTGCGTGCCGGTTGGTACCGCTACCGCGTGAAGGCATTCGCGCCACTGCCGTGGCGTTGCTATTACTGTCACCGCTTCGGCAAACGAATCGTTCTTGTAGACGTGCAAAGTCGAGGTCACCAGAAGCTTGTGTAAATTGCTCCAAGACCGCACACGATAAGTCCAAATCGTGTGTGGCCAAGTGTGTCAATTGCGGAGAGCCGCACCCCGCTTCTTCGAAGCAATGTGGTGCATATCTCATTGAGAAAGAAATCCTGGCCGTTCAGGCCCAGGATCGAGTCTCATTCCGCGAGGCTAAGGACTTGGTCCTGGCGCGCCCGGCTCTGCCTGGGACGTCATATGCCTTAATAGTAGGAAAGGCACCCTCTGCTCCTGGCCCATCCAGGTCACCGAGCACGGTTGTTTCCACGCCCATTCGGACCCCCTTCTGCGGCCTCTACCCAACCCGGGCGCTCCCCTGGTAAAGCTGGCGGCAAAAAGAGTTCACACCCAGCCCCGGCTAAAACCAGGGCTCCTCCCTCTCCCCCCAGCGTGACCGTTTCCCGTAAGGCGAAACCGCCATGCGCCTCCACCGAGTCGTTAGACTCACAGGAGGCAACACCCCTGAAGATGGTCGCTAAGCAATCTTCCGGGGTTTCTGAAGCTGTTCCCCGAAAGGAGGACAGCAACAAAGAAGCTTCGGCTACTTCGCCCACGCCTAGTGGTGGAGCGAGAGGCTCGGAGACGGTGGTTCCTCGAAAAGAGGGCCCCCCGCCTCCAAAGCCGCAACGCCCGCCTAAGGTTTCTAGGCGGAGGGAGGAAAAGACTCGCATGGCGAGCCCAACCTTCCCCAATAAGTCCTCCAAGGCGACAGCGCCTTCAGCGCTTTTTCCGGCCAACAGCGCCCGGGGCTTCTGATCCCGGGAAGCGTCCGGCCATTCCCGTGAAGGTCTTTTGTTCGAGGAGGGCCCTCGCGTCTCCTCCGAGCTAGGCCTGGAGGGCATATTCCTTCAATGGAATTGCTGTGGGCTCCGGGCCAACTGGGAGGAGCTGCGGAGGCTCGTCTTGTCCCGTTCCCCGTTAGCTATCTTTTTTGCAGGAGACCATGCTAGGCGCGTGCCCCCTGCACGCCCTCCCGGGGTAAAAGGGTCTCGCGACCCCACCACCGCGGGATGGCCGGGCTGGGGGATGCGCGGTTTACACCCGGCATGATGTCTCCGTTCTTCGTTTCTTTTTAGATACCTCCTTTCAGGCAGTGGCTGTGCAGCTGTACCTGGATAGGAGGTATACTATCATTTCTGCGTACATTCCACCGTCTGCTGACTTCGACGCGGGGGACTTCCGCCGCGTCGTGGCACGGTTGCCGAGGCCCTGTCTATTGCTTGGAGATCTGAACGGCAGGCATCCGCTTTGGGGAGATACTCCATAAATCCCAGTGGACAAGTCCTTGCCGATCTGATCGAAGAGCTTGAGATGGGTATCCTAAACGTGGATGAGTTTACGCATCACTGCCCGAGAACCGCTTCATTTACTTGCCTTGATATATCTTTGTGCTCTTCGGATGCATAGCCTGATTTTGTCCCGTTCCCCGTTAGCTATCTTTTTTGCAGGAGACCATGCTAGGCGCGTGCCCCCTGCACGCCCTGCCGGGGTAAAAGGATCTCGCGACCTCACCACCGCGGGATGGCCGGGCTGGGGGATGCGCGGTTTACACCTGGCATGATATCTCCGTTCTTCCTTTCTTTTTAGATACCTCCTTTCAGGCAGTGGCTGTGCAGCTGCACCTGGATAGGAGGTATACTATCATTTCTGCGTACAATCCACCGTCTGCTGACTTCGACGCGGGGGACTTCCGCCGCGTCGTGGCACGGTCGCCGAGGCCCTGTCTATTGCTTGGAGATCTGAACGGCAGGCATCCTCTTTAGGGAGATTACTCCATAAATCACAGTGGACAAGTCCTTCCCGATCTGATCGAAGAGCTTGAGATGGGTGTCCTAAACGTGGATGAGTTTACGCATCACTGCCCGAGAACCGCTTCATTTACTTGCCTTGATATATCTTTGTGCTCTTCGGATGCATAGCCTGATTTTGATTTGCCGAACCTCCATGGTAGTGATCACTTTTCCATTCAAATATCATTTTCAGGGCAACTGCCGCCACAGGGCCCACCTCGGTGGTGCTTGGCGCGGGCGCGGGCGCGATGGCCTGAATTCTCTATCTCAGTCGAGGAGTTTAGGTCGGTAGATGAGGCCGTTGAGTTCTCCGGCAACCTCATCGCCGTGGGCCTGACTACTATTCCTAGGACGTCTGGCCGTTTTGCACGCTGACCACTCTCATGGTAGTCGACCGAGTGTGAGACGGCCCTCAAACAGAAGCGTTATGCTTACATGCGCTATAAGCGCCGCCCGAACGATTTCACTGTCGCTGAATTTCGTCGGGCTAGGGCTAGGTTCCGGTATATTTGGAAGCACGCCCACCGCTCTTCTTGGCGGGCATACGTGTCTTCACTTAACGGGAAGACCCCTTTAGCTGCGGTGTGGCAGCGAGTCAAAAGGATTCGGGGCAAGTTCTCGCAGGACCCCCCTCCCAGTCTCCATGAGAATGGCACCACAATCTCTGACCCCTCCGTCCGTGGCGGAATCCTTTGCGACCGCTTTATCCGCATTCTCTAGCCGGGATGCTGCTTCGCCAGCATTCAATGCACGTCGTCATGTCCCGGAATGCCGCTGGCTGGACTTTACCTCCAGAGGCGGAGAACCCTTCAACGACAAGTTTACTGGGAGCGGGTTGCGCTCCTCTCTCGCTTCGATCGCGTACACCGCCCATGGTCCGAAAGATGTTCCGTACGCCATGCTTCGACACCTGGGTGAGCGATGCATGGCCTTTCTGTTAGATTTGTTTAACAGGATCTTGGTGGAGTGTCTTCTTCCAGATTCCTGGTCAATCGCTACTGTCCTCGCCTTTCGCAAGCCTGGGAGAGATCACTCTACTCCGACCGGTTTCCGCCCAATCTCTCTAACCTCTTGCGTATGCAAGTTGATGGAGAAATTGGTAAATTTTAGATTAGCCTTTTTCCTGGATAGCGGAGGCCATTTGTCTTCTGCACATTGCGTCTTCCTTAAGTTCCACTCCACGTCGGATGCTCTGTTCCGACTGGAAAATGCCGTCTGCGAGGCTTTCCTTCGTAGACAGCACTACGCCACGGTGTTTTTTGATCTGGAGAAGGCCTATGATACCGCATGGCGATACGGTATCATGGAGACTCCACACGATGGGGGCGAGGGGACGCCTCCCAATGTTTATATCTGAATTTTTGCGAGATCGTCGATTCCGCGTACGGGTGGGGGGAGCCCTCTCCGGCCCAAAGGAGCAGGAAGAGGATGTCCCGCAGGGAAGTGTCCTCAGTGTCACACTAATTGCCCTGAGCATCAACGGCATCACCTCGGTGCTGCCGGAAGATGTTCTCGCTACGCTCTTCGTGGACGACCTTTCGATCTCTTTTGGCCCGGCCCAGATGCCAACTCTGGAGCGTCGACTCCAACAGGCATTGAACCGCGTCTCTCGCTATGCCGAAGCGCACAGGTTTCGGTTTTCTTTGGCCAAGACTAAGGTGGGGCACTTCTGCCGCCATCCACGGCTCCACCCCGACCCAGATTTGTTTCTTAATGGGGTGCGCCTGCATGTGGTTGAGTCGCACCGTTTCCTTGGTCTTGTATTCGACCGACGCCTCACTTGGGAGGCTCATATTGGCAGCCTTAGGGTCTCTTGTACCCGCGCCATGGATATTCTCCGTTCCGTGACGTTCGGCGCTTGGGGCGCTGATGCTAGGGCTACTGCCCTACTCTTTTATCTATCCTTTGTTTGTTCGAAGCTCGACTACGGATGCGAGTTTTATGCATCCCCAGCCGAGCGTTTATTGCGGAAGGTGGATTCGATCCACCACACCGGCCTCTGCCTTGCGCCTGGTGCCTTCTGCACTTCCCCCATTGAGAGCCTGTTGGTCGATGCTGGGGAGATGCCACTCGCTCTGCGCCGCGTGCATTGCATCACTCGCCTGTACGCGCGAGCATTGCTCCTCCCTCAGTCGCCAACAGCTTTCACTGCATCCGCAGCTGATCTCGACGGTGCATATGCCGCCGAGATACGCCATTCATACCCTAAGCCCTTTCGGTTTAGGGCCAGGAAACTCCTTCGAGAGCTACATATAGCTCCGGGCCGTTGGCGCCCCTGGTTCTGCCCAGGACGCCACCCTGGAGGGTACCAAATTTGGCTATTTGTCGCCATGCCTCTGCTCCCAAAGCTTGTACGGCGCCGGGAGTATTGCGTTCGACCTTTTTGGAGCACACCTCGTGTCATGCTAGAACCGTGCCAGTGTATACGGATGGCTCCAAGTCCTAAGAGGGGGTCGGCTTCCACGCTGTATCCCCTCTGTTTGAAGTCAACGGGGCTCTACCAGGCGCTGCGTCTGTCTTCATGGCCTAGCTGGTGGCAATCCACTATTCGGTATGGGAGATTACGCAACTTGCCCGGTTCGGAGACCGGATTGTGATCTATAGCGACTCACAAAGCGCCCTGAGTGCTCTCGGGACATTGGAATCTCCGCATCCACTGATTCGCGATTTCCGTGACGCCACGGTTATTGTGAGACGGGCAGATGTCAAGATTATCTTCTACTGGGTTCCTGGACATGTAGGAATTGCGGGGAATGAGGGCGCTAAAGAGTCCGTGAGGACTCTGCGACCGGACCAGCGTTTCGCTTTTCCTCACACCGACAACATGGCAGGAATCCGGGCAGCTCTTCGGGCTGCTTGGCAAAGAAGGTGGGAGACTGTCGAAGGGAACTTGAAGTTGCGTGCCATTGCGCCGCGACAGTTCCCATGGACCTATCCCCCAATGCCGTGACGGCTTCAGGTCGCTTTCTGTCGTCTCTGAATCGGACACACTCGTGTGATGCGTCGCTATTTGATGGAGCGCTCGCCTGCGCCCTATTGCGACGACTGCGTCGTCCCCCAGACTGTTCGGCACATTCTTGTCGAATGTCCCAGTCTGGGTGATCTTCGCGCACGTTACCTGTCCCGGTACCGGGATGGGCGAGGTCGCTACCGCCTGTCCTTTGTACTCGGGACGAGTGCGTGCACATTGACTGGTGGACTTGTTGACTTTTGGGGGGAGGCCGGCCTTCTCCCTTTCATTCATTTAACTAGGTTTAATTGTTGTTTTTGTTATTGTTTTGTTATTATTATTGCTTCATAATTTTTATTTATTTTTATTTTTGTTTTCTGTTCAAAATTTTTAAAGTAGCCTAGAACTAGGCTGTTTGTTTACGGCGACTTATGCCTAAGTGGGCAGCCGCCAGATAGCCCCTTAAAAAAAAATAAAAAAATCGCATTTTATATGGAATACGCGAAATAATCACTATCCCCCTGACACATATATTCAATAAAAGTTTAGAAACGTGTGTGTCTAGGAATAGGTCACCCCCCCAGACAATACGTCTATATATACATATATGTATCTATTGGTTGGTAGGAAAGAGATAAAAGCCACTAGAATATGTTTGTATATATAGTTATATACACATATATCTTCTAATGTACGTACACCTCCTTCGCTACGTACAAGTACGTTCACTTCGTAAAAATCATCCATTCATTACGAGGTATAAGAGTGCGATTTTACTACAGGGGCCGATAGCGTTTAATGGGTTTACCAAGTTGCAGTTGAAGGATATTTTTAAAGAGTGAAAACCAAAAATATAATTTTAATGTCATTAGTTAACACATATATACAAACGGGAAATATAGGAAATGTAAATAAGGATAATACTGACAGAATATAGATAATTGGCAATTGGGTAACGTTACTTACTTGTTAATTTGGATTTAAATGGGATACTATAAATCAATTATACAGAAGAAATATTTAAAAGTCTGAAAGTGGGTCGATTAACGGGAGATACAAGCAAGGGTCGTTTTACATTAAAGGGGTCACATCCAGGAAGGGGAATCCTTTAGTGAGTCGGCGCGAGGAAATGGAAATTGAAAATGGTCGTGATTCTCGGACGAATATTGATGCTGACGAGGATGAATGGGGGGGCGGGGGGCAGAGGACGATTTAACGATCCTCATTGAAGATCGACGATGGCACCTCTGCTCCAGAGAAGTGCAACCTCCAAAAATCGAGACTGTCGAGGCTCGGCGCGAAATCTCACACGGGAAACTGAAGATCGATTCGAGGCTTGCTCTGAACAGAGGAAGCCCTCACAAAAGAGATGTATCTGCCTGGTGAGATCCAACCTCCCTGGTATAAGCGAATACCAGGGACTTGGGGGAAACACACTCACGATCTGAACCGAAGACGACGATATCTCAAACTCAATCTGCCGATATTCTAAAACCCCAGGATATTTATATGACGGCTATTTTTGGGGTGCTCAATCACTGGAAGGCACATACGTCTGGGAGAAGGCTTCTGCCGCCTAGAGGGATTAGCTTTTGTCGCCCGACACAGGACTTAATGGTCTCAAACGATGTGGGTAGGAAACTTTCTGCTAGCATTTTTCCGACTACGGAGATTAGTGTTTCATCTGCGAGGTGAAAGCTTTTAGCTCCCAACTTAATTAACTACACCTGTGAGGCGCTGACGAATATTCAAATTCTTTCTTCTTTTATTTTTCTCTTTCGATTCAGAGCTTACTCCACGTGGAGTTATACTTAGAAGGCATAGGGAGGGAAGGAATTCAAGAAACAAATAAAGGGGGTATTCTTCATGGCGTCCCTTTCAATTACAGTGTGTTGTACCAAAATATTGGAAAATAGCGAATGTTACGCAATTATTAAAAAAGGGAGACCACTCCCGTGTCGAAAACTACCGCCCTATTAGTTTAACCTCAGTAATTGGAAAACTATTTGAAAGAATAATGAGAGACAATTTTAGATCACATGGAAACGAAAACCCGTATAAAAGATTCTCAGCATGGATTTCGTCGAAAATGATCATGTTTGACAAACTTGCATGATTTCTTTCACGACATATTCAAAATATATGATGTAGACCGAGCTGCTGATATTGTGTATCTCGATTTTCAGAAGGCATTCGACAAGGTACCACACAAACGATTGATTGCCAAAATTAAAGCTCATGTTATTGGAGGGAAACTGGCTTAGTAAAAGAAGTCAAAGAGTTGTAATTTGTGGCAGCCCTTCCATCTATATTCAAGTAACTAATAATAATACATCGACTACGGACTGCACGAGATGTTTTGAGGGGCCATATACGGCTCCCCGGGACGCAGGTTGCCCATGGATTTTATTTTGCATTCGCGTATAGCTACGCATACTAATAATAGACGGCGTATGTAGGATAAAGAAGGATGGGTAGGCACTGGGGGCATTTGAAATGAGGTTCGTATCCAAAGGAGAAGAGTACTTGAGATTTTAGTGACCGGAGGGTATGTGAACCTTCCCCGTTCAACAAAGAAAGTAGGCCTTTTATGAAGTTTCTGGCTAGCTTGAAATAGCCTTGCGATGATAAAAAACAATAGCATTTTAGTTCAGAAATAAAAGTCCAGAAAGAAAAACAAAAACTTTTAAACTTGTATTAACTGGCGATACATGACTTCTACATATTGATATTTATATATGGTGTCATTGCAGATACCAATAAAAAGTAGTGCAATGAAACCAAACCTTTAAGATTAGGTTAAAAGAAGACAAAAGGAGGACAGGTCAAAGAGGGTGATCTTAGGATCACTAACTCAATCCTTGAAGGTAGTTAAAGGAGGATTTCTGCGTATCTAGTGTAGAGGTAGGCAAACTGCGGCCTACGAAGGCTCTTTATGTGGCCCGCGTTTCATTTCAGAATTCGACAAAATATTGAACATTTTGCCAAAATCTCAACTTAAATGCGAATTCTGTCACATTTCAGTGCAATATTAATTTCTACGTCTGAGCTGACTCTTGACTTCGATAGACTTGTTAATTCCCATAAATGTTCCTGTCCCATCTCAAATATATTTCATTCGTAGATAAAATGATCTTTAAAAATACGATACTTTATAAATACTTTTTCTCCTTACCCTTATCTACACACTTTCGCTCGCGGATGCTAAGCTACGTTGACCATGATTAGTACTTGGATCGGAGACGCCTATGCCTTGGGTAATGATGACATGTTGTAGAATTGTAAATCGTGGTTCGGATTCCACGTTAAGCAGTAGGTCACCACCGTGATATAAGTCTGGAGACAGTTTAAAAGAGGTGGCAAAACTATGCCAGAAAATGCCTTTAGTTATTAATATGTAAATATTTATGATTATGTAGTATAGGCAAACAAATGCACAAAGTTAGTTGCTATTAACTTATATGTAATCGAAATTTGCATCTAACTTTGAGTGCGGAACGCAAAGACTTTCACAAAGTTCTACATAGGAGACTGCTTAATAAATTAAAAAGGTTTTAGGATATGTAGGAGAGTATTGAATTCGATAGCTGAAAGATAGAAAGCAGAGGGTAGTGTTTAATAATGTCAATGGAGTACCTCGAGGATCAGTTCTGAGTTCATTAAGATTGGTAACCTGTATAAATACCTTGGGGAAGCATTTAATAATTAAGCATAATGTCATTTTTTGCATATGACAGAAAATGGAAAGTTATACACATGTGAAGATATAATAAAACTCAGTAGTCATAGATAGGTCAGAGGTTTTCTAATCTGTACATGAGGCAAAAAAGCCAATATTTTGGGCTTCATTTAGAGAAATGTTAGTTTAAGAAGTAAGGTGTTATCCTTGAACTTTATAATTTTGCTCTGAAAAAACAACTTTCTAAATTTAACTTGTGTTCTAATAATTCCAGAATTCCGTATATTTTCTTAGTCTTAAATAAGTTAAATGGTATTTAGCAACATTTATTTGTTAATACAAGCGTCGGAGATTATTTTAGCTTATTAGTTTTAGGCTTATTAGCCTATTGTAAAAGTGAGTCAGGTTCGGTAAATTAATCAGTGTTTGCCTTTGAAATAGATCATTTATTTTGCTGCTAGCCAGGTAAAAATGCCTAAACGAAAGTGCAAATTTACTGATGACCTTCAGAAAGAATATCCATTTCGGAAAAATGTTTGTGACTGTCCTGATAAAGGTAAGGTGTAAAATGTTCGTCTGAATTTTCAGTTGCTCATGGCTATCGTTCTGACAAAAATTATGCGAAATCTTTAAAACACAAAGCTAGTTTGGCATCATCTTTTAGTTCTTCCACATTAAAATCATTTTTTAAAAGTGTTGATCCACTTGACAAAGAACTGTTAATAGGCCAAAGAGGCAAACCTCGTTTTCCGTAACCACTGCTCATGATTAAAGCTTCAAAACCGTTTATTGTTCATCTAAACTGATCTCTAAGCTCTAAACCAAAGTTTAGACTTGCTAGAACTCAGACGGAAGCAGTCGTTATAAATATAATTACACCAATGGTAATTCAGAACCTCGTGTAGATTTGAATAAGATATATTTTGTGACCATAACAATTAATGTTTCTAATAGAAAATATATTAAAACAAATGTTTTCGTTGTCCGCTATTTGTATCAAATGAAGTTGTTAAACTTTTAGACTTTCAATCAGTTTCTGCTGAAACCTCTGGCATATTGACACTTGTCAGTTATTAAAGAAACAAAAGTTATCAAAAAAGTTTTCTTTGAGGCGATAACGGTAACAAACTTTGGAGGTGTTAAACGGAAAAGCATAAATAACATTTACAGCCAGCTAAAGAAAGAAATAGAAAGAAACGTATGTTGGCTGTGGTGCTCATATTGTTCACAGTTGTCTTCAAAAGTAGTTAATAGTTCCTTGATGATAAAAATATTTAATGATGACTCTGGAAACGTATTTGAAGTTCATTCATGGACAGATAACTGTTTATTAAAACAATCCCTTCTATGAAGCAAACCGAAGCAAATGTCTGGCATTCTTGTAGTTAAAAAGATAAAAAATAGAAGAAAGGCGAGATAATAAACTTATACTTGAAGGAACCAAAACACTATACAAGACACTTGAGCAAAATGGAAATGTCAATACTGCTAGAGCCAGGCAAGAATTTACGATTTTTTTTATCGCAACCTTACTTACAAGAATATATATGTGTATATATATATATATATATATATATATATATATATATATATATATATATATATATATATATATATAGATATAGATATATAGATATATAGATATATAGATATATAGATATATAGATATATAGATATATAGATATATAGATATATAGATATATAGATATATATATATATATATATATATATATATATATATATATATATATATATATATATACACAAATAAGGTGCTTTGAAAGAGAAATCAATAAGTGAATCTCGGATATCTCACTTGGCTTGAAAATAACTATTCACTATGTAAATCCGTATACACTTGTAATTTTGGTAAGCTTCGCGGTGAAGTTGGGGAATATGAAAGGGAAGGGTTAACTTGGAACCTGATGTTCGGGTGGCGCTTGTGGATGAAGGTGGTGAGATAAGGGGTGGAGACGATGAGGTAGGTTCTCCAGGGACCGACCTGATCCCACAATTCCGTCACGATTCTGCTGGAAGGAGGCGGTGACAGGAGCTTGTTAAAGAGGGGCCCACGCTCGTGAACTGCGAGGAATCTTGGGTGCCTCTGTGAGGGAGGGAGGGGGGGGGGGGTAACCTATCGACGCTTAGGGTCACGGAGAAAAGCAGAGATGTAGATCTCTCACTTAGGGAACCAGAGTGAGGCTGTTTGTAGTCTCGGCTCTGACACGTGAGTATGAGCTTGGGTCCGCACTGACTTGCAGACCAACGGGATAAGGATCCTCCCTAACTGGGAGCGATCTCCTCTCTGAAGACTTAGTGCTTCGATGATTTGCCACTACACCGAGATAGATGGCAATTCCTGCCCCGCCAGACGCTGTGCAAGCTTTACTACTGAGAGTTAAAAGAATTCATCTCTTATACTCGAAACTCCGCAAGTAGATTTGATATCAAGCGTCTTTCTTCGGGTGAGAGCGGCTTGCTTATCTCCTCCATTCCGTCCTTTGTAAACTTCCTGGAACCACTGGAAGCCAATATGGGCTCCCATCTATCGATAACCAGTCAAAGAAGGAACTCGGTGGTTAGCTGAAATGGCTGGCGGTTTCTTCTGGCGGGAGACCATCAGATATCGGGCCGGAAGGGTAAGGTTTGATAACCGGCCCGCCCGGAAGGGAGGTGGGGGAAACGTGGGTGCATTATGATATTCTCCTACATTACCACTAATACAATTTCCATTTATATCACCTATCAATGCGATGCAAACCACATAAATGACTTATTTACGGCGCGATGACCGTGCAGTGTGCGCCAAGGCACCACTTAACCAAGCAACCTCCGAGCCACAGTGTGTAGCACTACCACAGAGGGCTGTCAGGTTTAACCGGACGATGTCCCGTACGCCATGCTTAGACACCTGGGTGAGCGAAGCATGGCCATTCTATTAGATTTCTTGAACAGGATCTGGGGGAGGGTCTCCTCGCGGATTCCTAGCGAATCGCTACTGTGCTCGCCTTTCGCAAGCTGGGGAGAGATCACTCTACTCCGGCCGGTTTCCGCCGAATATCTCTAACCTATTGCGTGTGCAAGTTGATGGAGAAATTAGAGAGATTGTCTAGATTATCTTCTGCTGGGTTTCTGTACATGTAGGTATTGCGGGAAATGAGGGCGCCAAAGACTCTTCGATGAGTTTTCCTTAAACCAATCACAGCAGGAATACAAGCAGCTCTCAAGGCTGCCTTCCAAAGAAGATGCGAGACGGTCGAGGGGAAGTTAAGGTATGTGCCATTCCGCCGCGACTGTTCCCATGGAGCTACCCCCTAATACTGCGCCGGCTTCTGGTTGTTTTCTGTCGTCTTCGAATTGGACACCCTCACGGACGCACCGCCATTTGATGGAAGCTGGTCTGCAACTTACTGTGACCACCTAGTTGTCCCCCAGACCTTTCGGCACATTCTCGTTGAATGTTACAGTCTGGGTGATCTTGGCGCACGTTACCTACGAGCGGGGTCGCTACCGCTTGTCTTGTACTTGGGAGGGGTTCTTTCACACTGAATAGTGGACTTTACAACTTTTTGGAGGAGGCCGGTCCCCCTCCACTTTATTTGACTATTTGTTGTGGGTCGCATGTTCCTGCACCGGAGCGCGCTTCGTTCTTGTCATTTTGCTTTTTTATTTTATTTTTTTTTAGCCCTTGTAATTTTTTAACATTGTTAGTTATTTGGGAGTTTTTTTCAACATAGCCTAGAAATAGGCTGGGTCGAGTACGGCAACTTATGCCCAAGTAGGCAGGCGCCAGATGAGCTCGTAAAAGAAAGGCTTGCCGAGATGCCAACTCTGGGGTGTCGACTCCAACTGGCATTGAACTACGTCTCTAGCTTTGCCAAACGCACAGGCTTCGGCTTTCGTGGACCAAGACTAAAGGGGTGCACTTCTGCCGCCACCCATGGCTTTACCTTCACCCGGACTTGTTTCTAAATGGGGTTCGCCTGGAAGTGGTGGACTCGCACCGTTTCCTTGGGTCTAGTATTTGGCTGACACCTCAGCTGGCAGGCTCATATTCGCATCTTTAGTGTAGAGGAATTAAAACATAATGCCACCCAGAGGGCCAAGCAGACATATATATTAAAATACCCCTTCGAAAAGGGCGTGAGAACGTTAGTCATCTGACGAACAGTCAAACTGCCGAAGGGCTCTGATCTCCCCGCTGAGTGAGTAGTCGTGCGGGCTGCCGGACGAAGGTAGCCGCAAAAGGCCATTAAGCAGCTCTCAAAATATCTGATAACCTAAGAGTTCAGGAGGCCCGCGGTTAGAGCGCCAAAAAGCGGTTTCAGATCAAAAAGACCACCGAGGAGAAATAATGTGACGGTTGTCGGTGCCTCTCATTAAGAAGCAGACCTGGGCTCCGCCGTGTCACCCCCCTCTTCCCTCGCCCTCCTCTCAGTGGCATTACCCCGTCCCACTTAGGTGGGGGAGGGGTCTATAAATAAGCCCCGTGGGGAAAGAAAGAAGACAATAGAGGACTAGGTTATTGTGATCAGTCCCTCGCCCAGCTCCGAACTCTACTTCTAAGACGTAAAAGTTCGCCTCGTTTTCTTATCGGTGCCATGCCGATTTATCCTTCGCAGACTTAGTAAGAGGTCTGGCTGGATCAAAATTCCTAAGTGCCAAACAGGAATTTCGGGAGCAAGACAAAAGAAAATCCGCTCACCCTTGACGGACTCAAATTTCTATCTCCATAATTTTTGAGAAAAGAAGAATTAATCCCCAAGTAAGTTCCCTTTAATTACTTTCGGAATCACCTCGTATACCAAAGCCCAGTTTGGTAACCCTGCGAAGTAGACGAGGATTCTAGAACTCAAAAGCTACCGAGAAGAGTACTCCTTGAGCCAGAGAGCTCAACTCCTCTCTCCGTCTATTAGACTCAACCGGATAGATAAAGTCATAACAAGAAATCGACATCGGTTTCTACCGTCTCAGTGATCTCCATCCTCATTCCTCTGCAACGCCAAGACTCGTGAAAAATTCAGTATAGCGACATCCGTCAACCCCTGTTCCTATCAAGGTCATGTAAGTCCGAATGACTATATATATTTATTTTTATTAAGTAGGATTTTAGTGCTGTCCCCAAGCTAACTAAAGGAGATATATTTCGTGACTCCCGTCATATTTTTAGTTAGATTAGAGGAGAGTAAATTGTGTCTTAACTCTGTAACTGAGAGGCCTCCAGAAATTAGCTATCTGGCAATTGGTTTGTCGACGTGGATCCTACTTGTTTTGATCAGGGCTCGCGTCAGGAGTAGGCCAATATTCGATTCGTGTTAAACTTATAGAATTTAGTGTATATATTTGAGTTAATTGATAAATTAAAAGATATATATATATATTTTGGTTAATTCTTGGTGTTTCACTGGATCCTTACGTGTTGACCGGCTCTTTCCTTAAAACTGATTAAACGCTGTGGTACTCTCATAATACAGTATTTAGAGTCCTTTAGAAGAAGTCGGAGTCCACTCAGCCAATAGAGGAATTATTTCCCTTCCTAAGTGGTGTCAGACTGACTCGCTAAAATTCATTACATATATAAATACTTTGAAAAAGAGGTATTATATCAGAGTAAATGTTAAACGGCCAATAGTTGGAGAATAATTATCCGACAAAAGTTGGGAGACAATTCCTCGACACTTAGTATTTCTTGTAACCGCGCCATGGACATTCTTCGTTCATCGACGTTCAGCACCCGGTGTGCTGATAGTGCTACTCTTGCTTTTCTATCGATCCTTTCTCGTTGCGAATTTTTTATTCATCCTCAGCCGTGCATGTTTTGTGGAAGGTGGACTCAATACCCCATACCCATCTCCGCCTAGCGACAGTGCCTTCCCTACGCCTCCCATTGAAGGCTTACTTGTCGATGCTGGAGAGGTGCCACTCGTTATGTGTCGTGTACAGTGAAGTATGCGTTGTACGCGCGAGCTTTCCTCCTCCCTCAATCGCCAACATCTCTCACTGCTTCCGCAGACATTCTCGACGGTACCTATGCCGCTAGAGACCCCAGTCATACCTTAAGCCCTTTCGATTTAGAGTTAGGAAACTACTTCGAGACCTTTGAGTAGCTCTTGGACCGTTGGCGCCTCTTGTTATGCCCAGCTTATATAATTGGAAGTATTGTGTTGAGCCTTTTGGGGGCATACTTCGTCTAACATTGGATCCGTGCCAGTATAAGTGTGGTTCTAAGTCCCATGACGAAGTCGGTTTCCTCACCGTATCTCGTTTGTTTGAAATCAGCGGGGCTCTACCAGGCTCTTCGTCTGTTTTCACGGCCGAACTGGTTGCAATACGCGTCTCGGTACCGGAGACAACGCGTCGTACCCGGTTTTGAGCCCGGATTATGATATTTAGCGACTCACTTGAGTACTCTTAGGGCATTTGCATCTCCACACCCCATGGTTTGCGGTATTTGTGATGCCATGGTTGCCGCGAGCTGGGTTATTCTCGAGTTTATCTTCTGTTGAGATCCTGGGCATGTGGGAATTGCGGGGAATGATGGCGCCAAATAGTCCGCGAGGACTTGGCTACCAGGCCAGCGTTTGGTTGATCTGCACACCGTCTACATGGCAGGAATCAGGGCAGTCCACAAGCTGCTTGGCAAAGAAATGGGAGACGGCCAATCGCAACTTAATGTGGCGCGCCATTTCGCTGCGATGTACCATGGACCAACTCCCCAATGCTGTAACGGCTTCAGGTTGCTTTCTGTCGTCTTTGAATTGGGTACATTCGTGGTACGCACTACCATTTGATGGACTTCTCGCAGCCATTTTATTGCGGCATTCTTGTTGAATGGCCCAATCTGAGCTTTTTCCGGTACTGGGATGGGCGGGTTCGCTACCGCCTGTCCCTTATACTCAGGATGAGTTCATGCACATTGACTGGTGGACTTATATACTTTTGGGGGGAGGCCGACCTTCTCCCGTTTATTTAACCAGGTGGGTTTTTTCTTGTTGTTTTCTCTGTAGGTCGCACTGCCCTGCGCAGGGCGGAGGCGGATCTTCCCCCGACGCTCGAACCTGCTTCCTGTTGCCTTTTTTCTTTTTATTTTGTTCTTATTTTAAAGTAGCCTAGTACTAGGCCTTCGTGGTGAGTACGGCGACTTGTGCTCAAGAAGGCAGTCGCCAGATGGGCTCCTTAAAAAAAGAAAAAAGAAAAACAAAAAAAAGCTACCTGTCCAGGTACCGGGATGAGCTGGGTCTCCACCGCTTGTCCTTTGTACTCGGGACTGGTTTGTTTACAGACTTGTGAATTATCCAACTTTTTGGAGGAGGTTGGTCTCCTCCATTTATTGGACTCTTGTAGGTCACATGTTTTTGCGCCCTGGGGGAGGGCTTTCCCCGACGCCAGACCATCCATCCTTCTTCTTTGCTTCTCGTTTTGTTTTTGTTCGTTTGTTTTTTTTACATTTTTGTTTTGGCATATTTGTTTTTACTGCAACCTAGCTTAAGGCCATAAGGTCATTACGGCGAATTCTCCCCTAGTCGGTAGTCGCCAGATTTGCTCGTAAAGTTTTTTAATTAATTTGAAGGTGTAATACAGTGAAAGAAATTTCCTTCAATACTCCTCGCACCCTGCAGAGATGAATGGCTATGAATCTATAGCGATTCGATCTTTGTCGTACTTCTTGTACACGGTTAAACTGATTTCAGGCTGAGTACATTGCATTTTGTCGTGTAGTGGTATAGTTTATCCTCCTTCCTTGAATCTGCTAGAAAGTACCTTTCGTTCTCTCTAATGATACTTATTGATGTTTATTTCCGTGTCAGTCATTCAATAATCTGTGTGATATCATCGGCGAATTGCAAGTTAATTGAGGTGCGTGGGGCTGGGATGTCTCCAACATATATTTAGTACAAGGTTGTGCTTAGGCATCCCCCTAAACACATAGCTCTGAGGTATAATTTCGGCCCATCTACCCTAACTATACTAATGTATGTTGCTCTCCATTACGTAGTCGGAAAGTATCCTCTCTCTTTTAACTTATTCCCATCTGTTGATTTTCTACTGGCCCTATCTGGATGATGGGGCGATAGATAATGTTCACATAACTCACATTTCTGATCTATTTTTTCGGAAATGATACTGATAGTCATTTCTGTACTCCTGATTTTTCTAAATCTCTATTTGTGGCTGTACAAAGAATTTGCTTTGAGGATCTACCAATCTTTTGTTTAAGATTTTTTCTAAGAGCTTTCCGACAAATTCTAATCGTGAAATAATCGTAAATAAACCTATAAGAATACGCTCCCCACCTCTTTTGGGCGAGTCAGGATTCATCTTCAGGGCAGAATTTAGTGACGACCTCATTGGCCCGACCCAAGCGAGTCTTCGTACGGGCAACCTGTAAAGTACCATGATTCCATGTTTTCCTCAGGCCCTCCCCCTTACTGCACTACTCTACCGTACCTTCGTCGAAAAGAAATTTCCTTCCATGGGATTAAACGTAGCGGCGGCCTTCATGAAACTGGACATACTATTAGTTTCCCGAGTAAATGAAGATATGAAGCGAACAATATCCCCTTTCTTGCTTTTAGCTACACAGCCTATGTAACCTCACCACACAACGATTCTCCTCACAAACTCTCCTGAAGAGGTCCTCTTGATTTTTACTCCATAGTTTTAATTTAATAGTAATTACAAGGTTTGCTTGTATGTAGGACAGGAAAAGTTCTATAACGTCGCCGGTGCGTGTCAGAAAAAGCCACCAAGGCCGTTGCTTCGGTGAACCGCGCACCCGAAAGTTGTATCCCGCGAGCCACTTCCGAGCAATTTAGGCTGTGGTCTACGTATGTTCCCTGAAATATCGAGCCGAAAAAACGGGCAAAGGGATGTAAAATGTGTATTGAATTAATGGATCTGGAGAAACCGAATGCATGATAGCAAATCATTATGGCGGGTTCTAAGAAAGTGTGGTTGGAGTGAGTGGTAAACTTTATTGGTTAGTGTGCGTGAAATATATGTCGGAAGTAAAGCATATATTCGGGTCAAAGCCGGAGTGAATGGTTTGATTGCTATACGCGCAGAGGTAAATTCTATGGTGTATTGTGAGAATACACGAATGGAAATGAGGTAAAGGGTGTGAGATAGTGAGGGATGACTTCTGTTATTATATGCAGATGGTCAAGTGTGAAAGATTGAAAATGTTGATCAAAGCCTTTGACTGCAATGTGTGACGAAAGTGATGATGGTATGGAATTCGGCAGGAAGCGAGCGAGTATGTTGGTATATGGGGGTGAGATCAGTGGGAATGTGCAAAAGCTGATTTACCGATACCCGGTATGAGAAGGTTCGATATAGTGAGAAACGAGTGTGTAAAATGCGTTTTATGCCGTGAAGAAGGTAACGAAAGAGGTTGTTGCGTCGTGGTACACGGGCATATAAAAAGAATAAATCAAAATAGACGAATGGTAAGAGTATACGAACGGTTGGAAGACCCCGTAAAAGGTGCGTTGAATATGCAGGGAGTGTGTGACGTCACATATCTAGCAGGCCTCTATGTGGGTGTTCTTGGCACATGCCACTCCATCGCTAATAAAGGGCCATTTTGACGCGGAAAAAAATCGCTGATCCTACTTAGTAGGCCCTGCAGGGGTAATGCCTCTGCTGCAACTGAAATCTGGCGGAACGGCACACGCCTCCCCAAGCCCGTGTTCGTAATTGTCCACCATGTCGTCCCCAATGCCTGTAGGGGTACCTACGAGTAAGTGGTTATATCTTTCACTTTCCATTTCTTTTACCTTCACCACTTTATAGATCTTCTCTTACTTTCTGAGTTATACGGCCTCTTTGCTATTGCGTTTTAAATTCGAGTATAAAACGAGTATATAAAGCTGTTGATCGTGAGTAATTTACAAGAAATAGGCTTCACTCAATGTTCACTTAATTATTCGTGCTTACCCCACCTTCTGATGTCAAAAGGAACCAACTCAACCCAAAAGGCTGAAGAAGCGCGAAATAAACTAGGTATTAGAAGATGTCTACTGCCCTTGAAATCCTTGAAGTCCTTATTTATTGTTTGCCCTTGAAATCCTTGAAAAGTCCTTGAATTTGATGAAAAAGGTAGATGGTCCTTGAATTAGAAATATAAATCAGTGAGTGATTGTTCAAAATGATTTTTCAAATTCACTATTTATATACTTTTTAATGTTTATTAGGAAAATAGTAATATTTAAGTTAATCTACTCACTAATGTGAGTGAACATATGTATCTTTGGATCCATTGTATTTTATGATGGATGCTCGCTATACTTCTGTGATTGTCGCTTGGATACCTTGTTCTTGTTTTTTTTGCACCGGTGAGTTGATTTTGCTTATGCTTTGCTTATAACCCATTTTCCCCTTAAATACCTCACCTTCATCGATGTCCCATAATGTTTATTGCACTTTTTTAATTTAAAGAAAAAAAAACAATGGCTAAAACCCTTCCTTGATTATTTTCAAAAAAGTCCTTAACCTTGAAAAGTCCTTGAATTCAAAATCACCAAACAAGTAGACACGTCACGGGAGAGTAGATGTACCCGTATGTACGAATTATTTTGCAAACCCTTATGATATAGATTTCCGGCCTGATTTTGTCGAATTTTCTGTGACTTGCTTTCATAGAATTCTGTCAGACCTTTTCTTTACGGAAATTAAATTTAGTTCCAAGAAAAATAATAAAAATGGGTGTGGTTAGAAAGACCCCAAATTCTTCGAATTTGTGATTAGCTCTTTAAATCTGCCCCTGCGTTGGTCCTTGTGTTGGCTTATTCGGCGTGGGGTCGAGTGATCGAGCCTTAATTGGGGCTGCATTATGGCGTTGTATCAGTCTTAGCCAACTTCCAGCGTTTTCTCACTTATTATTATGGATTGCGAGTTGGTTATTGTACGCTGAAAGCCTTTTCAGTTTCAAGGTCAAATTTTAAGCCTTGAAGTGAATTACTATGAGAATTAGCCATTTTCTCATATACAAACGATTGTCCAAAGGTGTTTATATTTTTTATTCTACATATGACTGCCTCTCTAGTGGCAAGCTATTTTTCACCTTGTTCCTGCCATAATTTTAATAAGATATTTCAAAGTTACTCTTCATGAAAAATAGATACTACAAATTTTCTTTTAGGCTGCCATTTTGTTAGCTTCTCCGCGACATTTTTTTCTTTCAAACATTAAGCCCCCACCCCCACCCTCTTTACAAGTGAGAGCCGAACAATTACATTTAATGAGATTTACAATGCTATTCAACGCTTAAAGTACTCAAGAATATAAAACACCAGTTAGAACCTACTTCGTCACTACGAGTGTAACCCTGGAACTCTTGTCTGTAATTTACCTGTCCTATTAGTCCAGCTTAGTGGGCTTCCTCCTCAAATACACCTTTGACCACTGCATATGTCACCAATGTCAACTTTTATTTTGAGCGTCGCAGTTTCTCTTTAGAGAAGACGCAGACACTTCTCCCAGACTTCATGGCCAAAGTTTCTTAAAATTTCGTTCAATTTCATTCCTCGTTTAGTGTCGAAGGGCGACCACGTGCCCTTCTCTACCCACGTAGTCCTGAGATCACCGCATGGAGCTTTTAAAGCACGGCTGAAACAGGTTGGGGGTGCAGCCTATGCCGTTATCACACCCCAGCTGTATTTGCTTAGTGACAGATTTCATCGTCTTCCCTGGCCGCCTTTCAGCCGACATTCCTGCCTTCCATCATAAGATCGAAGTTCGTCGAACATTCCACGCCAACGTTATCACAACCTTCCCCCCTCCCCTAAGGAGTCACTGACTTTTCCCCCAAATCGTTGGACTTTACCTCCAGTGGCGGAGAGCCCTTCAACGACAGGTTTACTCTGAGTGAGTTGCGTTCCGCTCTTGCTTCGTGTGCGGACACCGCCCATGGTCCGGAGATGCCCGTACGCCATGCTTCGACACCTGGGTGAGCGAGGCATGGCATTTCTGGTAGATTTGTTCAACAGGATCTGGGTGGAGGGTCTCCTCGCGGATTCCTGGCGAATCGCTACTGTGCTCGCGTTTCGCAAACCGAGGAGAGATCACTCTACTCCGGCAGGTTTCCGCCCAATCTCTCTAGCCTCTTCGTGGGCAAGTTGATGGACAAATTGGTAAATGTTAGATTAGCCTTTTTTCTGGACAGCGGAGGTCATATGTCTTCTCTACATTGCGGCTTCTGCAAGTTCCACTCCAAGTTGGATGCTCTGCTCCGACTGGAAATTGCCGTCGGCGAGGCCTTCCTTCGTAGTCAGCACTAGGCCACGGTGTTTTTACGATCTGGAGAAGGCCTATGATACCGCATGTCTATACAGTATCATGGAGACTCTCCAAACGATGGGGGCGAGGGGACGCCTCTCAATGTTTATATCTGAATTTTTGCGAGATCGTCGATTCCGCGTACGGGTGGGGGGAGCTCTCTCCGGCCCAAAGGAGCAGGAAGAGGGTGTCCCGTAGGGAAGTGTCCTCAGTGTCACATTCTTTGCCCTGAGCATCAACGGCATCACCTTGGTGCTGCCGAAAGATGTTCTCGCTATGCTCTACATGGACGACCTTTCGATCTCTTTTGGCGCGGCCCAGATGCCAACTCTGGAGCGTCGACTCCAACAGGCATTGAACCGCGTTCTCGCTATGCCAAAGCGCACAAGTTTTGGTTTTCCGTAGCCAAGACTAAGGTGGTGCACTTCTGCCGCCATCCACGGCTCTACCCTGACCCAGACTTGTTTCTTAATGGGGTACGCTTGGAATTTGTTGAATCGCACCGCTTTCTTGGTCTTGTATTTGACCGAGGCCTCACCTGGGAGGCTCATATTTGCAGTAGTCCCTTGTACCTGCGCCATGGTTACTCTCCGTCCCGTGACGTTCAGCGCTTGGGGCGCTGATAGTGCTACTGTCTTACTTTTTTTGGATTTTTTGTTCGTTCGAAGCTCGACTACGGATGCGAGTTTTATGCATCCGCAGCTGAGCGTGTATTGCGGAAGGTGGACTCGATCCACTACACTGTCCTTCGCCTGGCGACCGGTGCCTTCCGCACTTCCACCATTGAGAGCCTACTAGTCGATGCTGGCGAGATGCCGTGCACAGTGCATTATTAGCCTGTACACGTGAGCCCGGCACCTCCCTCAGTCACCAACAGCTTACACTGCATCCGCAGCTAATCTCGACGATGCTTATGTCGCCGAGAGACGCCGGTCATACCCTAAGCCTTTTGTGTTTAGGGTTAGGAAACTCATTCAAGAGCTAGGTATGGCTCTTCGGCCGGTGGTGCCCCTGGTTCTGCCCAGGACCCCACCATGGACGGCACTACCTTTGTCTATTTGTTACGCTGTCGCCGTGCCAGTGTATACGGATTGCTCCAAGTCGCAAGAGGGAGTCAGTTTCCACGCCCTATTCCCTCTGTTTAAGTCAGCGGGGCTCTACCAGACGCTGCTTCTGTCTTCACAGTCGAGCTGGATGCAATAGATCGCTCGGTGCCGGAGATAACCCGATGTGCCCGGTTCGGAGACCGGAAAGTGATTTATAGCGACTCACAGTGCACCCTGACTGCTCTTAGGGCATATTGGACTCCGCATCTCTTGGTTCGCGATATCCTTGACGCCCCGTTTTTCGCCCGCCGGTTGGATGTCGAGATTATCTTCTGATGGGTTCCTGGACATCTAGGAATTGTGGTGAATGAGCGCGCCGATTTGCTCGCGAAAGAATCCGCATGAACCGGGCTACCAGACCAGCGTTTCGCTCTTCCTCACACCGATTATATTGCATGAATACGGGCAGCTCTTCGGGCTGCTTGGCTAAGAAGATGGGAGGCAGTCGAGAGGAACTTAAAGTTGCGTGTCTTTGCACCGCGACTGCTTCAGAGGTTGCTTTCTGTCGTTTTCGAATTGGACACACTAGGGCGCTCGACTGCGCCTTACTGTGAAGACTGCCTTACCCCGCACTTTGCCTATCTTGGTAGCGAGTAGAGCGCGGTCGCTACCGTTTGTCCCTTGTACTCGGGACTGGCTCATGCACACAGACTTGTTGACTATACGCCTTTTTGCAGGAGGCTGTCCTCCTCAACTTTATTTGACTGTTTGTAGGTCGCATGTTCCTGCGTCGGCGGAATGCGGGCTTATCCCCAATATCGGAGCTCGCTTACTTATTGTTGCCTTTTGGCTTTGTTTTTTATTTTTATTTTTTATCGTTGTTATGCGTTATTTACATATTGTAGTTTTTTTTTTACGATTCCTTTCCAATTTTCTAAACCCTTATAATTGAGATTTCCTCCACTTAGAGCCCATTAGCAAAGATAGCCGGCGTTGTCCGGGCGTAAAAAACAAATTAAATTCTCTGCTTGAGTTAAATTACGCACTTAAAGGTTGGTAGGTATAAGAATGTAAGATTTATTTTAATTTTGATAATGGAGTAGTGTATCATGAAATACTTAACAGAGAACGGTTTTCACCTAACAGTAATGCGGCAGGGCAAGCAAGTGGGTGGGCGGGCAGGCAAACGTGAGTAAGCCGGTGGCAGCCACATATTTTAAAGCGCACCTCAAGTAGATGGGCGCGAGTTTGAACTAAATATCTAAATTATTTGAGTCTCTGGTCATGCTAATAATAGGTATTATCGTTTTTTTAAACATTGCAGTCGCATAATTGGTCTGGCAAACCTTAATTTTTTTCCACGGGTGATGTTAATATTTTAATTGCAACTCATAGCCGCGATTATTTGCCAAAATAACCTAGAAAGGGTAAGAATTCGTTCCGAACCTAACAACCAGGTGGCGCCACTTTTGCCAAATCTGAGTAACATATATATATTAGATTATTATTTTTCTCCGACAGGTCCGTGGAAGAAGTGCTGGAAAAAACAATCTTCAAATTGTCTCCAGTCGGTGCAAATTGGGCGACTGGTTTCTGGTGTACCAGTTGGGCAGACATATGGAACCAACTGTTTATGGAGAATTCCTGAAAGAGTTTGCTAAAGAGTTGGAAAACATCCGAACCTTAGAACGAAAACCGATGCTCGCTGGCTAATACTCCTAGTTATATTTCATAATGACCGATCTTATGTTTATTATACAATTCCTTTGTAGATTTTAGCCCTCTTTATCAATTACAAGATATATCTTATTAATTTTTGGTATTTTTGTAGGCAGATTCAAACATTGAATGGAATAAACTCATTAGTGTGAAGTTTTATAAAAAAAAATATTGTTTACAATCTCAATTTGGTGATAAAGTGTTGGCTTTAGGAATGTAATTGCTAATTACAAGGTAACTAATGTTTTTTGTCAAATATTATTGCTAAAACCCGAGACGCAGATACGACTTTATTGCTAAAATAACAATGGATACTGACCCCAAAATTAATGGCTGAAGTAAATTTAGATTGACCTTGCACAGTGGGGCAGTATGATTGTTTATAAATTTCTGAAGTAAATGCCAACTCACATTGCTTGTTATAATTCCAAAACTATTTAACGAATAATTTAATTTCGAGTCTTGACAAAAATTTTAAGTATTTATGATAATGTTGCTTGTTATTTTTTTGTGAAGTATTTAAGGATTTTTACCTGTTTAGCCACCTTTTTTGTAAGTTTTTTTCGTAAGTATTAATAATGACCAACAATTCTAGAACCTATTTACATGTAAAGTGGAGAAAAGCTGGTGGTGGGGGAAGGAGGAGGGGTGTCAGTCCTTTACTTTATAAAGGTAAGATTATATTTCTGTGATTTATTAAAGAAAACTTCCTCTAAAATGACTACTCTTGAAGTTGTAAAGATCTTAGTAAAACTGTAGTGCTGCAACGAAATGGATTTTTTAGATGGCATGCAGCTGAGTAGGGGGTGCATAGAGGAGAGGGAAAGTCCAGTTCCTGATTATATCTACATTCTTTCATTTAGCAGCCCATGGCATTAACCCATGATGACATGATTTGTGTTGTAGTCGCGTGCTGGCATTTACCGAGTCAAAATCGATAGAGAAGGTTTTTTAATAAATTTTCTAGTTTATTGAGGAAGTAAGAATATCATTACCTTGGTGTCATCTTTGTGTCGTACAAAACGACTGTGATTCATACCCTCCCCCCTTCCCCCCTCACTCTTATTGTTTTGATTCATGTCTTATATTAAGTGATTGATTGAAACTCGCTCAATAAGTGACCATTAATCTACATAGATTCCTTGTTTAGTTTCCTTGGCACCATTTGCCTTCTAAGGCTGCGTTTGGGGGACCATTTTTAACTGATAAATTATCTTTTAAGTGTAAGCAATGATTACATATCAAAAGTATATTTAAGCAGTATTTTTGATAGTCTCGTATTCGATATTGGTAAACCAAACAGATTTGCGAGATAACAGTAGGATTAAGGGTAATATTTGTGAGAAACTAGTGTGTACACGTTAATGACCGGGTTAGGATTAATGTTCAAATCTTGGTATGTTGCCAAGATTAACCGGCTTTCATTGCTAATTTAGCCTAGCGCTACCTGTTCGTATACTACTAAGTTTTGGATTAGTAGCAACACAATATCATGCTTTCCCCCCCCCCCCCCCATCCCCCAAGCTTCACAGTTTGATTTGTTTTCGTTATTTTAAGAACGCAATTTATGTAAATCATCCAATCTCCCAATCTCCCCACACCACACTATTTCTACTCTTAATGGCTTGGACTTTATTAATTCTAAAATAATTTTTTTTATATAAAATAGCGTTATTTCCACCATTTTTAGGTTAACTATACTTTGTATTGCGAGTTTTAAGTACAAATTATAGCATCGGTCATAAAGGTTGGTTTACAAAAAAGGCAAATAGTTCCTCCAATAGTTTGACTCATTCACAAGTATGTTATAATGGTTATATATTTGACAGGTTATATTTTTCTATCTTATTTACTACATGAATTTTTATAGGTAATTATATTATGTTATCCTATTTAATTTTAAGTTTCCTACATTTTTATGACATTATTTTCTAGTTCATAAAGATATATTAGTGGTTTCGTTGTCTCATTTCACACAATTCTTCAAATCCTAGCTGTCTACTCTGTTCTCCTTCCTCTATGCCCTTTACCTTAGCTTTTACTGTTGTAGTTGCACTTGGGTGATCTCGTGTAGATCCCCACCCCCCTCCCGCCATCTCCTCGCCCACAGTCTTTCCTGGACTTGTGGACGAGCTCCCGCCTCGACAGGAGGGGGCGGGTGTTCCTGTAACCGAGCAGGTTTTAATTATCTCCTTTCTATCCCACCATTTTTTATTAATTTATTGTTTTTCCTTCTTTCTCCGTACTGCTTTTGTTTTTCTTTCTTCCTCACACTTGTCGATATGAGTGCTTGGGATGATTTGGGGCTTGCACCGACTGTTGCCGTACACAGGTCGCACCGTGTCAGATGGTTGGGTGCTCAATACCTCTGGGTACGAAATTCCTGATTCAGGAGCTCGGACCCTGTTACTCCGGGTAAAGCGCCTTAGCGTTAGGATGCTGCTGCAAGAGTGCCAACATGGCCGGAGTCGTCCGTTCTAAATATATCAATAGTGCATGAGAAATCTTATAAATAATTCTTAATATTAACATTTTATTAACATTTACTGAGCGGGTCTCAGCCCGCTCAGTAGAGCGGACTGCGAATTAGAGTTTTACTATTCCTCGTCCCCCACCCCTCGACCTTTATTTATGGTCTCTTCCTGTTCCCTTATATCTCATTCCCCTTTTACTTTCTTTCTCAAGTGTGATTTATTGCACCTGAGTGTATCTCTGTGGTCGGTTGTAGTGTATGACTGAATGAATATGTGGGTGCTAGTGTGTGTTCTAGGTTTAAGTTTGGATTTTTTGCAGTCTCGGTGAACTTCTGCTCCTGGATCTCGTTCCAGTTCTCGCCTTTGGTCCTTAGAATGAAATCTGACATTCAGTGAGGACTTAGATGAACGGTGCGGAGAACCACGCCTCGTGTGGTCCCGTAATGATGAAGCCCTAGTAGTGGATGTCACTTTCAGCCCCCCACATGATTCCGTACAAGCCCTCAAGTCCTTGCTTGCTCTGAAATTGCTGTCTCATTCCACCCAACCTTCAATACAGTGAAGGGCGTTATCCGTTCTAATGGACTACGACTTCAAGATGCTTCAGTCAAAGCTGGATAGCCAGCAGATTATTGACATTCATAGACCACAGCGAACCGTTGGTGGGATCCAGGTGAACACACCAACGATGTTCCCGTGATAATGGGGTCCCCATGCACATATATCAAAACTAAATTTAATACTCTCCCTTTACCTTCCCCTCTACCATCGCCGCAACAGACCTCGGGCAGCTCCACAACAAACCTAGGGCAGCTCCACAACAGAAAAGGAGCCCCCTCCCCTCTGCTTTCTCAGGGGACCCTCCAAACCTCTTCGACCAGAGAGGAGGTTTACTCCTCTCCTAAGCCTCATCCCTCTCTGGGACCTTTCTTTCTTCAAGGGTTGGTCTCGTCAGCTCTGGGACCCTTTGAGCTTCCCTGGTTCTGCGAACTAGACTTTTAATATACCCCTCTTCCCCTCCCAATTACTTTCTTTTACTGTCCTTTATTCCCCCCCCCTTTATTTCTCTTAATTGCTTGGCAAAGAAGATGGGAGACGGTCGAAGGGAACTTAAAGTTGCGTGCCATTGCGCCGCGACTGTTCCCATGGACCTATCCCCCAATGCCGCGGCGGCTTCAGGTTGCTTTCTGTCGTCTCCGAATCGGACACACTCGTGTGACGCATCGCTATCTGATGGAGCGCTCGCCTGCGCCCTATTGCAACGACTGCGTCGTCCCCCAGACTGTTCGGCACATTCTTGTCGAATGTCCCAGTCTGGGTGATCTTCGCGCACGATACCTGTCCCAGTACCGGGATGGGCGGGGTCGCTACCGCCTGTCCCTTGTGCTTGGGACAGATTCGTGCACACTGACTTGTGGACTTGTTGACTTCTTGGGGGAGGCCGGCCTTCTCCCTATTATTTAAGCAAGGTTTGTTTGTTTTTTTTGTTGTTTTTTTGCATTTGTTTTGTTTTTTGTTTGTTTGTTTTTTTTTCTTTAGTTGCACGCTCCTGCGCCGGGGGGACCTCTCCCCGACGCACTAGCTTGCTTCCTTTCCCCCTTTTGGGGTGTTGTTTTTTTTTTCTCTCTTTAATTTTATTTTAAAGTAGCCTAGAACTAGGCCAGTTTTAATACGGCGACTAATGCCCAAGTAGGCAGTCGCCAGATGAGCTCTTAAAAAAAAAAAAAAAAATCTTTCTCTTAATTCGTGCCCCTGACGGTTACCTGACCTCTGCTTGTTATTTTCGGACTGATTCTGAATTGTTCTTTCATGAAGGTCGTAAGAGGTTGGGTATCTCCACCACATTCGTCTGCCGATGCCCAAGGAGAAATCCATCATTGGCCCCTTTTCTCGGCACGTACGAGAACTCGGGAAGGCTATTCGGTTTATAAAGATGGTAAGAGCCGGCCCTTATAGCCCTCAGTGGTGGAGAGAACCCTTCTCATAAAGGTTTTCGTGCCAAACGTTCTTCAGCCTTTCCTCGCTCGTCGGTTGCCTATGCCAACGAAGTGGATCCAGATTTAGACTATCCCCGCTTTCTGGTCATGAGTTTGTCATCTGACATCCCACTTGCAAAAGTGGATGTTTTTGACGTTAATGAATCATTCGAGTCCCGTGTGGTGAACCCCGCCGGATGTGGTCAAGGGGTAGTGGCGATATCGTATTCGAGGTGTCATCTCACTCTCAACATAATCGTGTGCGAAGTTTGTCTTCGATAGCCGAAGTTCCTGTAACCGTTTCGCCCCATCCACTTCTGAATTTTGTCAAAGGTGTCGTCCGTTCAAACGAATTGAGCGACTATGATCTCACCCGTCTCCAGATCAAGCTTAGTACCCAACGCATCACACATGTACATAGTGTTACTAAAACTGTATCCTCTACTAGTCCCAATTGCCACATTGATTCCCCCTAAGGGGCGCGTCGATTTACCTTCGTGCTTAGCCTCATCTCCTTCTGACAGCCTGTTTTTTTTACACTACTTCCTCACTTTCCTTCAAACCTCTCCCACAACTTTTCTGGTCGGCCTCTAATTTCACAGGGTAGACGCCGACCAGCTTCCTCTCAACTAACTATCACGGATCGGGTCGGATGGGACAACTTTCGCTCAACCCTGAACTCCGCTCTGGGGTGGTGGGTTTTTAACAACCTGCTTCATTTCCACCCACACCTTCCTCATACCCTTTCTTTCTCCTTTCACTGCCTATCAATTTTACGCGGGGCTTAAAGTGGATCCTCCCTGCCAATGGGCTGCCAGATCACTAGGTGGGAGGAGTGGCCTCAAATGGCGGCAGCTGGTTTTGCCGGCCCCGCATTCACCCCCTCGTAGAGCTGGCCCCTGCGTGTGGTGATTAGTATATGCGTCGCCTGTTAAAAATAGGGTCAACAAGCCCGATGATGTAAGTAGAAAAAACAAACCTTTCTTCCCTTCCTCTTTACCAGCGTTGGAGCAGCCCTCAGGTAGCTCCAATGCAGAAAAGGAGGTCCCCCCCCACAATTATTTGACCGGAAAGGAGGCTTACTCCTCTCCTATTACTTCGGGTGCAGGGGATTCCCCCCACCCCCTTCTCTAGAGTCGCCGTTGACCGACTCCCTCTCCAGCGGCAGTCCCCTCTTTACTTTCCACGCGCATTGCCAAGAGAGCAAGTAGACAGCCCATAATTAACTGCTCCCGGTGGAAGCGGCTCGATAGGGCCAACCAGCTTAGGGGGGCCTGTGCCCCCTAATGTCCTACTTGCATGCGTGACCAGCTTGCAGATGGTCAGTATACCTGCCCCTCTCTCTTCCCCGACAGATGGCGGTTCACAGGCACAAGACAAAAAAAAAAGGTTGCTCGAATGGGATCCGTGATATCTTTCCCGGGGATGGCCATATGGAAGCCCCTCAAAAGATGGACGTGGTCCCTGAGGTAACCCAACCCCAGACAGTAGAATCTTCCATGTGGTCAAACCCGGGCTCGGTGCCAAGAACATAACCCGAGTCCACTCCTGTGCAAGCTTTTCCTCAGACGGCTCGGGCCTCCACGACGATCCACAAGGAGAGAAGGGATCTCCGTCCCTGCTGGTGCCCCTGTAACACTCAAGACCTCAATTTTAGGGAAGGTTCTGGCTGAGGCCGGTCCAACTGGCCTAGGGACAACTACCGGCAAGGAGAGAATAGGTTTCATTCCACACCCAACTCTTCTGAAAAGAAAATGAAAAAGACAAAGAAGACTCTGTACGTCCGTCCCCGTTGCTCCCCCGGGTGGGAAGTCCCAGACTAAGACCAAAACTGCTAAGTGCGGATCGTCGATTACTTTACAAATTCAAAGGGTACCTGGTGTTTTATAGCCCGCTGGCTTCAAACGCTTCCTCTTTATTCGCTTCACTGATGACAGCAGGTTGGCTAAAGTCAACATGCTCCATCAGAGGAGAGCTCTAACTAGCGTGATCGGTAGAGAGGCGAAGGTGACCCGTTTCTCGGACGGGAGCCTTCTGGTGAATGCGTCGAATCCCTCAGAGGTGGCCATGATTAGTGCCCTTTGGACACTTGATGGCACGCCGGTGAGTGTGACGCCGCACTGTACCATCAACTTCGTGGAAAGAGTAGTTTATGTGAGGGAACTCGAGGAATTCTCCATACATGACATGAGCTTAGAGCTGGCCGACCATGGGGCAGTCAAGGTCCATGCGCTTTCAGGGTATTGTCCGGCCACAGCTGCGAGGACTTCTGCCCCTGAGAATCTTACGGCCCTCTTTGAAGAGGGCCCCCGCATCTGTTCTGAGCTAGTACTGGAGGGCATATTCCTTTAATGGAATTGTCACGGACTCCGGGCCAGGTAGGAGAAGCTTTAGAGACTCGTCTCGTCCCGTTTTTTCTTATCTGTCTTTTTGCAGGAGACCAGACTGGGCGCGTGCCCCCCTGCGACCCTACCACTACGGGATAGGAGGGGGAGACATGTAAGATGCGCGATTTACACCCGGCATGATGTCTCCGTTCTTCTCTTCGCTTTAGACGCATCCTTTCAGGCAGTAGCTGTGCAGCTGCCCCTGGATAGGAGGTATACCGTTATTTCTGCGTACATTCCACCGTCAGCCGACTTCGACGAGGGGCACTTCCATCGCGGCGCGATTACCGAGCCCCTTTCTCACGCTCGGAGATCTGAACGATAGACGCCCCCTTTGAGGAGATTTCACGATCAATCCCAGTGGTCAGCTCCTTGCCGGGCTGATCGACGAACTGGAGATAAGTGTCCGAAATGTGGATGAGTCAACTACTATTCAGGAACTTCTGGCCATTTTCTTGTATTGATCTATCCTCGTGCTCTGCACAGCCTGATTTGGGGTCGGAGGTAGTCGATGGCCTCCCTGGTAGTGATAAATTTCCCATTCAAATATAAGTTTTATGTGCTGCTACCGCCTAAGAAACTGCCCCGGTGGTTTAGCTGGGTAGATGAGCCCGTTGAGTTCTTCTCTGGCAACCTCAAAGCCGTGGGCCTAACTACTATTCAGGAATTTCTGGCCATTGTGCACGTCGAACGCTTCCATAGTGGTCAGCCAAGTGTGAGGCGGCCCTAAACCAAAAGCGTTATGCCTACATGCACTATAAGCGCTCCCCGAACGATTTCACTGTGAGTGAACTTCGTCGAGCTAGGTCTAGGCTCCCCCGTAAGGGGCGCGTCGATTTACGATTCTGGCCGCCGTGCTGACGGCACTCAGCACCCCGTCCGACACCAGCTTAGCCTCTTCTCCTTCCTTCAGACACTTGTGTTTCCTCCTGTTTCCTCACTTTTCATACCTCTCCCACAACTATATCTGGTCAGCCTCTAATTTCACAGGGTAGATGCTGACTTTCTTCCTAGCCAACTATCCCGGATCGGGGCTGAGTTCCATTTTAGGATGGTGGGTTTTTAAATAACCTACTTTATCCCCACCCACATCTTCCTCACCTCTTCTTCCTTTCTATTTTCAAACACTACATTTTACGCCGTGTCCAAGGTGGAACCGCCATGCTGAGGGACTGCCAGGCCACCAGGCGGGAGGGGTGGCCTTGAATGGCGGCACCTGGTTCTGCCAGCCTTTTACGCACCCATTACAGGGCGGGCTACTGCGAGGGGTGATGAGCGATTGCTTTCCGTAAAAAAATAGGGTCACCATGCACAATAATAATACCCTACAAAATCTCCACTGAATTTCCCCTTTTCCATCGTCGGAGCCACCCTCGGGCAGCTAAAAAAAAATAGAGGTTTTCCCCACCATTTGCACTCGCAGGTGCCCCTCAAATCTCTCTAACTGGAGGCCTACCGGTGTAGGGGGGCTCCCCCTCACCCCCTTGTCTAGAGGTGCTTTTGGGCACCTCCCTCTTCACAGCGGCAGTCCCCCCTTTACTTACCAAGGCCCGTAAGGGGCGCGGCGATTTGCCATCCTGGCCGCCGTGCTGACGGCACTCAGCACCCCGTCCGACCCAAGCTTAGCCTCTTCATCTTCCTTCAAAACACTTGTTTCCTCGCTTTTCATACAACCTCTCCCACATCTTTCTCTGGTCAGCCTCTAATTTCACAGGGTAGATGCTGACCTTCCTCTCAACCAACCGTCCCGCATCGGGGCTGAGGGGGTGGGGGACAATGTTCCCTAACCCCTGAGCTCCGGTCTGGAGTGGCTGGTTTTTAACAACCTGCTTCATCCCCACCCATACCTTCCTCACATCCCTTTTCCTCTCCTCTTCACAATTTATATATTTTATGCCGTGTCCAAGTTGGAGCCGCCATGCCGATGGACTGCCAGGCCACCAGGTGGGAGGGGTGGTCCCAAATGGCGGCGCCTGGCTCTGCCGGGCTTGTAAGCACCTCTCGCAGTGCGGGCAACTGCGAGAGGTGATGAGCTATTGCGTCCCGTATTAAAAAGAGGGTCACCATGCCCATGTATGACAAAAAAAAACAAAAAAACCCAACCCCCAACTTCCCCAAGAAAATCAACGGAGCCGCCCTCGGGCAGCTCCACCGAGAAAATGGAGGTCCCCCCTCTTGTGCTTGCGCAAGGGACCCTCCATAATTCTTTAACCGGAGAGGAGGCTTACTCCTCTCCTACGCTTACGGGTGTAGGGGACTCCCCCTCACCCCCTTCTCTGGAGGTGCTTTCGGGCACTTTCCTATCTCCAGCGGCAGTCCCTCCTATGCTTTCTAAGGGGACTGCCAAGAAAGCCAGCAGGCAGCCCATTGCCAACCGCCCCTCGTGCAAGCGGCTCGGTAGGGCAAACCCCCTTAGGGGGGGAGAAGGAAGTCAGGCCCCTTCGGTCGCATCCCTCAAAAGACCTGCTGGCAAGAATTTTAAACCTTGCTGGGGTCAAGGCCTGTGCCTCCCACACAAGACTGGCGACACTGCCAAGGGGACCTGCGATGTCCTGGGAGGGGATGGCCAACTGGAGGCCCCTCCTGCGATAGACATGGTCCTTGAGGAGACCCAGCCTCAGATGGTAGGGCCTTCCATGGGGGGGAATCCGGGCTCGGCGCCAAGCACCGAACCCGAATCCGCCTCTATGCAAGGTCCCCCTCAAACGGCCGAGGGCTCCGAGGCAGTAAAAGGTGGGGAGGGATCTCCTCCGACAGGTGCCCCTACGACGACCAGGACCTTCTCCATTTCGGAGAGGGACCTGGCTGAGGCCGGCACATCTGGCATGGGGGCTTCTGCCGGCGGAGGTGAGAAGCGGGTTCATTCCCCGCCCTCCTCTCCTAAAAAGAAAAATACTAAAAAGACGAAGAAGACTCGGGGCTCCTCTCCATCCGCGGGGGCTGCGGGGACGGATGGGTCTGCTACCACTTTGGTAGGCGACCAAGCCAAGATCGGCACATCCGGCCCCTCTACCCCCTCGTGTGCGGAGCCCCTGACTAAGACTAGCACCAAGAATGCACAGGGCGGAGCCTCGATGACATCGGGGCCCCTGATTCAGAGGTTACCTGGCGTTTTCGAGCCCGCTGGCTTCAAGCGCTTCCTCGTTATTCGCTCCACTGATGGCACCATGTTGTCCAAGGGCAACATGATCCATCAGAGGAGAGGATTAGCTAGTGCAATTGGTAGAGAGCCGAAGGTAACCCGTTTCTCGGACGGGAGCCTTCTGGCGAATGCGGCGAATCCCGCCGAGGCGGCCAAGATAAGTGCTCTTCGGACACTTCATGGCACCCCGGTGAGTGTGACGCCGCACTCTACCATGAACTTTGTGAAAGGAGTAGTTTATGCTAGGGAACTCGTTGACTACTCCATTGAGGACATCACCCTAGAGCTGGCCGACCATGGGGCGGTCAAGGTCGAACGTGTGATGAGAAAACAGGGAGGGGCCTCGAGACCCACCCCTACACTCTTCGTCACGTTCGACTGTGACAAGCTCCCTGAGTCGGTGCGTGCCGGTTGGTACCGCTACCGCGTGAAGGCATTCGTGCCACTGCCGCGGCGGTGCTATTACTGTCACCGCTTCGGCCATACGAATCGATCATGTAGACGTGCAAAATCGGGGTCACCCGAAGTCTGTGTAAATTGCTCCAAGGTCGCACACGATAAGTCCAAATCGTGTGTGGCCAAGTGTGTCAATTGCGGAGAGCCGCACCCTGCTTCTTCGAAGCAATGTGGTGCATATCTCCTTGAGAAAGAAATCCTGGCCGTTCAGGCCCAGGATCGACTCTCATTCCGCGAGGCAAAGGACTTGGTCCTGGCGCGCCCGGCTCTGCCTGGGACGTCATATGCCTCAATAGTTAGGAAGGCACCCTCTGCTCCTGGCCCATCCAGGCCAACGAGCACGGTTGTTTCCGCGCCCATTCGGAGCCCTTCTGCGGGCCCTACCCAACCCGGGCGCTCCCCTGGTAAAGCTGGCGGCAAAAAGGGTTCATACCCAGCCCCGGCTAAAACCAGGGCTCCCCCCTCTTCATCCAGCGTGACCGTTTCCCGTAAGGCGAAACGGCCACGCGCCTCCACCGAGTCGTTAGACTCACAGGAGGCAACACCCGTGAAGATGGTCGCTAGGCCATCTTCCGGGGTTCCTAAAGCTGTCCCCCGAAAGGAGGACAGCAACAAAGGAGCTTCGGCTCCTTCGCCCACGGCCCGAGGTGGAGCGAGTGGCTCGGAGACGGTGGCTCCTCGAAAAGAGGGCCCCCTGCCTCCGAAGCCGCAACGCCCGCCTAAGGTTTCGAGGCGGAGGGAGGAAAAGGCTCGCATGGCGAGCCCAACCTCCCCCAATAAGTCCTCGAAGGCGACAGCGCTTTGTCCGGCCAACAGCGCCCGGGGTTCTGCCCCCGGGAAGCGTACGGCCATTCCCGTGAGGGTCTTCAATTCAAGGAGGGCCCCCGCGTCTCCTCCGAGCTAGGCCTGGAGGGCATATTCCTTCAATGGAATAGCCGTGGACTCCGGGCCAACTGGGAGGAGCTGCGGAGGCTCGTCTCATCCCGTTCCCCGTTAGCTATTTTTTTGCAGGATACCATGCTAGGTGCGTGCCCCCTCCCTGCCCTCCCGGGGAATAAGGGTCTTGCGACCCCGCCACCGCGGGATGGCCGGGCTGGGGGATGCGCAGTTTACACCCGGCATGATGTCTCCGTTCTTCCTTTCTCTTTAGATACCTCCTTTCAGGCAGTGGCTGTGCAGCTGCACCTGGATAAGAGGTATACTATCATTTCTGCGTACATTCCACCGTCAGCTGACTTCGACGCGGGGAACTTCCGCCGCGTCGTGGCACGGTTGCCGAGGCCCTATCTCTTGCTTGGAGATCTGAACGGCAGGCATCCTCTCTGGGAAGATTACTCCATAAATTCCAGGGGACAAGTCCTTGCCCATCTGATCGAAGAGCTTGAGATGGGTGTCCTAAACGTGGATGAGTTTACGCATCACTGTCCGAGAACCACTTCATTTTCTTGCCTTGACCTATCTTTGTGCTCTTCGGATGCACAGCCTGATTTTGATTGGGGGGTGGTCGATGACCTCCATGGTAGTGATCACTTTCCCATTCAAATATTTCAGGGCAACTGCAGCCTGAGAGACCACCTCGGTGGTGCTTGGCGCGGGCGCGGTGGCCTGCATTTCAGGAAATGACTGAATTCTCTATCTCAGTCGAGGAGTTTAGGTCGGTAGATGAGGCCGTTGAGTTCTTCTCCGGCAACCTCATCGCCGTGGGCCTGACTACTATTTCTAGGACGTCTGGCCGTTTTGCACGCTGACCACTCCCATGGTGGTCGGCCGAGTGTGAGACGGCCCTCAAACAGAAGCGTTATGCCTACATGCGCTATAAGCGCCGCCCGAACGATTTCACTGTCGCTGAATTTCGTCGGGCTAGGGCTAGGTTCCGGTATATTTGGAAGCACGCCCGCCGCTCTTCTTGGCGGGCATACGTGTCTTCGCTTAACGGGAAGACCCCTTTAGCTGCGGTGTGGAAGCGAGTCAAAAGGATTCGGGGCAGGTTCTCGCAGGACCCCCCTCCCGTTCTCCAGGAGAATGGGACCGCAATCCCAGACCCCGCGTCTGTGGCGGAATCCTTAGCGACCGCTTTTTCCGAATTCTCTAGCCGTGATGCTGCTCCGCCAGCATTCAATGCACGTCGTGATGTCGCGGAAGGCCGCCGGCTGGACTTTACCTCCAGAGGCGGAGAACCCTTCAACGACAAGTTTACTGTGAGTGAGTTGCGATCCGCTCTCGCTTGGTGCGCGGACACCGCCTATGGTCCTGACGATGTCCCGTACGTCATGCTTCGACACCTGGGTGAGCGAGGCATGGCCTTTCTGTTAGATTTGTTCAACAGGATCTGGGTGGAAGGTCTTCTCCCAGACTCCTGGCGAATCGCTACTGTGCTCGCCTTTCGCAAACCGGGGAGAGATCACTCTACTCCGACCGGTTTCCGCCCAATCTCTCTAACCTCTTGCGGGTGCAAGTTGATGGAGAAATTGGTAAATGTTAGATTAGCCTTTTTCCTGGACAGCGGAGGCCATCTGTCTTCCGCACAGTGCGGCTTCCGTAAGTTCCACTCCACGTCGGATGCTCTGCTCCGACTGGAAAATGCCGTCTGCGAGTCTTTCCTTCGTAGACAGCAATACACCACGGTCTTTTTCGATCTGGAGAAGGCCTATGATACCGCATGGCGATACGGTATCATGGAGACTCTCCACACGATGAGGGCGAGGGGACGCCTCCCAATGTTTATATCTGAATTTTTGCGAGATCGTCGATTCCGCGTACGGGTGGGGGGAGCTCTCTCCGGCCTCAAAGGAGCAGGAAGAGGGTGTCCCGCAGGGAAGTGTCCTCAGTGTCACACTCTTTGCCCTAAGCATCAACGGCATTACCTCGGTGCTGCCGGAAGATGTTCTCGCTACGCTCTACGTGGACGACCTTTCGATCTCTTTTGGCGCGGCCCAGATGCCAACTCTGGAGCGTCGACTCCAACAGGCATTGAACCGCGTCTCTCGCTATGCCGAAGCGCACAGGTTTCGGTTTTCTTTGGCCAAGACTAAGGTGGTGCAATTCTGCCGCCATCCGCGCCTGGATGTGGTTGAGTCGCACCGTTTCCTTGGTCTTGTATTCGACCGACGCCTCACCTGGAAGGCTCATATTCGCAGCCTTAGGGTCTCTTGTACCCGCGCCATGGACATTCTCCTTTCCGTGACGTTCAGCGCTTGGGGCGCTGATAGGGCTACTGCCTTACTTTTTTATCGATCCTTAGTCGCTCGAAGCTCGACTACGGATGCGAGTTTTATGCATCCGCAGCCGAGCGTTTATTGCGGAAGGTGGATTCGATCCACCACACCGGATGTGCCTTGCGACCGGTGCCTTCCGCACTTCCCTCATTGAGAGCCTTTTGGTCGATGCTGGGGAGATGCCACTCGCTCTGCGCCGCGTGCAGTGCATCACTCGCCTGTACGCGCGAGCCCGGCGCCTTCCTCAGTCGCCAACACCTCTCACTGCATCCGCAGCTGATCTCGATGGTGCCTATGCCGCCGAGAGACGCCAGTCATACCCTAAGCCCTTTGGGTTTAGGGCCAGGAAACTCCTTCGAGAGGTAGATATAGCTCTCGGGCCGGTGGCGCCCCTGGTTCTGCCCAGGACGCCACCCTGGAGGGTACCACATTTGGCTATTTGTCGCCACGCCTCTGCTCCCAAAGCTTGTACTGCTCCGGGAGTATTGCGTTCGACCTTTTTGGAGCACACATCATGTCATGCTGGAACCGTGCCAGTGTATTCGGATGGCTCCAAGTCCCAAGAGGGGGTCGGCTTCCACGCCGTATCCCCTCTGTTTGAAGTCAGCGGGGCTCTACCAGGCGCTGCGTCTGTCTTCACGGCCGAGCTGGTGGCAATACACCACTCGGTAGGGGAGATTACGCGACGTGCCCGGTTCGGAGACCGGATTGTGATCTATAGCGACTCACAAAGCGCCCTGAGTGCTCTCGGGGCATTGGAATCTCCGCATCCCCTGGTTCGCGATATCCGTGACGCCACGGTTTTGGCGAGCCGGGCAGATGTCGAGATTATCTTCTGCTGGGTTCCTGGACATGTGGGAATTGCGGGGAATGAGCGCGCCGATGAGGGCGCCAAAGAGTCCGCGAGGACTCTGTGACCGGACCAGCGTTTCGCTCTTCCTCACACCGACTACATGGCAGGAATACGGGCAGCTCTTCGGACTGCTTGGCAAAGAAGATGGGAGACGGTCGAAGGGAACCCAAAGTTGCGTGCCATTGCGCCGCGACTGTTCCCATGGACCTATCCCCCAATGCCTCGGCGGCTTCAGGTTGCTTTCTGTCGTCTCCGAATCGGACACACTCGTGTGACGCATCGCTATCTGATGGAGCGCTCGCCTGCGCCCTATTGCAACGACTGCGTCGTCCCCCAGACTGTTCGGCACATTCTTAACGAATGTCCCAGTCTGGGCGATCTTCACGCACGATACCTGTCCCAGTACCGGGATGGGCGGGGTCGCAACCGCCTGTCCCTTGTGCTCGGGACAGATTCGTGCACATTGACTTGTTGACTTCTTGGGGGAGGCCGGCCTTCTCCCTATTATTTAAGCAAGGTTTTTTTTTTTTTTTTTTTTTTTTGTATTTCTTCCTTTAGTTGCACGCTCCTGCGCCGGGGGGACCTCTCCCCGACGCACCAGCTTGTTTCCTTTCCCACTTTTGGGGTGTTTTTTTTTTTTTTCTTTAATTTTATTTTAAAGTAGCCTAGAACTCGGCCAGTTTTAATACGGCGACTAATGCCCAAGAAGGCAGTCGCCAGATGAGCTCTTAAAAAAAAAAAAAAAAAAAAAAATCGGTCGCTTCCCTCAAAAGACCTGCTGGTAAGGATATTAAACCTTGCCGGGGTTAAGGCTTGTGCCTCCCCACAAATGACTCTTGACGCTGCCAACGGGACCTGCGATGTCCTGGGAGGGGATGGCCAACTGGAGGCCCCTCCTGTGATAGACATGGTCCTTGAGGAGACCCAGCCTCAGACAGTAGGGCCTTCCATGGGGGGGATACCGGGCTCGGCGCCAAGCACCGAACCTGAATCCGCCCCTATGCAAGGTCCTCCTCAAACGGCTGGGGCCTCCGAGGCAGCACAAGGAGGGGAGGGACCTGCCACCACCAAAACCTTTTCCATTTCGGAGAAGGACCTGGCTGAGGCCGGTTTATCTGGCCTAGGGGCTTCTGTCGGCGGAGGAGAGAAGCGGGTTCATTCCCCGCCCTCCTCTCCTAAAAAGAAGAAAAATACAAGAAAGACTAAAATGACTCGGGGCTCCTCTCCATCCGCGGGGGTTGTGGGGACGGATGGGTCTGCTGCCACTTTGGCAAGCGACCAGGCCAAGACCGGCATATCCGGACCCTCTGCCCCCCCGGGTACGGAGCTCCTGACTATGACAAAGACGAAAAGTGCACAGGGCGGAGCCTCGATGACATCAGGGCCCCTGATTCAGAGGTTACCTGGCGTTTTCGAGCCCGCTGGCTTCAAACGCTTCCTCGTTATTCGCTCCACTGATGGTACCATGTTGTCAAAGGGCAACATGATCCATGAGAGGAGAGGATTAGCTAATGCAATTGGTAGAGAGCCGAAGGTGGCCCGTTTCTCGGACGGGAGCCTTCTGGCGAGTGCGGTGAATCCCGCCGAGGCGGCCAAGATAAGTGCTCTTCGGACACTTCATGGCACCCCGGTGAGTGTGACGCCGCACTCTACCATGAACTTTGTGAAAGGAGTAGTTTATGCGAGGGAACTCGTTGACTACTCCATTGAGGACATCACCCTAGAGCTGGCCGACCATGGGGCGGTCAAGGTCAAACGTGTGATGAGAAAACAGGGAGGGGCTTCGAGACCCACCCCTACACTCTTCGTCACGTTCGACTGTGACAAGCTCCCTAAGTCGGTGCGTGCCGGTTGGTACCGCTACCGCGTGAAGGCATTCGTGCCACTGCCGCGGCGGTGCTATTAGTGTCCACGCTTCGGCCATACGAATCGATCATGTAGACGTGCAAAGTCAGGGTCACCGGTCTGTGTAAATTGCTACAAGGTCGCACACGATAAGTCCAAATCGTGTGAGGCCAAGTGTGTCAATTGCGGAGAGCCGCACCCTGCTTCTTCGAAGCAATGTGGTGCCTATCTCCTTGAGAAAGAAATCCTGGCCGTTCAGGCCCAGGATTGACTCTCATTCCTCGAGGCAAAGGCTTGGTCCTGGCGCGCACGGCTCTGCCTGGGACGTCATATGCCTCAATAGTTAGAAAGGCACTCTCTGCTCCTGGCCCATCCAGGCCAACGAGCATGGTTGTTTCCGCGCCTATTCCGAGCCCTTCTGCGGGCTCTACCAAACCCGGGCGCTCCTCTGGTAAAACTGGTGGCAAAAAGGGTTCATACCCTGCCCCGGCTAAAACCAGGGCTCCCCCCTCTTTCCCCAACGTGACCGTTTCCCGTAAGGCGACACGGCCACGCACCTCCACCGAGTCGTTAGACTCACAGGAGGCAACACCCGTGAAGATGGTCGCTAGGCCATCTTCCGGGGTTCCTAAAGCTGTTCCCTGAAAGGAGGACAGCAACAAAGGAGCTTCGGCCCCTTTGCCCATGCCCCGAGGTGGAGCGAGTGGCTCGGAGACGGTGGTTCCTCGAAAAGAGGGCCCCCTGCCTCCAAAGCCGCAACGCCCGCCTAAGGTTTCGAGGCGGAGGGAGGAAAACACTCGCATGGTGAGCCCAACCTCCCCCAATAAGTCCTCGAAGGCGACAGCGCCTTCAACGCTTTGTCCGGCCAACAGCACCCGGGGTTCTGCCCCCGGGAAGCGTACGGCCATTCCCGTGAGGGTCTTCAGGTCCATGAAGGCCCCCGCGTCTCCTCCGAGCTAGGTCTGGAGGGCATATTGCTTCAATGGAATTTCCGTGGACTCCGGGCGAACTGGGAGGAGTTGCGGAGGCTCGTCTCATCCCGTTCCCCGTTAGCTATCGTTTTGCAGGAAACCATGCTAGGCGCGTGCCCCCTGCCCGCCCTTCCGGGGTATAAGGGTCTTGCGACCCCACCACCGCGGGATGGACGCGCTGGGGGATGCGCGGTTTACACCCGGCATGATGTCTCCGTTCTTCCTTTCTCTTTAGATACCTCCTTTCAGGCAGTGGCTGTGCAGCTGCACCTGGATAGGAGGTATACTCTGATTTCTGCGTACATTCCACCGTCAGCTGACTTTTTCGTGGGGGACTTCCGCCGCGTCGTGGCACGGTTGCCGAGACCCTTTCTCTTGTTTGGAGATCTGAACGGCAGGCATCCTCTCTGGGAAGATTACTCTATAAATGCCAGGGGATCAGTCCTTGCCGATCTGATCGAAGAGCTTGAGATGGGTGTCCTAAACGTGGATGAGTTTACGCATCACTGTCCGAGAACCACTTCATTTTCTTGCCTTGACCTATCTTTGTGCTCTTCGGATGCACAGCCTGATTTTGATTGGGGGGTGGTCGATGACCTCCATGGTAGTTATCACTTTCCCATTCAAATATTTCAGGGCAACTGCAGCCTGAGACCACCTCGGTGGTGCTTGGCGCGGGCGCGGTGGCCTGCATTTCAGGAAATGACTGAATTCTCTATCTCAGTCGAGGAGTTTAGGTCGGTAGATGAGGCCGTTGAGTTCTTCTCCGGCAACCTCATCGCCGTGGGCCTGACTACTATTCCTAGGACGTCTGGCCGTTTTGCACGCTGACCACTCCCATGGTGGTTGGCCGAGTGTGAGACGGCCCTCAAACAGAAGCGTTATGCCTACATGCGCTATAAGCGCCGCCCGAACGATTTCACTGTCGCTGAATTTCGTCGGGCTAGGGCTAGGTTCCGGTATATTTGGAAGCACGCCCGCCGCTCTTCTTGGCGGGCATACGTGTCTTCGCTTAACGGGAAGACCCCTTTAGCTAAGGTGTGGAAGCGAGTCAAAAGGATTCGGAGCAAGTTCTCGCAGGACCCCCCTCCCGTTCTCCAGGAGAATTGGACCACAATCTCGGACCCCGCGTCCGTGGCGGAATCCCTAGCGACCGCTTTTTGCGAATTCTCTAGCCGTGATGCTGCTCCGCCAGCATTCAATGCACGTCGTGATGTCGCGGAAGGCCGCCGGCTGGACTTTACCTCCAGAGGCGGAGAACCCTTCAACGACAAGTTTACTGTGAGTGAGTTGCGTTCCGCTCTCGCTTCGTGCGCGGACACCGCCCATGGTCCTGACGATGTCCTGTACGCCATGCTTCGACACCTGGGTGAGCGAGGCATGGCCTTTCTGTTAGATTTGTTCAACAGGAACTGGGTGGAGGGTCTTCTCCCAGACTCCTGGCGAATCGCTACTGTGCTCGCCTTTCGCAAGCCGGGGAGAGATCACTCTACTCCGACCGGTTTCCGCCCAATCTCTCTAACCTCTTGCGTTTGCAAGTTGATGGAGAAATTGGTAAATGTTAGATTAGCTTATTTCCTGGACAGCGGAGGCCATCTGTCTTCTGCACAGTGCGGCTTCCGTAAGTTCCACTCCACGTCGGATGCTCTGCTCTGACTGGAAAATGCCGTCTGCGAGTCTTTCCTTCGTAGACAGCACTACGCCATGGTGTTTTTTGATCTGGGGAAGGCCTATGATACCGCATGGCGATACGGTATCATGGAGACTCTGAACACGATACGGGCGAGGGGACGCCTCCCGATGTTTATTTCTAAATTTTTGCGAGATCGTCGATTCCGCGTACGGGTGGGGGGAGCCCTCTCCGGCCCAAAGGAGCAAGAAGAGGGTGTCCCGCAGGGAAGTGTCCTCAGTGTCACACTATTTGCCCGGAGCATCAACGGCATCACCTCGGTGCTGCCGGAAGATGTTCTCGCTACGCTCTACGTGGACGACCTTTCGATCTCTTTTGGCGCGGCCCAGATGCCAACTCTGGAGCGTCGACTCCAACAGGCATTGAACCGCGTCTCTCGCTATGCCGAAGCGCACAGGTTTCGGTTTTCTTTGGCCAAGACTAAGGTGGTGCAATTCTGCTGCCATCCACGGCTTCACCCCGACCCAGATTTGTTTCTTAATGGGGTGCGCCTGGATGTGGTTGAGTCGCACCGTTTCCTTGGTCTTGTATTCGACCGACGCCTCACCTGGGAGGCTCATATTCGCAACCTTAGTGTCTCTTGTACCCGCGCCATGGACATTCTCCTTTCCGTGACGTTCAGCGCTTGGGGCGCTGATAGGGCTACTGCCTTACTTTTTTATCGATCCTTTGTTCGCTCGAAGCTCGACTACGGATGCGAGTTTTATGCATCCGCAGGTGAGCGTTTATTGCGGAAGATGGATTCGATCCACCACACCGGCCTTCGCCTTGCGACCGGTGCCTTCCGCACTTCCCCCATTGAGAGCCTGTTGGTCGATGCTGGGGAGATGCTACTCGCTCTGCGCCGCGTGCAGTGCATCACTCGCCTGTACGCGCGAGCCCGGCGCCTCCCTTAGTCGCCAACAGCTCTCACTTCATTAGCAGCTGATCTCGATGGTGCCTATGCCACCGAGAGACGCGAGTCATACCCTAAGCCCTTTGGGTTTAGGGCCAGGAAACTTTTCTAGATGTAGATATAGCTCTCGGGCCGGTGGCGCCCCTGGTTCTGCACAGGACGCCACCCTGGAGGGTATCACATTTGGCTATTTGTCGCCACGCCTCTGCTCCCAAAGCTTGTACTGCTCCGGGAGTATTGCGTTCGACCTTTTTGGAGCACACATCGTGTCACGCTGGTACCGTGCCAATGTATACGGATGGTTCCAAGCCTCAAGAGGGGGTCGGCTTCCACGCCGTATCCCCTCTGTTTGAAGTCAGCGGGTCTCTACCATGCGCTGCGTCTGTCTTCACGGCCGAGCTGGTGGCAATACACCACTCGGTACGGGAGATTACGCAACGTGCCCGGTTCGGAGACCGGATTGTGATCTATAGCGACTCACAAAGTGCCCTGAGTGCTCTCGGGGCATTGGAATCTCCGCAAACCCTGGTTCGCGAAATCCCTGACGCCATGGTTTTGGCGAGCCGGGCAGATGTCGAGATTATCTTCTGCTGGGTTCCTGGACATGTAGGAATTGCGGGGAATGAGCGTAATGATGAGGGCGCCAAAGAGTCCGCGAGGACTCTGCGCCTGGACCAAGGTTTCGCTCTTCCTCACACTGACTACATTGCAGGAATACGGGCAGCTCCTCGGACTGTGGGGCAAAGAAGATGGGAGACGGTCGAAGGGAACTTAAAGTTGCGTGCCATTGCTCCGCGACTGTTCCCATGGACCTATCCCCCAATGCGTCGATGCCTTCAGGTCTTTTCTTTCGTCTCCGAATCGGACACACGCGTGTGGCGCATCGCTATTTGATGTAGTGCTTGCCTGCGCCCTATTGTAACTACTGCGTCGTCCCCGTAGACTGTTCAGCACATTCTTGTCGAATGTCCCAGTCTGAGTGATCTTCGCGCACGTTACCTGTCCTGGTACCGAGATGGGCGGGGTTGCTACTGCCTGTCCCTTGTACTCGGGACGAGTTCGTTCACTTTGACTTGTTGTCTTTTTGGAGGAGGCGGGGCTTCTTCCCTTTATTTAAGTAGTTTTTATTTTGTTTATTCTCTCTGTAGGTTGTACGCTCCTGCACCGGGATGAGGGGGACCTCCCCCCGCTACCGGAGATTGCTTCCTAATTGTTAAGTTTTTCCAATATTTATCATTGTTATTTTTTCATAATTTATTTTAAAGTAGCCTAGTTCTAGGCTGTCGTATTTCCGGCAACTTATGCCCAAGTGGGCAGTCGCCAAATGGGCTCTAAAAAAAAATGCCCCATTTTTATTCTTTTAATCCTTTTATTTCTTTTGTTTTAACCTTACCACGTTTTGTATTTTAGGGCTTCGTCCTCTTATAACCTTTTTAGACTTTAGCGGCGTACACGCTGCTCCAAATAATAATAATAATAAAATGTAACTAAAGACAGCCCTCATGTGGTTTATTTGCAAGGACAGGTAAAGAGGCAGAAGTCAATACTGCAAATCTTTCACATTCCATCAAAGATGCTTAATAGTCGAAGGCGAGTCACTGTGGGGCATCATCTTGGTCACCACCAGCAATTAGGTACCCGTGGATAAGCGGCGAGTATCCAAATCTAAGTCGACATAAGGTGAACTCATGGTAGCGTTAATTTTGCAACCGAGATCTGCAAGAATTGACAGGTTTTTTATTTAGGAATCTTTATTATCTAATTGTCTGTCCCATTCATTTTACCTCCAATACCACCATTTCACTAAAATAGTTTCTGATTATAGGTTAAAAGTGTCTATAGTGTAAGCTTAATATCGATAGGGTTCCCACGCAGGTCCCTAGGGCTTCTACATATTCATTACAGAAGCCACCAATGCGACTGGGCACCCAACAAAAGGCCACTTAATATCGGCTGGAATTTATGGTCAACTATGCCTGAATCTTCAAAACTAATCGATGGTCAGGGTTGAATGTATTAAAGGACATAAACACTTCTGGAGTCTCTAAAAATTGTTATTCGCTGATTCACAGATTAGTTCAAAGGATATGAGGATGGCAAATGGTTCTATGGTATCTTTTTGAGAGGGTATTTTCAGGTGATATTGCTGTTGTACCAACTCCTGGATTAGAACCGTCGGTCTATATGGCATGACGAGAAGTGACTTGCCTGCTCATAAAAATAGATTGCGAGCCAATCTTGGGTCCATTGAGGTCTTGTACAAGATGGAACAGACATTGGAGAATGGTATTTTGCAATATGGCATGATGAGATTCAGAGCGAATTGACATTTAAGTTCTTCATTTTTAACCCCAGGGTTGTGTCGGGTATGGTATCTATCACAAACGGCAAGGATTTAAGGAAGAAACAAATTGGACAGCTGCCCAATCTAAGTGAATTCTAAATGGCACAGGAACAAATGGAGCAAATTTATTATAAGAGAGGGAGAAGATCCCTGAGAAAAATTTTAAAAAGTGTTTAAAAGATTCCTCTGCCAGAAGGAAATGAAGGCGAGGTACTCTTGAAATAAGTCAGGAAACAGGACGACCAAAATTTGAATTAGTCTAAAAATTAAAAGAATAGCCGAAAGTCCAGCAGAAAAATATAAGCTGCTATTTGGGGCAATGTTGTGTATGTGAGGTCGCATGCTCGAAGAACAGGCACTTTAGGGAGCAAGGGTACACGGACTTCTCTTCAAAGTTCTACATGCTGGTACAAACTATGGGAGGTGGAGCATGACAACTACTGTTCGGCGATGACGGAAGGGCAAGGATCCTTAGAGCACCCTAGGTTGGAGAGATGATCTCCTATACGAAGTTTCAAATGACCGGGTAAAGATGGCAACTTATTGCATGTCCCCGTTGATTACGCAGCATAGAAGCATCGGTAAACCTTTGACGCAAGGATCTGCCGTTCACGACAGGAGTATCGGATACAGATCTGGAGTGACGTTAGGGCGAGGGGAGCACCCCACTCTCACAATAAAGACTCTTCACGGTAGAGTAGCGGAAGGCTCCGCTGTAAAGACGAACTGCGTAGTTTCCGAATGGGGTTAAGCATTTTAAGGGTTGAGGGTGAAGCCGACGCGTAAATTTGTCACCCATAGTCCAATTTTGATTGCACCAAAGAAGTGAGTGACCACAGTGTTAGATGATCACTGCCCCACGACGTGTGGGAGAGAACCTTTAAAATGCCTGGAGCCCGTTCGAACACCGCGAAGGTGTGGTAACCAGGAAACTGAGTGACGAACTCGATCGAGCTCTACAACTTTTAGGGAGATAAAGAGCAGAACAAAACGCCCCTACCTTCGATTTGCTCACGGAAAAGAGGAATCCCTTAAGTTGTGCAGGTTTCGAAACCGCATCGAATTCCAGCTGCAAACGTGCCGCTGATGGAAGGCGAGGCGAGGCCAGAAACAGTAGAGTGCCAATTCATTGACGAACAGGGTCTCCGATACACCCTCTGGGAGAGGAGTAATGTTATTAATCGCAATTATGTATCATACAACACTTAATGCTGCCCTAAGGAATTCCTCTGTCGTTGTAGGTCAGAGTAGGTGTCTCTAAAACGCACCATACCCTAAACGGATAATTGCCTTAAGACCAGATTTCCATGTAATATCGTAGGCTTTATCAATGTCGAAAAATATCGCCAGGACTTGGTGCTTAAACGAGAAAGTTTTCCATACCGATCACCCACCAGTAAAGAGTGTTCACGAAAGAGTTGCGGAAGGCTCCACTGGAAAGATTAACTGTGCAGTTTGCAAATGGGGTTAAGCATTTTAAGCGCTGAGAGTGAAGCCGAGGCATAAATTTGGCACCCATAATCCAATTTTAATTGCACCAAAGAAGTACCCCTGCAAAGACCGCACTGAAATGGTTTCCAGGAGCCAATTTGGGCCCACCAGCACAATCTTCTCTTGCAACTTTCTCAGACAGCTGGTACGAACTCTAGGAGGCAGTGATTTGTGGATGAAGGTGCCAAATCATATATAAATAGGTCCCGTCGAGTCCAGTGGAAGTAGACCCCACAAAGGAGCAATGCAGCATGCAACTCGTGTACGGAGAACAAGGCATTATACAGAACGTTTGAGCTCGTAAAAGTCAGGGGTTGACACTCTTCGTTTAATCTATAGGTAAGAAAAGCCTTATTGTAACGACTGGCACTGCTGACAGCACGCAATGGTTAGAAAAGGCGTTGCATATTGTCTTATTAGCCGTTCAACCTACCCTTCATACAACCATGCCTCTCAAGTGGGCCCATAGGCCATGCGGATTGGGAAAGCTTCCGAGAGGCTTCTTTCACAAGTGCCTCTTTGGGGACCTTCAATGGTGTGGACGCAGTAGTCATTCACTAAGGATCCCTGCAAATTGAGGGTCGGGGTATTAGGGCTGGCATAACGACCTCAGATCTTGTTAATCCTCTTCCAGATATTTGCGGGAGGGGTCATAGAAGAAATTGATGAAATGTAGCGACGCCATGAATTTCAACTAGCCTGATGAAGGGTTCTCTGACGAAGCGCCAGAGCACGGTTTCAGTCAACCATGTGTCGATATAGGGGAGTAGGAAATAGGGCAAAGAATAAATAATAGCATAGGCGAGTTGCGAACAGCTTCCCGCGTCACTGTACCACTGCTAGCGAACGGCGAATCCACTCCGCCATTCTGAGTCTCCTAAAAGACTCGTTCAAGCAAAGCTTTTAAGCCACTTTGCCTTCTCATACGCTACACAACCCCTTCCTAGAAGTGGAGCGTATTCTAAAGAAATAAAGAGAACGCCGTTTGCAAATGTTATCCATGGGCTAACGCTCCTCCTCCGGGTCTGGACACTATTGTATTATGTATTAATTAGTGTTATTTAGTCTAGATACCAAACACAAAAATCAATGCACATGGAATTTATATGACTCTGCCTTTTAATAGGCAAGGGGTGCTAAGAATCCCTTGATGGAATGCTCGTGCACTAGAACGAGGAGATGGAGGGAGGAGTGTAACGATGATGGTGAGGAGGAGCCGAGAGATAGCGGAGATGCTGGCGAGGAAATCTGTGGATGTCTGCTGTGTGCAGGAAATAAGGTATAAGGGAGCAGGCTGCAGGTAGATACCGGAGAGAAATACAAGTTCTGGGTGGTCTGGTGAGTTGATGGAGCAGCTGGAGTTGGAGTTGGGGTGTTGGTGAGGGAGGAGTTGTTGATAGAGGTGGAGAGACATACGTCAAGGATTATGAAGATTAAAATGGTTTGGGGAGGAAGACTAGTGCATGTATTTTCCGTTTACGCGCCACAAACTGGCAGAAATGAGGAAGAAGAGGAGGCATTATGGGAAAGACTGGATGATGAGGTTGCAGTGGTCTGAGGGAGTGATTTGTTGTTCATCGGTGGAGACATGGATGGGCATGTTGGCGCCAACAGAGATGGTTTTGAGGAAGTTATGGATATATATTTCCATGGAATGCGAAACAGAGAGAGTGAGAAGATTCTTGAAGTCTGTCAGGCAAGAGGCTGTAAGATCATTAATACAATGTTCAAGAAGGATGAGGAAAATAAGATTACCTACTACAGTAGAGGGTCGGCAACATCGATTGATTTTGTACTAATGAGGAGAGACGGTCATATGACAGGAAGGGACTGTAAGGTAATCCCAAGAGAAGAGTGTTTGTCACAATATAGGCTGCTGGTATTTGTACCCCATATGAAAAATATGCAGAGGAAAAAGATCAAGGCGTGGAAGTTGAAAGATAAGGAGAAAATACAAGTTTGTGGAGACCTTCGGGGGGATGATAACTGTAACCTATGTAGATGAGAGATGATGGAAGACCTTCATGAGGAGTGTGGTGGCAGCAGCGAAGGAAGTCTGTGGACAGACAATCAGGCACCGGCATGTGAAGAAGGAAACATGGTGGTGGAATGGAGGTGCCAGCAGGTTATCACTAAAAAGAAGAGTTTATAAATTATGGCAGAGGTTAGTAGGGGTGGATTGTAGGAGAGATTACCAGAATAAGAATAGACAAGCCAAGAGGGCAGTGGCCAGGGCTAAGAGAAGAGCAAGATGGGGAGGGGGGGGGGGTGAAGATCTAGTAGAACCAGGTGGAGCAGCCAAGCTGTTTAAGGTAGCAATGAAATGAGGAAAAGAGGCAGGATATACGAGGGGCGGTCAATAAATTTTGCCAATCGGTAGGGGAGGGTAGGACAAGTTAGGACAAGTCAGGACCTGCAGTCACACGCTCCTGCATCGTCTATTTTTAGAAGCAGTAGCTGATCGCAGATCGTCAGTCACAATTTTTTCAACAATAGAGAAGGTTGAGCACCGCACAGTGATCAAATTTTTAACCAAGGAAGGCAAGAATGCAAAAGAGATCCATGAACGCATGGTTGCAATGTACATGTACACCGCCCTTGCTATGCTACCATTGCTCGCTGGAATAGGGAGTTCCGCCATGGTCGTGAATCCCTTGAAGATGACCTCCTGTCCAGGACGCCCGTCAGACGTGACCAACGAGGACAATATAGCCCGTGTTGAGAGGATGATCGTCGAAAATCGAGCGAGAACTTGGAATATCGCATGTTAGTGTTATCAACATCATCCACGGCAATTTAGCCATGACCAAGCTTTCTGCTCGTTGGGTCCCTAGAAACCTGACGCCCCATGATCGACTTCAACGTCGTCAAAGTTCGGACGTGCTGCTGCTCCTGTGCAACCAAGACCCGGCGGGATTCGAGTCACGCATAGTGACAGGTGATGAAACGTGGGTCCATCACTGGGATCCCGAGACCAAGCTCAAAAGCATGGCCTGGAAGCACAGGGGCTCTCCGACCCCCATCAAGTTCCGGACCCAACCCTCAGCCGGGAAGATCATGGCCACCATCTTCTGGGATTCTGAGAGTGTGTTGATGGTGGACTATGCGCCTCTTGGAAGGACCATCCCAGGCCAATATTACGCCGACGAACTAGCTAGGTTGAAGAAGTGCATCCGTCAGAAGCGGCGCGGCAATTTGACACGCGGTGTCCTGCTCCTCCACGACTCTTTCCCTGTCTACAAGGCCAGAGTTTCACAAGCTGCCCTGCGTGAGTGCGGATTCGAGGAGCTCAACCATCCCCCCTACAGTCCAGATCTGACCCCTAGCGACTACTTTTTATTCCGCCAGCTCAAGGCTGCACTGCGTGGACGCCGTGTTGGGGACGATGAAGATGGCCAGATCGCCGTTCAGGAGTGGATTGAACAGCAGTCGGGAGATTTCTGGTTGTCGGGAATTCGAAGCATCAGGGACAAGTGGCGCAAGTGCATTGAAGTCGAGGGTAGTTATATTGAAAAATAATAAAACACTTTTCCTCGTATCTCGTTTCCTTATATCCGAATTGCAAAACCTATTGACTGCCCCTCGTAGGGAAGTGGCCACTCTCATGGAGGTTACTAAGGGCTGACCACCGAAAATCAGGGAGACAATCCGGAGAACCCAGAGACAAGTCAACATAACTAAAGGAGTCCGTCTGCAACTGATAAATGGTAAAATCACCGTTGTTTAAAAGGCATTCAAAGTCATATAATAAAAGAAACTCTAAAACACTACCTCTGGCATTACGAGTAACGTCGCCCCAATATGGGTGACGGGCATTAAAATCCCCGAGGAATTAAAACAAGGAGGGCAACCGATCTACAAATTCTAAAATGTCGAGTCTTAACAATGGTAAAGAAGGAGGGGGGGGGGGTAAATAGAGCAAACAGTAATAAAACCTTGTAGGAAAACCCCCTATAGTGCAACATTGCAAGGTGAAATGGGATTGACAATGAAGGCCTCACAGATGAGTGTCATATAAATCCTATGAAAGCTTGAAATGGGCACGAACATAATTATGCGCCTGCAGGTGATCTAAAATATAGAACATTTTGCTATATAAATAATAATATATGACATTTTGTCAGATAAATAATAATATACTACAAATTCGATGATGTAAACAATAATATATACTGTTCTTGTAAAGGGCTGTAGGTAAAACGAATTTTCACAAGCATATACACCACTTACTTCTCGCGATCACCAAAGTTCTGGGAAACGCCACAGTTATACTAATAAACGTTAAAACGGGTGCAGCCATTGACACCGAGCTGAAGACAGAAAGATGCGGACTTTATTTACTGACAGAGGGCTGCAAAACGAAAAATTGTATTCTCGAAATTTGAGATATAGATGTTCTCTATCTCTGTGCACACACAAATAAACATCCTGTAAAGTAAGCTCCGCCCAAACCGCATCATTAGTCAACAGTGATCTACGCCCACGGATTTCCGATACATTATATACAGCTATGGGCAGAGCCTAAGGCAGTAGTTTCAAATGAGTCAAGAGTTAAGTGAGAACAAAGGATAGTCGTCAGTCAGACAGCACAGGTAGTCACAAGGACACTTTCCATAAACATTAAGTAGGCCTGAAGAAGAATGAAGGCCTTGTCACCGGTTATGGGTTGATCCTCTCTCAAGGAGATAGACACATCCATGATAGGTGGCCCCTCGAAGGATGGAGAAGAAGTTGGATTTGCCGAGAGCAGAAAAAGCTGCTTCTTTGCTATTATAGGTTGTTATGTGATTATTGTGCCAATACACTAGATAGCTCAGGTGACAGTAAACCCCAAAACCTATAGTTTTGTTATACAAGGAGAATGAAGTTAATTGCTAACGGGAAGTCTGAATTTGCAGACTAAATAAATTTCCTTAGACATAAATCGGCAACGTCGTGGGAATACGTGTATCAAAACAAAGAGTACGAAAAATATATATTATGGAATGAACAGTTATGATTAAAAAGTGAAATTATACAGCTTATGATTGGATTGAATTTTACGCGGGTGGATTAACTTGGTATGAGTTAATGAGAATTAGAGTACAAATATGATGATTGATAATTAGATTGACAAATATTAATTATATTATAGTTGAATTAACATTCAACTATAATCTAATTAATATTTGTGAATCTAATTATCTAATTATTAATGAGTAAATAATATAAATGTATGATAAATATTTATAAGGATTGATAAATAGATTATATGAGCAAATAGATTATATAGTTAAATAGATTGGGTAATATTATATAGATGGAGTAAATATTAAATAGATTGCTATGTATAAATAGATTGTATGGATTAAATTGGATACATAAATAGATTATATAAATAGATTAAATAAAGAGATAATATAAATAGATTAAATAAATATATAATATAAATAGATTACAACGGAGTTGGAAGGGTCTGTAAATGAGAGAAAAATCACGCATTAAAACGAGATTCTTTCGGGACATATTTAACTAAAATTTACTATTCAAGTATTACAGACCTGTTTACTGAAGCAGCCGAGAAGCACGAATGAAACTCATGTGAATGATTAAATATTCCCACTTGTAGGGGTGTAGACCGCTACACTATCTAAGAAGAAGAAGATCTGGCGAATTCCCCATCAAATAAAGAAACCGTCTTAACCACCTTAGCCCGTCACCTATAAGTTGGTTGCCAGTTAATAGGCCATAAATAAAAAAACCTACAAACTTGCTATAACTAGTGACCCTTTTTGATCGAACGAGGAGAGGCATCGGAAAATGTATTCACATAACAGACAACGAGCGGAGCTCAGGGAAACAGAAGCCGCCAACATTAAGCCAACTGTCAGCTGAGGAAGGAGAAGACATGGCGAACTCTTTCCCCGTCGGCCTCCCCTTTCAACGAAGCGGCCGTTAGAATGGTAGATAAGCTCATTTCCATTCCTACAGACCAGACTACTGCAAGCACCCTGAATGAGTTAAGATCAACCGCTACAAGTAGACGTAGGTTGAGACCTAACCCGGCAAATATTTATCCAGTCTCTACATACGAACACAGCGTCCATCATTGCAGCTCAAAAGGGACGACACTGGATGAAGATAAAGGTAACATACGAACTAATGCCATACGTTCACGCACAAGTTTTTAAAATCAATAATAACAATCGTAAAAAAAGTGTTCCGGATAACAATAATGTATAAAAATTCCAGTGAAAATCAGCTTAAAAGTCTTAATTCGACTCTTTTTTAGTTTAAAAGAGTGTAAGCAGTAAAATTCAGAGTCCGGTGATATGGATACTAATATCTATTTTGCTAGACCAAATTAGGTGTACAAAGTCGGTAAAATTATTAATTTAAAGTTAACTCCGTATTAAAAGTACAAAGTCCGTAAAATTATTGATTTAAAGTTAATTCCGTATTGGGAACAAAGCCTATAAAATTATAAATTTAACGTTAATCCCGTATTATATGTACAAAGTCCGCGTAATCATTAAATTAAAGTTAACTCCGGATTCTTAGGTCCCGTCTTGTTTAAAGAAAATTAGTGTGGTGCATACACACAAATTAATGTATAAAAATAAGAGGCTTTGTTCTCGTTTAGGAACTGCAGTCGGATATCCGACGCTCAAAGGTTAAACACTTGGCATAACGTAGATTGAAATTTATGTTTTTCAGTCAAGCATAACAAAATAAAATAAGAAAGTAAACATATGCTGTGGTGCGCGTGCACAAAGCTGCATAAGTAGAATATAAAATGAGGATTGCCTAAGAATTGAAATTTATGTTGCAGACAATAAATGGAAAGTGGAGGAAGAAAAACTAAAAGAAAATAATAAAGTTTGGCAACGCGCGCACACAGACACATAGGCAAACAAATTTGTGTACGCATTAAAGAGCTGCAGCTCTTTTCTCCGAACCGTCCAAAGGACCGCTAAATACCGCGCGTAATTATAGATATAAAAGACTCCGAAAGTCGACGGAACGCAAATTCAATGTACATAAATAATAAAAAAAATTCCTTTCATTCCTAACTATATATAATGTATTTACAATATATTATACATTTTTAGGAATGAAAGGTAATTTCCGTTGACTTACTCCGAGAGTCGAGGAAACCGAAATTCAATGTAAAGATGTAGATAGAAAATATTAAAAAATACCTCTCATTCCTAAAAATTTATAATGATTTGTAAAACTTTGAAAGTCCAAATAACCAAAATTTAATGTATAATATACATTTCTTAAAAGTATATAAATAACCTTAGATTCATTATAACTTGTAACACTCCGTGTCTCGGAAGGGAGCTTTTCTGTAGTGCCACATTGCAAGGCATAATAGGATTGACAGATAAGTGTCATAAAAATTCTAAGAAGGCTAGAAATGTGCATACACATAATTATGCTCATGCTAGAAATCCAAAATATATAACATTTTGCCTATATATATATATATATATATATATATATATATATATATATATATATATATATATATATATATATATATATATATATATATATACATCATTTGATCATGTAAACAATTATGTATACTATTTTTATAAAGGGCTACAGGTAGAACGAATTTTCCCATGCATACGCGCTCACGCACAAGGCAACATGCATATACAGTTAACACACTCTCACGCTCACCAAGGTTCTTGGAAACGCCACAGTTGTACCAACAAACGTTAAAACACGTGCAGTCATTGACACCGAGCTGAAGACAGAAAGGATGCAGACTTTATTTACTGATAGAGGGCTGCGAAACGAAAAATTGTACTCTCGAAATTTGAGATACAGATTTTCTCTATCTCAGCGCCCGTTTACTGAATACCCAAATAGCGCTACGTTGAAGTTAGGTAGCATTGGGGAAGGTTAGTACTTGGATGTGAAACAGCCGTGTCGACCTCCACCGGTAAACTGGAATCAACAACTTATAGACCAACTACTAGCCAACGTGTCATAACTAGTGACCATCTAACCTGCTATACACATTCAGTCGAGTAAGCTCCGCCCAAACAGTGTCATTAACCAACAGCGGGCCACGCCCACTCTTTACAATACATTATCTACAGTTCTAGGTAGACCTAAGAGGTCAGTCAGGTAGTCAGTCAAGGACAGTCGAAATAGGCTCAAAGATTAGCAGGTCTGCTAAAAAAGTAAAAAGCCGAAAAGAACAGCAAGAAGTCCCGTCATCCCGCCCGTCACCGTTTATAGGGTGCTCCTTGCCCAAGGAGGTTGACATCCATTACCGGTGACCACTCGAAGGATGTAGAAGAAGAACTGGATTCGCCACGAGAGAAAATAAGAAAGCAGTTTACTTTACTATCTAAGAAGTAGAAGACGTGGCGAATTCAACTATAACCTCGTAACTAATTAATAGGCCAATAACTACATACCTATAACGGGTGACCCTTTTTGATCGAACGAGGAGAGGCATCGGAAAATGGACTCACAGAACGAACAATGAGCGGAGTTCAGAGAAACTAAAGTCGCTTACGCATTCACCATCAAGCCTATTGTCATTTCAAGAAGAAGTAGGCATAGCGAACTCCATCCCCATCGGCTGCCCTTACAACAAAGCAGCCGTTAGAATGCTAGCGGAGCTCACTTCCATTTCTACCCACCGGACTACTGCAAGCAACCTGGATGAACTACGATGAACCGCTACAAATGGACGTAGGTTGGGACCTAACCCGGCAAAAGTTTGTCCAGTTTCTACCTATGAATATAGCACCCATCATCGCAGCTCAAAAGGGGCAATACTAGATGAAGATAAAGGTAATATACGAACTAACCCCATTCGTTCGGGTACTGTTATTAAAAATTAATAATAATACTAGTGTTCGGAATAAAAATAATAGTGTAAAATCTCAGACAAAAATTCAGTTTAACATTTTAAATTCAGTGATTGTTTAGTTTTAAATGTGTAAATCATGACAAATACAATATCTGGTCGTAAGAAGGATAATATTAATTTTATTAGAACAAATAAAGTGTTCAAATCCGTATTTAAAGTTAACCAAGTATTATGTGTACAAAGTCTGTGTAATCATTAATTTAAAGTTAACTCCGTATTCTTAGGTTCCGTCTGGTCTAAAGAGAAGTAGTATGGAGCATACACACAAATTAATGTATATAAAAAGATGGGCTTTGTTCGCGATTAAGATATATAGCTGGGACATCCAAACGCTCAAATGTTAAACGTTTAGCATTACAGAAATTAAACAAAGAATCTCATGATTGCTGACACCTTTGAAATTCATGTTTTGCAGTCAGGTATAACAAAATGAAATAAGAAAGTAAATATAAGGTTTTGAGCACGTGCATAAAGCTGTATGCATAAATATAATATAAAATATAGAGCGCCTAAGAATTGAATTTTATGCTTCAGACAAAAAAATAAAAAGTGAAGGTAGGCAAATATAAAAGAAAAAAGAATAAAGTTGTGTCGCGTGCGTACACACGCAAACAAATATTTATGTTCGCATTAAAGAGCTGCAGCTCCCACCTCCGAACGCTCCAAAGACCCTTCATTTTTGTACTGTATTTCTAAGAGGTCGAGTTCTTGATGATAAATTATTTTAAAAAGTCACCCTATTACAAGTATAATTTCAGTCTGGTGCCAAAATTTATATGTCTTTAAGAGCATTTGTATGGGACACTCATCTGATTCAGTCTATGAAATAATCTACATTAAAAATAAAAATGTACTTCTCATTCCTAAAAATGTATAATGTATTGTAATAATCCGAAAGTCAAGGGAACCCAAATTCAATGTAAAGATGTACATTTCTAAGAAGCATCCCGGTTAGTATATTAGTTAGCGCGCTTGCTCGGCACTAGTTGGGTCGGCAGTTCGAAAATCCGTCCTGATACTTTTTAAAAAGCTAACACTATTTACTAAGGAAGTTACCTCCGTGGCTGGGCATCACGGTTGGGACGAATGGGTGGAGCTCTTAACCATGGCATATAGTCAACCTAAGAGAAGGATAACTCTGATTTCCAAACCATTGGGCCACATACATAATTTTCCTCTTCCAGAAGATCCTCTGTTAGTATCTGTGAGTGAGTAAAAAAATATCTTAGACTTGTTATAATTTGTACGACTCCGTGTCTCGGAGAGGAAATTTTCTGTAGAGCCACATTGCAAGGTGAAATAGGATTGACAATGAAGCCTCACAGATCAGTGTCATAAATCCTATGAAGGCTTGAAATGGGGACGGATAATTATGCGCATGCAAGTAATCTAAAATATATACAGTTTTGTCATAGGGGGAAGGGGAGGTGAAAGGATCTCTTCGTTAGTCACCAGATATATTTATATTCCACCTCATTTTGTGATCCTCTTTGCTATTGCGCTCCCCATAAGATTGATTTGAAACGTTGATCGTTAAAACGGATTTGGGTGATACGATAACGTTCCGAGAAATTAATACCTGACTCCAAAAGGTAATGATGAATATTTTTGGCTGGGCGATGAGCAGAAATTCTGATATGATTTTTCCTTCGAGCAAAATGGTGATGAAAACAAGAAGACTCCAGTTCTATTTATTTAGTGACTTTGGATAGAAAATGGAGGAGGAGTTCGAATTAGATTGATTACCGATTTCACGAGCTTATCTTTGATAATGCTTAAATACAACTCTTTTAATGTTCGGGCTTTGGTACGATAATTGAATAAGACTCGTCTTGATGTAAGATCAGTTGCGTAATTGCTATCTCCTAATGCCGAGTAAATGACTTGATTGGTATGACCCGCGAGCGATATGTGAAACTGTTCCTCGAATCTCTCGAATGCCTTCTCTCGAATGATCTTCTCTTCTCCTCGATTTGCTCGTTTTATACTTGGACACATTTACAAACACACACACACACACACACATATATATATATATATATATATATATATATATATATATATATATATATATATATATATATATATATAAATATATATATATAAATATATATATATATATATATATATATATATATATATATATATATATATATATATATATATATATATATATATATATATACAATACTTTTGAAAACCTTTTCTCTCGTGAGAAAATTGACTAGAACGGTGAAATTTGGCCAAACGCTTTATTTCGTCTTCCTTAACAAAAATAAAAATATAATATTCGGGTTATAATTTGATGCTCACTAAGTGTCGTTACGATCGAGCTAACCCATTTTAAGGTTCCCTTTTTTTCTCTTAATGTTTATTTTTCCAAACCGTAACCACAAAATAATTAGTCTCATTCCCAGTTTACCTCTTCACCACGACTTTGGTCTTCTCGGGAAATCAAAATGGAAATGGTTCTAAAATATCCTGTTACATGTTACAATGTTTCATTTGAGTTTCTTTTTGTTTCGTTTCACACACATAAATTTATTTACATTGGATGAGTGTACACATTACTACTTCATGGGTTTGTGTGTGCACTACAGCATGCATATATATTGTGTGCACTAAGTGCACCACAGTCATATAAGCAATAATATATAACATTTTTTTCAGCTAAATAATAATATACAACATTTGGTCATCTAAACAATAGTATATAGTGTTCTTGTAAAGGGCTATAGGTAAGACTAATTTTTCACACGCATATGGACACACCTACACACACACGAATATACACTTACACACCTCTCGCGATATCTGTCCAGACCTTTTCACCAAGGTTATGGGAAATGCCACACCGGTACAAACAAATGTTAAAGCAGGTGCAGTCAGTGAATCTGAGCTGAACACAGGAAAGAAGCGCTTATTTACTAAGAAAAGAGCTGCAAAACATAAAATCTTATCCTTAAAATTTGAGAGAAAGATTTTCTTTATTCCTCTGCACACACAAATAAACATTCAGTCGAGTAAGCTCCGACCAAACTGTGTCATTTGCCAACAGCGGGCCACGCCTACTATTTTCGATAAATTATATACAGTTCTGGGAGACCCCAGAGGACAGTCAGTAGTCAGTCAAGGGGCGTAGAAATGGACTCAAACATTAGTAGGCCTGCCTCAAATACCCGATATAAGCTCAATCGAATTCATTGCACCTAAGCCTACCAAGTTCTCCGCCCAATAAAGAGTCCTTGAATCCGCCTTCCGAGATTCCTTTTTCCTGCGGGTAATCCAACCGGTCCTCTTACTCGGCCTACTTTACTAAAATCAAGCGAGAGTATAATCTCCCCCAAATTGGAGTCAACCCAAGGTCAGTGCCCGGTAACTGAATACCCCAATAGCGCTACGTCGAAGTTAAGCAACATTGGGGAAGGCTAGTACTTGCATGAGAAACCGCCAAGTCAACCTTTACCTGTGAACATTTAGCCAACCGTCTTCTGAACACTAACACCTAACTAACCACCGGTAAACTGGTAACCAATAACTTGTATGACAACTACCAGCTTATAACTGGTGACCTTGGACTTGCCATACCCTCACGGCAACAGTTTGGAAGGTAGTTTGAAGGGGGAGAAGAGATACATGGTGGGATGATGAAACCATAACTGACAACCCACAGTGAGACGAGCCCCCGGCAGGAGCAACAGAGTTGAAAATACGAAAACCACGCACCGCCGGAAGACGGCGGGTACCCAATTTGTTCCCCTGAATACAAACAAGAGCTGGATGGAAAGTCGTCAAAAGGACTTTGAGTTCTTCCTACTTGGGACGAACGCCTTGATAATTGAGTTGTAAAATAGAGGATATTATCTGGATCGGTTAGATACCACAGTATATATCTTTTTCTCCTTGTGGCTGAGGTTAAGTTTGAAGTGCGTCCCAAAGAGCTTTGGGGACGAAGAGCAGAGTTTGAAGAGCCTGCTGTAGCAAGGGAAGAGATCCTGGGAAGAGCGATGACGGGGATATTTCCGAGGGTTTCGAGGAATTGGCAGAGACCCCTGCCTGTAATTGAGGCGAAAATCCCAGCGGAAACGGAAGGTCAATAAGAGATTTTCGGACGGTAGATCCGGAATCGTGGAACGAGACCGTTTTTGAAATATGATCGGCTTCCAGTAGATCATGAGTAGGAGAGTTAGTTGGCAGAGCGGGTAGAGTTTCTGAAACCATTTGGACCGGTAAAGGGCCTAGGTCCCTCAAAGAGCGGGACGTGCATGATGACAAATAGTATTGCGCAACAGAAGAGTCTTTTGAAGATTCTCGGGGCTCTGCCGAGCCAGCTCCAAAGGCAGACCGGTTATTGGTGGCCGGTGACCCAGATTAGGAATCCTTCCTCTTACCATGGGTCCGGGTAAAATAATCATTACTGCCAATACAGAAGATTCAAATAACATCTAATGTCGTCAATGGTCTTACCCTGAACGGCGCCTCCAGCTAGAGCCGCCGGGGAGATGGGAGCAATATTAGGTATCTCGGTGTGAGAGCTGTGCTTCGAAGGTGAATCGGGAATGCATTTCACATTAGCGGTAGATGGCGGATGAGATGCTACAGGTGTGTCGGAACTCGACATACCTGTAAAATAAGCAGAGTTTGGGTAAACTTCAGGGCTACTAGATTGTAGAAAGAAGAGGGGGCAAAAAAAGGGCAGTAAAATATCATAATTGGAGAGGGGAAAAAGGTGTGTAAAGAAAGTTTGATTCACAATACCAGGGATCCCGAAAGGGCCCAGGGCTCACCCCAATCGCCATGGGAAGGCCAGAGCCTCTTTGAGATCAACCTCTGAAAAAAGAAAAGGTCCCAGCCAGAGGGGGGGCTTCATGTGAGGGATCTAGATCAATTTGGGGTAGAGGATCAATCCAAGTAAATTTAGTTTTTTTGACATATTCCAGTGCCATCCATTGTTGGTGAAGACTAGTGAGGTTTTTGAGTGTCTCTAAGCGTGCAGAAATGAAAGACTTTTGATTTAGTTCAGGAGAAGCAAGACGCCTTTTTTGACGCTTCCCTCTCCACCGTTTACAGCATTTTTTAGACCTCTGGCAGCGGAGCTTAGCTGTAGGAAGTACAGAAGAAAGCAAGATCATCCACAAATAAGGTAAATGAAACACTTATATGTTTATTCGCCAAATTAATGATTGCTCTAGCAAAGCGCGCGCCCCTCCTCTTGAATATTAAGTTCGGAAATTGTGGGTTCCAATGACTTTAGAAGTTAGCTGTGATAAAAAACAAAAAGTGGTAAGGGACCTATTAGTCCACAATCGTCTCGTTGTTCATGATGCCCTATGGTCGTACGCCTTTTCAATGTCGAAAGAGCCTGCTAAAATATGCTTTTGGGCAAAAGCATTAACGAGAGAGGTCTCCAGTCTGGCGAGATCATTTGCTTTTTTTACATAAGCCAGACATGGCTTTAGTAGATCGTTGGTTTCCAGGAACTATTTTCAAGTAACTTCCTCAGACAACTATTGAGTGCAATCGGGCTATAGTTTGCGAGAAGGGAGCCGATCCCCGCCGGAATTCTAAAATGGCAATCCTCCAATGAGGAATATTGACCCGACATCCAAATCATGTAAATATATAATATAAGTGCTTAAGTATGAGATGAAGGTGGTGTATAAAGAAATAGTGAATTTCATCTGGCCCAGGTGCAGGTTAGCTGTAATAAGAGATAGCAGAGGTGGAAAAATATCTAAAAGTTGACGTTTTCGCGTAACATTAGCCGTTCGAAATAAGCTGAGTGTTAGTTTATTTTGCTAATTTCTGTTAGAGACTTCAACTTGTTCATTGATAATTGAGCCGTTTACTCTGACTTGGTGAATAATGGCGGGCGTAAATGCATGTGCTGTTGGTGTAATTCCTACGGAATAGTTGTGCAGTTTTGTAGATGTTAATAGCCATTACACAATCATTACTCCACAATAGACCAGATTTCCTAATTTAGCCAGGGTTAGATTTTGGAAATAAGACTGATGCCGCTATCTGTACTAGCCTTGTAAAGAATGAAATAACAGTCTACATCTTAGAAATCGCTTATAGCCGCACTAGTTAAAGAGTCCTGACGAAACACAATCCAGTTAGTTTATTTTAATATTCCAGCGAGGTGGATTTAATGCATCATAATGGGGAAATGGTAATTATTGTACAGATCGTCTAAGAAATTCATGGAACAGAGAAAATTCTATACAACTATGAATTAGTTTAAATATGATATTGAGGTGGATTTCTTTGTATTTAAAATACACAAACTGCTTGAAGATAGAAGGGATCCCTCCCTCCACGCTCGATGTGTTTCCAGAGGCACGCCGCGAGAGTGCTCCTGCCTTGTGGTTGGAGAGGGGGCTCAGCCCGCTAATTTGAGCGGACTGCGAAGTGGATTTTTATTATAACTTTCTCCTCGCTCTTTATTTATGGTCTCATTGTTATGTAGTCATACTCTTCTCTGTCCCCTCTATCTCGTTCCCTGTTTTTCTTTCCCTCTCACTTGTGGTTGATTGCACCTGAGCGTATCTGTGTGGGAAGTTGTAGCGTGTGACTGAATGAATGCGTGGGTGCTAGTGTTAGTGCGGAGTTTTGCAGTCTCGGTGATAGGTTCCTGCCTCACCGAGGTACGTCGTTCCATGACTAAACTGTGCTGAGTTGGATGTGATGTGTTCCTGGGCCACGGCTGCCTAGTGCGATAGTCTTTGCGCCCTCGAAGGGAAAATCCCGAAGACAGCCTCCCGTTTTTAAAACGACGGTGCTGCTTGAGGAGTGCACGAGTCCCTCTCTCCTTTTAAGTGCGCATCGGGTGACGCGGTTGCGTAGGCAGGTTCCGCGCGGTGCGAGACTGCCCCCTCCCCCTAAATAATATAGTAGTATATGGAGAAAAACAAACCAAACCCTACTCTGCAGAAGTTTTGAACTTCTGCTCCTCGTGCTTCTGGATCTCGTTCCAGTTCTCACTTTCCCGTGTCAGATCCGTTCTCCTCTAACTATAACTTCTGACCTACCCGCAGCGGGGGTTGTGTATCTTTCACCCATAATGATGTACTCCTAATCCCAGAAGGTAACGATGCCTCCAAGTCTCCTTTATCCTTACCAATTCCTTCCGATCACGACCACAGCCCATCTCTTCTTCCCATTTCCCCTGTTCTCTTGTCTCTATCCTTTCCGCCAGGTCACGACCCACTGACTTTGGTCTGTCAAAACAAACTTAGCTCTCCCAGTATTATTCCCCAACCCTCTAAATCTGGGTTGCCTCGCCGTTCTGATGCTCCTTCTATTACGCGCGTGCCGGGTACCTCTCGTACGACACCTGTTCGTGAGGGTTCCTCCGTGCCCCGTATTATCTCGACCGTGGTCTCCTTACCGGTCTGAGTAATGGCAGTAATTCTTCAGTGGAACTGTCAGAAGATTCTTCTCAAATGGGAAGAATCCTCCTCTTTAGTATTTAAAATATCACTTTCTGATATTTCCTTGCATGAAACCAAATTTTGGAAATGTCCTTTCCCAAATTTCCGTCATTTCACCGTTGTTAATTCTCTACTACCCCTTGGCAGGGTGGCCCATGATGGTGTCTCGCTCCTGGTAAGCACTAACCACTTTTGTACGCCTTCATCTTAAGGATAGAATTTATATTTTTTGTTTGAATTTTAGATTTTATATCTCAGCTTCCTACTCCATTTCTAGTTCTAGGCGACTTTAATGCCAGACATTCCGTATGGAGCTATATAGTTAGCAACCGTCAAGGCCGTCTATTTGAATCTCTTTTATCCACTAATACTTTTAGCATTCTTAACTCCGGTCATGTTACGTCCTACCTCATTAAAACTGATTCTTTCAGCTTCTTTGGCCTATAAAAATGGTGTGTTGGATCCGTATCCATTCTCCAAGAGGACATAATTGACTTCACCGAATCGAGAGTTGCAGTATCGCCGGGCCCTTGTGGGCCTTCGTGGTGGAGAGTCTCGAATGAGAATGTGAAGTCAATTCTGTTTGCAATGACTTGTCATAAACTTAAAACTTCCCCTTCTCGTAAGGGTTCTCGTGCTAAACGTTCTTCAGTTCCATTTTCAACCTCCCCACGCTTGTTCGATCTCTATGCCAACGATGTTGACTCAGATTTAGATTATACCCGCTTTCTGGTCTTAAGTTCCTTATCTGAAACCCCACTTACAAAAGTAGATGTGTTTGACGCCAATGAATCAGTTGAGTCCCGCTGTGGTGAATCCCGCCGGATGTGGTCAAGAGGTACTGGTGATATCGTGGTTGAGGTGTCATCTCACTCTCAACACAACCTTGTCAAAAATCTGCCTTTGATTGCCGAAGTCCCCGTAACCATTTCGGCACACCCACGTCTCAATTTTGTCAAAGGTGTCGTCTGTTCAAACGAATTTAGAGACTACGATCTCACCCGTCTCCAGAGGAAGCTTAGTACCAAACGTGTCATACATGTAGACAGGGCGACTGAAACTGTGGGCTCTGTTCAAGTTCCAGCTGCCACATTGATTTTAACATTTGAACGTCAGGAACTTTCCCAGTTTATTAAAGCTAGGTAATTTCGTGTGTCGGTAAGTCCCTACCTGAAACTACTCAGATGTTGCTTCAATTGAAATCAATTTGGACATATTGGTCGTGCCTCTCGGCAGTCCCGTTCTTGTGTGAATTGCGATTCAGTTTACCATGACCTTGAATACGCTAAAACACCGTGCTGTACCAACAGCGGTGGTGCCCACAGGGCTGCGTCGAAAATCTGCCCAATATTCTCAAATGAAAAGGAGGTCCTCGCTTTGCGCGATTCTCTGCGTCTGGACGTGAGAAAGATTCACCAACGTGCTCGAGCACAAACCTCACCTTTTGTCCGTCTCTTTTCAGATGTTTTGCGTGAGCTGGGCGAAACGAACCATCATGTTCGAACTCGAGTTACGACACGCCTGAAGTCTCATCGCGCATCTACCACTAATGTCAGAAATATTCTCGATATACCGTCGAAGCATTGCTCTCACACCGAGATACCTAATGTTGCTCCCCTCTCACCGGTGGGTCTAGCCGTGACCACCGTTCAGAGCGAGACCTTTGAAGATATCGGACGTTAACTGAAAAAATCTACTATATTAACCAGTGATGGTTCTTATACCCGGCCCCGTAACCCAAAGCCCTGTGGTAAGAGAAAGGATTCATCACCTGTGTGATAGAACGGTTTGAGGCCGCTTAATTTCAACCGTTATCATATGTTGTTTAAAAACACGATGCTACCCACGTGCATCTTCGCCGTGATCCGGGCGCATTATAGCCGCCACCTGAGTCAATGTTTAACCAAGGAGGTTTATCTTCTCCCGTTTCGCCCCATGCACCGATCTCGCCAGATTGAGTTAGGCTTATGGGCAGATAAGGTATTGTTCTCAGGCGCGGCTGTGCATTCCCTCGAAGCCCCCACTCCATTTTTCCCTACGCCAAGGGGATGTCTCTACTATTTATATGGAAACTTTATCACTAAGAGCATATTCGAGATCCAGATTTTCTTCGCGAGACATCTCTACGGTTCAGTCTCACCTTGTGCACCAAAGGGCCCTCGACCCCGAGATCCACCATCATTTGTCCAGAAGAGGACAATATCCCTTGAGTGCCAAGGTTCGAGCTTTCATGACGCCAAGTCCACAAGCCTTCCCCTGTTGTTCAGAAAGAGAACAAGGTTAGAACAGCCATTGTTCTTTGAACCCGTTGACAAGAAACGGTTCTCACCCTTTCCCCTGTTGTTCAGAAAGAGAACAACATTAGAACAGCCATTGTTCTTTGAGCCCGTAGACAAGAAACAGTTCTCACCCTTCCCCCCTGTTGTTTAGAAAGAGAACAACATTAGAACAGCCATTGTTCTTTGAGTCCGTAGACAAGAGACGGTTCTCACCCCCCTGTTGTTCAGAAGAGAACAACGTAGAACAGCCATTGTTCTTTAAACCCGTTCGCCAAGAATCGGTTCTCATTCCCAAGACGCCACGTCAGGATCATTTAATTTCCCCCCACCTTTGGCTGGAACTCGCCAGCGGACCGAAGATTCCTTCACGTCGCCTTCCTCTGCACAACAAGTGTAATTACGTAAGCTGAATGTTACCTTTGAGTATTTAACCCCTTTGTCAACCCTATCCTGTGCTTTAAATGGTTTAGCGAACCATCCCATCCCTTTAATTTGTATTTGTTTTACCTTTTTAAATCTCTTTCAAATCTTAATCCTCAGATTAGCTAGATTCCCCACGACCCTTTCCATTCTCTGTTTATGTCAATATTTTCCGTTTTGTGTGTTGTTGATAGTTTCTATTAATAAAACTCTATTTTATTAATGATAGCCATATTATTATCCTTGAGCTCAGTTCCACTTCTTAAGCATATTGAAGATAAATAACCTCGGTCGACCAGACACCACGCACTCTAAAAATAATTGAATAAGTTCCCTCAACGAATAGTCATATATGGTATATCGTCGAGAGTCCATTCTACGACAACCTGGGTCATCGGCCACAATAAGTGGGCTGCATCTAGAGCTGACTGGGCTGAGTCTTGAGAGTCTTCAATGAACTAACCTCCTTTTGCTCAATATTCTTTGTCCTTAAACACGTCACGCCCTTCAAAGGACGTAGACCCCTTACCGGTCAACCGGTAGCAGAAATCCAGCCAGTGCCTCGTACTTTGCCCAGGTTGCCTGGTCCACCCACTCACCATCCTACTCATGATACGATGGAAGCCGATGATATTCCAACATCGCAAGCCGCGTTTTTTGGATCAGCCTCTCAGACATCGAAAGCCCCCTTGGCCCTCAATACCGGATAAGCCTCCGAAAATATCATCTCGACCTTCCGTTTTCGCATGGATGTGCGCCCCAGTTACAGGCAGGGTCCTAGAGACCCTCGGAAATATCCCCCCTACTGCTCCTTCCATGATCTCTTCTCCTGCTATAGCAGGCTCTTAGAAATCTGCTCTTCGTCCCCCAAGCTCTATGGGACGCACCTTAAACTTAACCTCAGCCACAAAGAAGAAAAAGCTATCTACTCTGGTATCTAACAATCCTACATGATATGCTCCATTTGATGTTGTTTTTCTTCAGGAGAACAAAATGGGTACCCGCGCTTTTCCGGTGGTACCCGTATTTGGTATTTTCAATTCCATGGCTCCTGTCGGGGGCTCGTCTCATGGTGGAGTGTCATTTATGGTTTCGTCATCCCACCATGTATCTCCTCTTCCCTTTCACATTACCCAATAAGCTGTTGCCATGAGGGTTTTTCTTACAAGGCTTTTTACTGTTTGCTCTATTTACCTCCCTACTTCTTTACCATTGTCAAGAGCCGACCTTTTAGAACTTTTAGATCAATTGCCCTCCCCATTATTATTACTCGGAGATTTTAATACTCGTCACCCTTATTGAGACGAGATTACTTGTAATGCCAAAGGTATTACTTTCTCTACGTTTTAAACACCAGCAATTTTACTTCTTATCATCTCCAGACGGATTCTTTTAGTTGTCTTGACATGTCTCTCTGTTCCAAGGATTGTGTCACTGATTTTCGATGGTCAGCCCGTGATGACCTGAATGGGAGTAACCACTTTCCTATTGGGTCGGCGGTTCATCCTAGCCCTCATGCAACCATGCTTCTCAAGTGAAACTGAAGCCATACCGATGGGGAACGCTTCAGTGAGGAGTCTTTCACAAGTGACTCCTCTGGGGTCTTTAATGGTGTGGACGCGTTAGTGGCGTAATTCACATCAATTTTCTACAACGCGGCTACAAAAACCATTCCCCGGAGTCGACCCTTAATGGGTCAGCAAACGGTCCCTGGTGAACCTCAGAGAGTGTGACAACAATCAAAAACTACATGTTAGCTCATGTCAGATTCCGGCGGAACCCAACCTTGTGTAACACGGTTGACCGAAACTGAGCACGGGCGCTTCGTCAGAGAACCTTTCTTCAGGTTCGCCGAACTTCATGGCACCAGCTCGTTTCATCAATTTCCTCGATGATTCCTACCGCAAAGATCTGGAAGATGATTAACAAGATCCGGGGTCGTTATGCCGGCCATAATACCCCCACACTGAATTTGCAAGGATCCTTAATGAATGAAAGCCTGGTGGTCAGCAACGCCTTGGCTAACCATTTCTGTACCGTCAGAAGGTGTCAGCCGTTACAATAAGGCTTTCTTGCTTATAAATCAAACAAAGAGTCTCATCGTTTCAATTTTACGACGAACTCCAACCTTCCGTATAATGCCTTGCTCTCCATACACGAGTTGCGTACTGCATTGTCCCTTTGTGTGTCTAGTTCTCCTGGCCTTGACAGGATCCATTTTGATATGATTTGGCACCTCCATCCATATTCTGTCATTTTCTTACTTGACTTGTACAAACCGGGCAGGGACGGTTTGAACTGAAATGGAGACTTACTATCTCCATTCCAGTGCGATTTTCACAGGGGTCATAGTACCCTTGACCTCTTAATACACTTCGATTGATCTATCCGCAAAGTTTTATCGTTAAAGCACCGAGTCTTGGCCATATTTTTCGACATTGAGAAAGCCTACGATACAACATTGAGATATGGTGTCTTAAGGCAGCTAGAGGTTTAGGTCATTTACCACCTTCTATTCAAAGCTTCTTAGCATCTAGATCACTCATGGGGCGTGCTGAACACACCTACTCTGACCTGCAACCCCAAGAAGCGGAAGTTCCTCATCGCAGCTCCTTAAGTTTTTTATCTTTTGTAATTGTGATCAATGATATCATTTCCTCTCTTTCAGAGGGTGTATCGACGACCTTGTTCGCCGATGACTTAGCACTCTACTGTTCCTCGCCTCGCCTTCCATCAGCGGCGCGTCGGCTGCAGCTGGCAGTCGAGGCGGTTTAGAAACCTGCCAACTTAAGGGATTACGTTTTTCCACGAACTAAACGAAGGCTATGGTATTTCCATCAGGCTAGAGGGTCTCTTGTTCCACCACCTATCTCCCTACAAGATGTAGATAGAGATTTCGTCTCTGAGTTTCATTTCATGGGCGTAACTCTTGATCCCAAGCTATCCTGGTTATCACACCTGCGCCGTCTTCGAATGTGCTCCATACATTTAAAAGTCCTTTCCCACACATTGTGGGGCAGTGATCGTCGAACAATGTGGTCACTATACACTGCCCTCGTCCAATCCAAAGAGGACTATGAGTACCAAATTTACCCGTCGGCTTCACCCTCAGCCCTTAAAATGATAAACCCTATTCGCAACCTCGGAGTTCGTCTTTCCATTGGAGCATTCCGCCACTCCCCTGTGAGGATTCTTTTCTGTGAAAGTGAGGTGCTCCCCTTGCCCTATCGTTGACTCCCGATCTGTATGCGATACCTCTGTGGCGTGCAGTCCCCAAAATCAGCTTTCAAATTATCATGATTTATTGCTTTTGTTTAAAGAGTTTTATTTAACTTGTTTTATTTTATTTTATTTGTTGAAGAGAGAATTAATTTTTTTTATTAAACTTCTTTTTTTTTTACACATTTTCATTTTATAGAGAATTAAAAAATAAATCAAACTGACCCTCCCGAAATACATTCCTTCTCCCAGCCCTTTCCAAAACCTCATTCCTCCATGCCCCTCTCAAACTCCATACATATCAGGAAACACTCCCATCCAACAGTCGTCTTTCATTCCCTTCCCAACTTGCCCTTATATTTCGACTCTTCCCTCATATCCAGATTCTACCCCTCTCCATTATCCACACAACCCACACTCTCCTCTCAAATGAAAACGCAAGATAGTGCGCAGGCTTCACCTATCCTACTAATAAGAGGAAAACACTTGCCTTGATCCTAAACTAGCTAAGGAGTCAAGTTCACCTGATCCTCATGGGCAGCCTATCATTGTCCTCTTGTCCAAGTTGGTGCCTGCTCCCGGTCCTTTTATGCACCCTTTCCACGACTTCATCTTCACTCCCTTTCATTGGTCCCCAATTCTACTATCCATTCTTGACTATGGCTCTGGCTGCTCTTCCATTGGATGTTGGGTATGGCGACGCCGAACTCTCCGACGTCTGTAACCAAGCCTGATCTGCCTCTTCGACCTGTCTACAACGTCATCGGTAGGTTTTGGTTTAGGATTCTCAATGGGTAGTGATGGCACATACTGCCCTTCCGTGCCGTATCGGCCAGGGCAAGCAAGAGGCCGCACTCAGCCGATCCCTTGTTGGTGTTTGTAAGGATAACCTACCACGTGCTTTACGACCCATTTGTAACTTACGTCGTAACTCCTGGGAAGCACGGTTAGATAACCTACTACCTAGTTTACGCCGTAGCGACTGGAGCGCGGTTCGAAGAACTGAAAGCCAGCTGAATTTCGTCACGTAGGCGTTCATGGTGACGGGTATCAATAGGGACCCCCTGACTACTAAGAAGTAGAACCGATCAGGAGTTCATATAGCGAGGACCTGCTGATAGTTACAGATCCCTGGCAGCTTATGTCGCTATTTCCTCTGCCGCTGCACCGATTGCAAGACCCGATTTACTCGTCTCTCTCTCGCTCTCACCAGGAAGACGGAATACGCTTAGGCTCGTACGACTCTCTCCGTTTCCAGGACAACCTCCATCCGTGTATTGCCTCATTACTTCCGTGACAGATATTTGGAATATTTCTTTTCATCTTACGCCCCATTCTTAGGTTCTCGTTATCGAGACCTACAGTTATTTATAAAGGACGTAAGACGGGGGGGGGGGGGAGGGGTATATCCTGTTCCTGTACCGATTGTCCGGAGTAGCAGTGTTTATTTTGTAACGACGTGTTGTCGTTGGTGGTTTAATCCTGTGACATATTTAATGCACCTTTTTGTGCACTGGATTTATTTGATACGTTTACAATGTATCTAATGTGATCCCTTTTGTTCACTGTATTTATTTTATACATTTTAATCCTTCATTGTATTATTATACACTCGCAGATATCTAAGCACCTTCCTGTGGACCTATTTATTTATTGTTTTGAAGGCGAGAGAACTTAGTTCCTCGTTTTGCCTTTACATGTGGCGACCTTGCCAGGATTGGTGTTGTTATCTGCTTGGGCGTGTAAGTCGCCTCGAGCGCGCATTCACTGTCTGTTGCCCGGAAGGGAATTCCTAGTTTGCTTAGGATTATTAGCTTTGTGATTTTTAAGGTTTATTGGTTGCCTCTTTTTACACCGCCGTGTTGTTGCCTGTGTTTTGTTCTGTACTTATTACGTTTGACACTTTGCAGGGGGTGTCATTTATTACTTTTGAGGTTTGTTGATTGCCTCAGTTTACGCGGATCTGTTTAGCCTGTATTTTGCTGCGTACTAGTTATAGTTACATTTGCTGCTTTACATTGTATATCATTTATTTAACTTTACTATTTTTTCATTTACTTTTCTTGCAGAGTTTACCTTCTAGGTATTTATTCATTTAACTTTGCTTGTGTTCTTAATTTATCTCTGGTTGTTTATTTTGTTTTATTTTTGCTTGCAGAGTTAACTTTAGACTTATTTTAAAATATAAGGTATATTGGTTTGTAGCTTATAGTCATTATAATAATTTTTCATTGTTGATTTGTGAATTTCATCCTATTCCGTTAAGATTTCGTCTATTAAAGAACCCAAGGAACAAGCTGTAAACTTGGGCCTAACAGGGAGCGAGATCGCCCTCTATATGCGGCCCATCTGCTCCCCCGGTTGTGAAGCCCCTGACTAAGACCAAAAGTGCACAAGGCGGAGCCTCGATGACATCGGGGCTCCTCATTTAGAGGTTACCTGGCGTTTTCGAGCCCGCTGGCCTCAAACGCTTCCTCGTTATTTGATCCACTGATGGAACCATGTTGGCCAAGGGGCACATGATCCATCAGAGGAGAGGATTAGCTAGGGCAATTGGTAGAGAACCGAAGGTGACCCGTTTCTCGGACGGTAGCCTTCTGACGAATGCGGCGAATCCCGCCGAGGCGGCCAAGATAAGTGCTCTTCGGACACTTCATGGCACCCCGGTGAGTGTGACGCCGCACTCTACCATGAACTTTGTGAAAAGGGTAGTTTATGCGAGGGAACTCGTTAAATACTCCATTAAGGACATCACCTTAGAGCTGGCCGACCATGGGCGGTCAAGGTCAAACGTGTGATGAAAAAACAGGGAGGGGCCTCAAGACCCACCCCTACACTTTTCGTCACGTTCGACTGTGACAAACTCCCTGAGTCGGTGCGTGCTAGATGGTACCGCTACCGCATGAAGGCATTCGTGCCACTGCCGCGGCGGTGCTATTACTGTCACCGCTTTGGCCATACGAATCGATCTTGTAGACGTGCAAAGTCGGGGTCACCCGAAGTCTGTGTAAATTGCTCCAAGGCCGCACACGATAAGTCTAAATCATGTGTGGCCACTTGTGTCAATTGCGGAGAGCCACACCTCGCTTCTTCGAAGCAATGTGGTGCATATCTCCTCGATAAAAAAATCCTGGCTGTTCAGGCCCAGGATCGAATCTCATTCCGCGAGGGTAAGGACTTGGTCCTGGCGCGCCCGGCTCTGCCTGATACGTCATATGCCTCAATAGTTAGAAAGGCACCCTCTGCTCCTGGCCCTGGCTTCAAACGCTTCCTCGTTATTTGCTCCACTGATGGGAGCATATAGTCTAAGGGCAACATGATCCATCACAGGAGAGGATTAGCTAGTGCAATTGGTAGAGAGATGGAGGTAATCCGTTTCTCGGACGGAAGCCTTCTAGTGAATGCGGCGAATCCCGCCGAGGCGGCCAAGATAAGTACTCTTAGGACACTTCATGGCACCCCGGTGAGTGTGACGCCGAACTCTACCATGAACTTTGTAAAAGGAGTAGTTTATGCGAGAAGCCTCGTTGACTACTCCATTGAGGACATCACCCTAGAGCTGGCCGACCATGGGGCGGTCAAGTTCGAACGTGTGATGAGAAAACAGGGAGGGGCCTCGAGAAATACCCCTACACTCTTCGTCACGTTCGACTGTGACAAGCTCCCTGAGTCGGTGCGTGCTGGATGGTACCGCTACCGCGTGAAGGCATTCGTGCCACTGCCGCGGCGGTGCTATTACTGTCACCGCCTTGGCCATACGAATCGCTCATGTGGACGTGCAAATTCGGGGTCACAGCAAGTATGTGTAAATTGCTCCAAGGTCGCACACGATAAGTCCAAATCGTGTATGGCCAAGTGTGTCAATTGCGGAGAGCCACACCCTGCTTTTTCGAAGCAATGTGGTGCATATTTCCTTGAGAAAGAAATCCTGGCCGTTAAGGCCCAGGATCGACTCTCATTCCGCGAGGCAAAGGACTTGGTCCTGGCGCGCCCGGCTCTGCCTGGGACGTCATATGCCTCAATAGTTAGAAAGGCACCCTCTGCTCCTGGCCCATCCAGGCCAACGAGCACGGTTGTTTCCACGCCCATTCGGAGCCCTTCTGCGGGCTCTACCCAAACCAGGCGCTCACCTGGTAAAGCTGGTGGCAAAAAGGGTTCATACCCAGCCCCGGCTAAAACCAGGGCTCCCCCTTCTTCCCCCAGCGTGACTGTTTCCCGTAAGGCGAAACGGCCACGCGCCTCCACTGAGTCGTTAGAATTACAGGAGGCAACACCCCTGAAGATGGTCGCTAGGCCATCTTCTGGGGTTCCTGAAGCTGTTCCCCAAAAGTAGGACAGCAACAAAGGAGCTTTGGCCCCTTCGCCTACAGCCCAAGGTGGGGCGAGTGGCTGGGAGACGGTGGTTCCTTGAAAAGAGGGCCCCCTGCCTCCGAAGCCGCAACGCCCGCCTAAGATTTCGAGGCGGAGGGAGGAAAAGACGCATGGTGAGCTTAACCTCCCCCAATAAGTCCTCGAAAACGACAGCGCTTTGTCCGGCCAACAGCGCCCGGGGTTCTGCCCCCGAAAAGCGTACGGCCATTCCCGTGAGGGTCTTCAGTTCGAGGAGGGCCCCCGCGTCTCCTCCGAGCTAGGCCTGGAGGGCATATTCCTTCAATGGAATTGCCGTGGACTCCGGGCCAACTGGGAGGAGCTGCGGAGGCTCGTCTCATCCCGTTCCCCGTTAGCTATCGTTTTACAGGAGACCATGCTAGGCGCGTGCCACATGCCCGCCCTTCCGGGGTATAAGGGTCTTGCAACCCCACCACCGCGGGATGGCCGGGCTGGGGGATGCGTGGTTTACACTCCGTTCTTCCTTTCTCTTTAGATACCTTCTTTCAGGCAGTGGCTTTGCAGCTACACCTGGATAGGAGGTATACTCTGATTTCTGCGTACATTATACCGTCAGCTGACTTCTACGGGGGGGGGCTTCCGCCACGTCGTGGCACGGTTGCCGAGGCCCTTTCTCTTCCTTGGAGATCTGAACGGCAGGCATCCTCTCTATAAATCCCAGGGGACAAGTCCTTGCCGATCTGATCGAAGAGCTTGAGATAGTTGTCCTTAACGTGGATGAGTTTACGCATCACTGTCAGAGAACCGCTTCATTTTCTTGCCTTGACCTATCTTTGTGCTCTTCGGATGCACAGCCTGATTTTGATTGGGGGGTGGTCGATGACCTCCATGGTAGTGATCACTTTCCCACTCAATTATAATTTTCACTGCAACTGCCACCTAAGAGCCCACCTCAGTGGTGCTTGGTGCGGGCGCGGTGGCCTGCATTTCAGGAAATGACTGAATTCTTTATCTCAGTCGAGCAGTTTAGGTTAGGGATGAGGCCGTTGAGTTCTTCTCCGGCAATCTCATCGCCGTGGGCCTGACTACTATTCCTAGGACGTCTGGCCGTTTTGCACGCGAACCACTCACATGATGGTCACCGAGTGTGAGACGGACCTCAAACAGAAGCGTTATGCCTACATGCGCTATAAGCGCCGCCTGGACGATTCCATTGTCGCTGAATTTCCTCGGGTTAGGTTCCGGTATATTTCGAAGCACGCCCGCCGCTCTTCTTGGTGGCATATGTGTCTTCACTTAACGAGAAGACCCCTTTAGCAGAGGTGTGGAAGCGAGTCGAAAGGATTCGGGGAAAGTTCTCGCAGGCCTTTCCTCCAGTTCTCCAGGAGAATGGGACCGCAATCTCGGACCCCGCGTCCGTTGCGGAATCCTTAGCGACCGCTTTTTCCTCATTCTCTAGCTGGGATGCTGCTTCGCCAGCATTCAATGCACGTCGTGATGTCGCTGAAGGCCGCCGGCTAGACTTTACCTCCAGAGGCGGAGAACTCTTCAACGACTGGTTTACTCTGAGTGAGTTGCGCTCCGCTCTTTCTTCATGCGCGAACACCGCCCATGGTCCGGACGATGTCCCGTACGCCATGCTTCGATACTGGGTGAGCGAGGCATGGCCTTTTTGTTAGATTTGTTCAACAGGATCTGGGTGGAGGGTCTTCTCCTGGATTCCTGGCGAAGAGCTACTGTGCTCGCATTTCGCAAACTGGGGAGAGATCACTCTACTCCGACCGGTTTCCGCCCGATTTCTCTAAGCTCTTGCATGTGCAAGTTGATGGAGAAATTGGTAAATGTTAGATTAGCCTTCTTTCTGGACAGCGGAGGCCATCTGTCTTCTGCACAGTGCGGCTGGCGCAAGTTCCACTCCACGTCGGATGCTCTGGTTCTACTGGAAAATGTCGTCTGCGAAGCCTTCCTTCGTAGACAGCACTACGCCACGGTCTTTTTCGATCTGAAAAAGGCCTATGATACCGCATGGTGAGACGGTATCATGGAGACTCTCCACACGATAGGGGCGAGGTGAAGGCTCCCAATGTTTCTATCTGAATTTTTGAGAGATCGTCGATTTCGCGTACGAGTGGGGGGAGCCCTCTCCGGCCCAAAGGAGCAGGAAGAAGGTGTACACGCAGTGAAGCGTCCTCAGTGTCACACTCTTTGCCCTGAGCATCAATGGCATAATTTCGGTGCTGCCAGAATATGTTCTCGCTACGCTCTACGTTGAAAACCTTTCGATCTCTTTTGTCGCGGCCGGGATGCCAACTCTAGGGCGTCGACTCAAACAGGCATTGAACCGCGTCTCTTTCTATGCCGAAGGGCACTAGTTTCGGTTTTCCTTGGCCAAGACTAAGGTGGTGCACTTCTGCCGCCATCCACGGCTATACCCCGACCCAGACTTGTTTCTTAATGGGGTACGCCTGGAAGTGGTTGAGTCGCACCGTTTCCTTGTCTAATATTTGACCGACGCCCCACCTGGGAGGCTCATATTCGCAGCCTTAGGGTCTCTTGTACCCGCGCCATGGATATTCTCCGTTCCGTGACGTTCAGCGCTTGGGGTGCTGATAGGGCTACTGCCTTATTTTTTCTGATTCTTTGTTCATTTCAAGCTCGACTACGGATGCGAGTTTTATGCATTCGCATTTCAGCGATTGGTTTGCGGGCACGCAACTCTCCCATATTGTCCCCATCGAGCATGCAACAATAGCGTTTGACCATGAACAAGATGAACACACGCAAACGCTGCGTTACTCTTCTCAACTCGTCTTTCGTGAGATCGATTTGCCAGAGAGTCCTTCCGGGCGCCTCCTAGTTGACTACTCATTACCCAACCGTCTACGTCCTCTCATTCCTCTCGCTTACTGTCGGCACATTTTCGACCAAATTCACGGTCTCTCTCATCCTGGTCTCAATGCCACCCGCAAGCTCGTTGGTTAATGCTTTGTTTGGCCAAGTGTGAATGCCGACGTGTCAAAATGGACTCGCTCATCCCTGCCGTGCAAGTGCACCAAAGTCCATCGCCACACAAAACTCCTCTGGTCCCTTTTCTTTTCCTTGGTTGCGTTTGAACGCCGTTCACGTCAATCTAGTAGATCCTCATCTTTACTCTCGTGGTTGCAATTATCTTCTCACCATAATCGATCGTTTTACTTGTTGGCCAGAGGCAGTTCCTATTTCGGTCATCAAAGCTTCCACAGTCACTCGAGCCTTCGTCGCAACATGGGTTTCTTGTTTTGGTGTTCCCTCAACGATCTTGACTGATCGTGGCAGCCAATTTAAATCTCACCAATGGGATGCACTCATGGCAGTGCTTGGTTCCCTTCGTCTACGTAACACTAACTACCACCTACAAAGCAACGTCAAAGTGGAACAGTTGCACAGGACCCTCAAGGCAAGCTTACGCTCCACCGATCCAAACATCACTTGGTTCTCTTGGGTATTCGTTCATCCTTGAAAGAGGACTTGGCCTGCTTTGCAGCGGAACTCGTCTACGGTACTCAGCTACGTCTTCCTCCTTAATTCTTTTATTTTTCTGACCGACCTCTACCTCCTCACCTCAATCCTGTTGTAAGGGAAAGGGACTCCAAGAAGAATAATCTCTCCATTTGTTTCATGAATTCCTTCCCTCTCTATGTCTCCTAAATATAACTCCACGTGAAGTAATCTCTGAATACAAAGATAAAAATAAAAGAAGAAAGAATTTAAATATCCGTCAGCCGCTTCAGAGGCGCAGTTAATTAAGTTAAGCGGTAAAAGCTTTTACCTCGACGAGGAAGCGCTGATCTCCGTAGTTGGGAAACTGCGCTAGCCGAAAGTTTCACGGCCACATCGTAAAGGCCATTAAGACTTGGGTCAGGTGACAAACGCTAATCCATCTTGCTGCCGGAAGTGGTCAGCCAATCATCTGAGTTTACCAAAGATGAGAAACCCCCCAAAATGCCCGTCATATAAATAACCTGGGTTTTCGAATATCGGCAGATTGAGTTTGAGAACCCGTCGCCTTCGGTTCAGATCGTGGTATTCGCTTATACCATCGAGGTTTGATCTCACCACGCAGATCCATCTCTTTTGTGAAGGCTTACTCTGTTCAGAGCAATCCTCTAATCATTTCATCCCTGAAGGATTGTCCGGGATTCCTCTCGTCTCATCTGGAACCCCCCTATCAAGGATCTCCAGTTCCCCGTGTGAGACTTCACGCCGAGCAACGTCAGAGTTTCGATTTTTGGAGGTTGCAGTTCTCTGGAGTAGAGGTGCCATCTTCCTTCTTCAAGAAGGATCGTGAACTCGTCTTCTGCCCCCCCATCCTCCTTCACCTTCATCACCATCAGGATATTCGGCCGAGAATCACGTCCATTTTCCGTCTACATATCCCTGGGCCAACGCCCTAAAGGATTCCCCTTTTTCGAGGTGACCCCATTAAGGGAAAACGACCCTTGCTTGTATCTCCCGTTAATCGAACCACTTTCTGACATATTTATATTCCCTCTGTATAACTGATTTATAGTATCTCATTTAAAAGCTGATTAACGAGTAATTAACGTTACCCGATTGCAAATTAATCTATATTTTGTCAGAATTGTCTTGATTACATTACCTATATTTCCCGTATGTATATATATATATATATATATATATATATATATATATATATATATATATATATATATATATATATATAATAACTAGTAACTTATTAAAATTATATTTTGGTTTTCACTCTTTGAATATACCCTTGACTGCAACTTGGTAAACTCCTTAAACTCTATCGGCCCCTGTAGTAAATCACACTCTTATACCTCGTAATCAACGGATTACTCTTACGAAGTGAACGTACTTGTACGTAGCGAAGGAGGCGTTCGTACATTAGAGGATATATGTATATATAACTATATATATACATATTATCGTGGCTTTTATCTCTTTCCTCCCAATTAATATATAGCAGTAAGTGTGTTTATCCCCCACTCTCCAATAGCTACAGGTTCGGGGGTTTCATCATTATCCCTTTGTGCATAGTTGCCTTCGGTCGACACTAGGCTAGTAGCGGGTCTACCTATACAATTTCAGCAGCCACCCGAAGATTTTCCTCGCATAGAAGGTGTAGGATTCCCCTTTTTGGATAGATGCCTCCAAGAGACTCCACACTTGCAGCGACTCCCAATTTTCTTTTTAGAGACCCCCAAGAACACATATGGCAGATGACGCGCCCTGATGCTTGCAGGTGAAATAATTTACTTCCCTACATGGGTAAGAGGTGGCGGCCCTGCCTGGGCCTTCCTGAGACATATCGTTAATCCCACCCCCTCCCTCTCTGGGATCTTTTCTTCAGGGGTTGTTCCCAGAGAGGCTCTGGCCTTCTCGTGGCGAGGGGGGTCAGCCCTGGGCCCCCTAGGGGACCCATGGTGCTGCCAACAAGACTTTTAACATACCCCTCTTTCTTTCCTCCTCTATTACGATCTTCCACTGCCCTTTATTTCCCCCTCTTCCTTCACCTATCTAGTGGTCCTTATCAACACCCGACCTCTGCTCGTTTAATGGATTGATTCTGAATTGTTCTTTCATGAAGGTGAAAGAGGCTGGGCATCTCCACCGCCTTCGTCTACCGAATGCACAAGGAGAAACCCATCGTTGGCCCCTTTTCTCCGTGCGTAGGAGAACTCGGGCAGCCTCTTAGGGTTACAAAGATGGTGTGGTGGATCCGTATCCATTCTCCAAGAGGACATACCGGACGTAACTGATTGTATAGTTGCAGTAGTGCCGGGCCCTTGTAGGCCTCCATGGTGGGGAGCCCCGAGGGAGAATGCGAAGTTTTTTTTCTTTTTGCAATGGCTAGCCATAAACCAAAAACCTCCCCTTCTCGTAAGGGTTCTCGTGCCAAACGTTCCTTAGCTTCCCTTTCAGCCTTTCCTCGCTCGTTGGACCCCTATTCCAACGAAGTAGACCCAGATCTTGATTATCCTCGCATTCTTGTCATGAATTCATCATCTGACATCCCACTTGCAAAAAGTCGATGTGTTTGACGTCAATGAATCTTTTGAGTCCCACTGTGGTGAACCTCGCCGGATGTGGTCAAGAGGAAGTGGTGATGTCGTAGTCGAGGTGTCATCCCACTCTCAACACAACCTTGTGCGAAATCTATCTTCGATAGCTGAAATTCCAATAACTGTCTCGCCCCATCCGCGTCTGAATTTCGTCAAAGGTGTCGTCCGTTCAAACGAACTAAAGGACTACGACCCCACCCGCCTTCAGAGTAAGCTCAGTACCCAACGTGTCACACACGTACACAGGGTAACTAAAACATTAGGCTCCACTAAAGTTCCAACCGCCACACTGATTTTAACATTTGAACGACAAGAACTTCCCCAGTATATTAAAGCTGGGTACCTTCGTGTCCCGGTAAGTCCCTACATCGAACTACCCAGACGCTGCTTCAATTGCAATCAATTTGGACATGTTGGCCGAGCTTGTCGGCACCCTCGCTCCTGCGTGAATTGTAGCTCTGACTACCATGGTCCCGAATGCACCAAAACGCCCCACTGTGCCAACTGCGGAGGTACCCACAGTGCTGCGTCGAAACTCTGCTCTATATTTTTGTATGAAAAGGAAGTTTTCGCTTTGCGCGACTCCCTACGTCTAGATATAAGAGAGGCCCGCCAGCGTGCCCGAGCACAAATCTCGCCACTCGGCCGGCTCTTCTCTGACGTTTTACGTGATGCTGGACGAAACCGACCATCACGCGCGAGTTCCGACCAGCCTGAATCACTTCACCCTAGATCTACTCGCAGCGTCGAAAATATTCAGAATATGCAGTCGAAGCATCGCTCTCATACCGAGATAATTAATGTAGCCCCCCTCTCTTCAGCAGCTCTTGCTGGGAGAGACGCTCAGGGTGAGACGCTTGAAGACATCAGGCGCTATTTGAAAGAATCCTCAACATCGACCAGTGAAGGTTCATCCACCTGGCCACGAGACTCAAAGCCCAGTGGTAAGAGAAAGGATTCCTCACCTGGGTCATCGACCACCAATAAGCGGGCAGCCTCTGGAGCCGACTCGGCCGAACCCCGAGAATCTCCAATGGACTCCTCCCCTATGGTTGAACATTCTCTGCCCTTAAGTCCGTCTCGCCCTTCACAGGACGTAGGCCCCATCTTGATCCAAACGATGGCAGAAATACACCCAACTCCACACACCTCGCTCAGATCACCTGTTCGTCCCGCTCACCCTTCAAACCAAGATCCGATTGAAGCAGTTGATACTCCAACATCACCAACTGCGGTGGTTGGACCAACTCCTCAGACACCTAAAATACCCTCGACCCATGAATCCGGATCTACCGGCCGAGAATCCCTTCTTGATCTTCCTTTTCCGCCAGGGTGCGAGCCCGAATTACAATCAAGGGCCTCGGTCGGTTCTCCAAAACCCACGAAAAAAAACTCAGTTACTACTCCATCTAGGATTTCTCCCCCTGCAAAAGCAGGATCCTCAAAATCAGCTCTCCGTCTCCCAAGCTCTTTGGGAAGAACCTCAAATACATTATCGGCTTCAAAAGAGAAAAAGATATCCACAGTGGTATCTAATCGTCACACATAATATCTTCCATTTTACAATGGAATTGTCAAGGAGTTCTTCCAAAGTGGAAAGAACTCAAAATTCTTTTGACGACTATCCACCCCGCTGTTATTTGTCTCCAGGAGAATAAACTGGGTATACGGCCCTTTCCGCCGGTACCCGGTTTTCTCACTTTCAACTCTATTGCTCCTGCTGGAAGCTCCTCTCATGGAGGGGTGTCAATCATGGTATCTTCATCCTACCATGTTTCTCTCATCTCCCTACATACTACCCTCCAAGCTGTTGCTGTGAGGGTTTTTCTTACTAAGCTTTTTACCGTTTGCTCTATTTACCTACCCCCTTGTTTATCATTGTCAAGATCCGACCTTTTAGAACTTATAGACCAGTTGCCCTCCCCATTCTTATTACTAGGAGATTTTAACGGCCGTCACCCATACTGGGGTGACATCACTCGAAATGCCAAAGGCAGTGTTTTAGAGTCTCTTTTATTATCTGACCTTTTTTGTGTTTTAAATACTGGCAATTTTACCTCTTATCATGCCCAGACGGACTCTTTTAGCTGTGTTGACCTGTCTGTTTGTTCCCCTGATTGCTTCACGGAATTTCAATGGTCAATTCTTGACGATCTCCATGGGAGTGACCACTTCCCTATTGTCTTGTCGGCCCTTCAAGTTAGCCCTCATACAACCATGCCCCTTAAGTGGGACTTAGGTCATGCAGATTGGGAAGGTTTCCAAGAGGCGTCCTTCACAAATGCATCTTTGGGGACCTTCAATGGAGTGGACGCGGCAGTCAAATACTTTACATCGACTATCTACAATGCAGCAACACAAACCATCCCACGGAGGCGACCTGTCACGGGCCGCTCAACCGTGCCCTGGTGGACTTCGACGTGTGCAACAGCTATCAAAAATTACAAGTTAGCCCATGCCCGATTCCGAAAGAACCCAACTTTGTGCAACAAGGTCGACCGAAACCGAGCTCGTGCGCTTCGCCAAAGAACCCTTCGTCAAGCTCGCCGAAATTCATGGCACAGATACGTTTCATCGATCTCCTCTATGACACCTACTGCTAAGATCTGGAAGAGGATTAATAAGATCAGGGGCCGTTATGCTAATCATCATACCCCCACACTCAACTTAGACGGTTCCTTGGAGAATGACGGCCTGGCGGTCAGCAATGCTTTTGCTGACCATTTCCGCGCCGTCAGCAGTGTCAGCCGTTACGATAAGGCTTTTCAATCCTACAAATCAAAGGAAGAATCTCATTCTCTCAACTTCACAACAAAATCTAACCTTCCGTATAACGCTCTATTCAGCATCTATGAGCTGCAAAGCGCTTTGTCCCTTTGCAGATCTACTTCCCCTGGCCTTGATGAGATCCATTTCGACATGATTCGGCACCTACATCCACACTCTACTCTCTTCCTGCTTGATTTGTACAACCTTATATGGGTGAAGGGTTTTTACCCGTCGTCATGGCGCATTGGGATCATCCTTCCCTTTGTCAAACCGGGCAGGGACGGGTTGAATGCAGATCACTACCGCCCTATAGCTCTCACCAGCTGTTTGAGTAAGTTGCTGGAAAAAATGATATTGGAGCGCCTAAACTGGTTCCTAGAAGCCAATCACCTTCTCTCTCCATTTCAATGTGGCTTCCGCAAAGGTCATAGTACCCTTGACCTACTAGTACGTTTCGAGGAATCAGTCCGGAAAGCTTTCTCATTAAAGCACCGAGTCCTAGCCATATTTTTTGATATTGAGAAAGCCTACGACACAACATGGAGATACGGCATCTTGAAGCAGTTATACGTCTGGGGGATGAGAGGCCTTTTACCTTCATTTATTCAAAGTTTTCTAGCATCTCGATCCTTCAAGGTACTTGTTGGAGACGCATACTCTGACCTGCAACCCCAAGAGGAGGGAGTTCCTCAGGGCAGTGTTTTAAGTTTCTTATGTTTTATAATTGCCATCAATGATATTATTTCGTCTCTCCCAGAAGGTGTATCGGCAACTCTGTTTGTCGATGATTTAGCACTATACTGTTCCTCACCTCGCCTTTCATCAGCAGCGCGTCGGCTACAACTGGCGGTCGATGCTGTATCCAAAAGAGCACAACTTAAGGGATTCCGCTTTTCCACGACCAAAACCAAAGCAATGTATTTTCACCGAGGCAGAGGAGTTCTTGTTCCGCCATCTATATCCCTACAAGGCGAAGAAATAGAGTTTGTCTCCGAGTTTCGGTTCCTTGGCGTAACTCTCGACCCAAAGTTATCCTGGTTACCACACCTACGCCGACTTCGAACACGCTGTCTGCGGGCTCTAGACATTTTGAAAGCCCTCTCACACACTTCGTGGGGCAGTGACCGACAAACATTGTGGACATTATACACAGCCCTCGTTCAATCCAAATTGGATTATGGCTGTTAAATTTACTCATCGGCTTCCCCTTCAGCCCTTAAAATGCTGAACCCCATTCGAAACCTTGGAGTTCGCCTTTCTAGTGGAGCCTTCCGTACTTCTCCTGTCAACAGCCTTTACTGCGAGAGTGGGGTACTTCCTTTGCCCTACCATAGACTTCAAATCTGCATGCGATACCTCTGCCGAGTACAGCAAGCCCCTGTATCAGAGGTCTACAGATGCCTGTATGCTGCCGAATCAACGGCGGCATATGATAAGTTGCCATCTTTACCCCGCCCTTTGAACCTTCGCATAGGAGATCATCTCTCTAACCTGGGTGCTCCAAGGGTCCTTACCCTCCCATCCTTACTGAACCCTAGGTGGCGTGCTCCTCTCCCCACAATATGTACCAACATGTGGAGCCTGGAGAAGTCCTCCATGGACCCTCGCATCATTAAAAGCCTGTTCTTAGAGCATTCGATCTCCCACAAACAATGCTGCCCACTCTATACGGATGGCTCTAAGTTGGACGGTGGCGTGGGCGCCGCAGCCATCTACCCAGGAGGAGAATTCTTAACTTTATCTTTGCCGCCAGCAGCATCCATTTTTACCGCTGAACTTTCAGCAATCCTTCTAGTCTTTAGACTTATCCAAATTTTACCTTTTAGTGATTTTGTCATTTTTTCCGACTCAAGGAGTGTCTTACAATCAATTAGATCTTTTAATGCGTCCCATCCAGTGGTCACAGAAATTTGCAACTGGCTGATCCAAAATGCATCCCGATATAGAATTATTTTTTGCTGGGTTCCTGGGCATGTGGGGGTCCTGGGCAACGAGAAGGCTGATCGGCTGGCCCGCTCAGCACATTCTGTGTCCCCTGAGAACTCTGCTCTGCCTTTTAGGGACTACTTTCCTTCAATAAGAAAGTATATTTTTCAACTGTGGCAGAATGAATGGGATGACTGTTCATCATCCAAACTATACAAAATAAAAAAATCTATTCGCTCTTGGCCCTCGAGTCGTCATAGAATGCGGTCGTTGGAGGTGGCCCTTTGCCGAGTTCGCATTGGCCACACGAGACTTACTCACGGCCATCTTGTTTCGGGTGATGCCCATATCAGCCCTCGCTGTCGTTTTTGTGGTGGGGACCAATCGGTTGCCCACCTTTTATTGGATTGTAGCCATTTTACCATTCTCCGGTTGTCCTGTTTCCCGACCCTTTTAACTATTCCTCAACACACCCGTCTTCGATTCATATTGGCGGAGGAATCTTTTAACCCATCGTTTTTTAAATTTTTGTCACAAAGTGGTCTCCTCCACCTTTTATAGATGATATTTCTCGTTTCACCCTAGCGGCCATATAGAATCCACTTGGATTGGGCAGCAACCCACCGGTAACTTATCTTAAATCTCTCTCGTTAATCCCAGGTTTGTCACTGTCGTGGTACACAACTTTATACCATACAATACTCCTATATTATGCGGGGGCTGACTTAATCACCTACTGCAACGGGAACCATTTAAGGACTGTTCGCAGGGATTAACGACCAACTAGGAGGTCACACTTGAGGCGTTGGGTTTCAAATGGTTGTCGAGATTTACTTTAATAGGCCGAGAGTATCGTTCAAGGTTAGTTAAAGATGAAACAACAAAAATATAAATTTATTTACAAACATCAGAATAAGAATTTAAAAAAAGGCAAGATGGGATTATTTAAATTGAAATATTCTCTAGATAATTATTATGAGGAGGGATTCTCAAATAGAGTTAATTGATTAGCGTTACTAGGCTCAGATCAAAAGGGGGAACTTGACAATACTAATAATGAAGGAGGTTTCAGTCTTACGGGTCGGTGACTTCGAGGAAAGTCCTTATTGCAATGAGGCGAGTGGGGAACGCTCCTAATGGGGCAAGTGAGGCACGATCCGAACCAACCTTCCGATGAAAATAGCCAACTTTCAAAGATGACGTTCGACGGGAAATGTGGGAATTCTCGTAATTCCACTGGAAGAAAAAACTTCTTTTTCTCGAAGGTAATCGATAAGGACTTTCTTCGGTTCGATTAAACGAAGGGAGACTGTTGCGAAAATTCAAAGGCTTTGCCGTTCACATAAGCTACCCAATGACTAGGGTTTAATCACGCCGGAGAAAGTCTTTGTTGTCGGATGAACTCTCACGGGACTTCGACGAGACGATGAGGATGACCTTGGGTGCGTCAAAACCGAGTATTTGTATGGGCGATTCTGAAGGGGAAGGGAGAATTTGGAGAAAGGAGTCACAAGCTCCTGCCATCTTAATCCGGAGGTGGAGTCGATTCATCATTTAACAGCAAGGCGCGAAACACAGCGGCTCTTTCTCGCCTCGTTGCCAGGGGTGGGGGTGGGGGTGGGGTGGGGGGGACTCAGGACGATTTCGCAGGATTGGGGGATATTTCCCGAATGCGCTCAAGAGTCGAGATTTCTCGAATGTTCCCGAACAGGAAGTGACGTTTTCTATAGCGGGATACAATCGCACGTGGTCGTCTCCAATAAAGTGTGTGCTCGGAGAGGGGATCAGAAGTTGTTCTTTTACAGTCACTTTAGTGCGAGCTAGCATGCCGGCTGCCCCATTATTCGCATTGGAAGTGAGCATGCCATCCCGTGACTTTTGTGAAGGGCCTATGAGTCCTTGGTCGGAATCTCCAATACCTTTAGGGGAGAGACGGGTTACTCGGAGGCCCCTATTGAGGTGGAGATGATCCAAGAGGTGGCCCCGTCTCAGAATGTAACTTCTTACTTAGGGGACAACCTGGGCTAGGAGCCAGAGATTGAACCTGTGTCACCATCCGCGCAAAGTCCAAACCCCCACCCCCACCCTAAACGACAATACTCACAAGGCGAGGAGTGATTTCCTTCCCTGACTAAGGCCCTTATTTTTCAAGAACATCTGGCGAGGGCTCACAATAGTAAAAGTCACTAAAATCATCCTACAACTTAATGCTAGGCTAGATTAAAAAAAACAAACAAATATTCAAAAGACCCCCTAAAATAAAACCAACACAAAAAGGATGAAGCACTCTCTGGCGGTGGCAGGCGCTTTCCCTTGGCGCAGGATATTGCGACCAGCGCCAAAAAAAGGTCAAATAACATGGAGGAGGCCAACCTCTTCCACAGGTCTGTGTGCACGAAGTCGTTTCGAGTAGAAGGGACAAGTGAGTGCGACTCCGCTCGTCCCAGAACCGGAAGAGGTAATGTGCGTGAAGATCATCCACACTGGGGCATTCAGCAAGAATTTCTCGTATAGTCCGAGGGGCAACGCAGTCGTCCTAATGCTGCCGCGGCATTGGGAGGAGGACTATAGGAATAGGGGCAGCAAAATGGCACCCAACTTTAACTTCCCTTTGCATTGATTCCTGCTATGTTCTCGGCCCCGTAAGGAGCGCGGCGATTTGCCATCCTGGCCGCCGTGCTGAAGGGATCCAGCGATTCGTCCGGCCCTAGCTTAGCCACTCCTTCTTCCTTCAGATAGCCTGTATTTCTCCCCTACTTCGTTGCTCTTCAACAACCTCTCCCACAGCTTTCTCTGGTCAGCCTCTAATTCCATAGGATAGAAGCTTACCTTTTTCTCAGCTAACCCTCCAGGATTGGGGCTAAAGGGGGAGGGGAAAATGTTCCCTAACCCCTAAGCTCCGGTTTGGGGTAGTTAGTTTTTAACAACGTGCTTCATCCCCACCCATACCTTCCTCACATCCCTTTTCCTCTCGTCTTAAAAATCTATATTTTTTACGCCGTGTTAAAGGTGCAGCCGCCATGCCGACGGACTGCCAGGCCACCAGGCGGGAGGGGTGGTCCCAAATGGCAGCGCCAGGCTCTGCCGGACCTGTAAGCACCTCTTGCAGTGCGGGCTACTGCGAGAGGTGGCGAGCGATTGTGTCCCGTAAAACAAAGAGGGTCACCATGCCCAATGATGCAAAAAACCCCATCTCCCCTTAATTCCCCGTATAACAACGACGAAGCCGCCCTCATGCAGCTCCACCGAAAAAATAGAGGTCCCTCCCCCCTCTGTGCTTGCGCAAGGGACCGTCCATATTTCTCTAACCGGAGAGGAGGCTTACTCCTCTCCTTCAATTACGGGTGCAGGGGACTCCCCCTCACCCCCTTCTCTGGAGGTGCTTTCGGGCACCTCCCCTCTTTTCTTTCCAAAAAAACTGCCAAGAAAGCCAGCAGACAGCACATTGCCGACCGTCCCTCGTGTAAGCGGCTTGGTAGGGCAAACCCCCTTAGGGGGGAGAGGGAAGCCAGGCCCCTTCGGTCGCTTCCCTCAAAAGACCTTCTGGCAAGAATATTGAACCTTGCCGGGGTGAGGGCCTGTGCCTCCCCACACAAGACTAGTGACAATACAGCCAACGGGACCTGCGATGTCTTGGGAGGGGATGGCAAACTGGAGACCCCTCCTGTGACACACATGGTCCTTGAGTAACCCCAGCCTCAGACGGTAGGACCTTCCATGGGGAGGAATCCGGGCTCGGCTCCAAGCACCGAACCTGAATCCGCCCCTATGCAAGGTCCTCCTCAAACGGCTGAGGGCTCCGAGGCAGTACAAGGAGGGGAGGGATCTCCTCCGACAGGTGCCCCTACGACTACCAGGACCTTCTCCATTTCTGAGAGGGACCTGGTTGAGGCCGGTCCATCTGGCATGAGAACTTCTGTGGCGGAGGTGGGAAGCGGGCTCATTCCGCTCCCTCTTCTCCTAAAAAGAAGAATATAAAGACAAGAAAGACAAAAAAGACTCGGGGCTCCTCTCCATCCGCGGTTGCTGCGGGGACGGATGGGTCTGCTGTCACTTTGGTAGGCGACCAAGCCAAGATCGGCACATCCGGCCCCTCTACCCCCTCGTGTGCGAAGCCACTGACTAAGACTAAGACCAAGAGTGCACAGGGCGGAGCCTCGATGACATCGGGGCCCCTCATTCAGAAGTTACCTGGTGTTTTCGAGCCCGCTGGCTTCAAACGCTTCCTCGTTATTCGATCCACTGATGGTACCATGTTGTCCAAGGGCAACATGATCCATCAGAGGAGAGGATTAGCTAGTGCAATTAGTAGAGAGCGAAGGTGACCCGTTTCTCGGACGGGAGGCTTCTGGCGAATGCGGCGAATCCCGCCGAGGAGGCCAAGATAAGTGCTCTTCGGACACTTAATGGCACCCTGGTGAGTGTGACGCTGCACTCTACCATGAACTTTGTGAAAGGAGTAGTTTATGCGAGGGAACTCGTTGACTACTCCATTGAGGACATCACACTAGAGCTAGGCCGACCATGGGGCGGTCAAGTTCGAACGTGTGATGAGAAAACAGGGAGGCGCCTTGAGACATACCCCTACACTCTTCGTCACGTTTAACTGTGACAGGCTCCCTGAGCCGGTGCGTGCTTGATGGTACCGCTACCGCGTGAAGGCATTCGTGCCACTGGCGCGGCGGTGCTATTACTGTCACCGCTTCAGCTATACGAATCGCTCATGTAGACGGGCAAAGTCGGGGTCACAGTAAGTATGTTTAAATTGCTCCAAGGTCGCAGACGATAAGTCCAAATCGTGTGTGGCCAAGTGTGTCAATTGCGAAGAGCCGCACCCCGCTCCTTAGAAGCAATGTGGTGCATATCGCCTTGAGAAAGAAATCCTGGCCGTTCAGGCCCAGGATCGACTCTCATTCCGCGAGGCCAATGACTTCGTCCTGGCGCGCCCGGCTTTGCCTGGGACGTCATATGCCTCAATAGTTAGAAAGGCACCCTCTGCTTCTGGACCATCCAGGCCAATGAGCACGGTTGTTTCCGCGCCCATTCGGAGCCCTTCTGCGGCCTCTACTCAACCTGGGCGCTTCCCTGGTAAAGCTGGCGGCAAAAAGGGTTCATACCCAGCCCCGGCTAAAACCAGGGCTCCCCCCTCTTGCCCCAGCGTGACCGTTTCCCGTAAGGCGAAGCAGCTACGCGCCTCCACCGAGTCGTTAGACTCAAAGGAGGCAACACCCCTGAAGATGGTCGCTAGGCTATCTTCGGGGGTTCCTGAAGCTGTCCCCCGAAAGGAGGACAGCAACAAAGGAGCTTTGGCTCCTTCGCCTACGCCCCGAGGTACAGCGAGATGCTTGGAGACGGTGGTTCCTCGAAAAGAGGGCCCCTCGCCACCGAAGCCGCAACGCCGGCCTAAGGTTTCGAGGCGGAGGGAGGAAAAGACTCGCATGGCGAGATCAACCTCCCCCAATAAGTCCTCGAAGGCGACAGCGCTTTGTCCGGCCAACAGCGCCTGGGGTTCTGCTCCTGGGAAGCGTACGGCCATTGCCGTGAGGGTCTTCAGTTCGAGGAGGGCTGCCGCGTCTCCTCCGAGCTAGGCCTGGAGGGCATATACCTTTAATGGAATTCCCGTGGACTCCGGGCCAACTGGGAGGAGCTGCGAAGGCTCGTCTCGTCCCATTCCACGTTAGCTTTTTATTTGCAGGAGGCCATGATAGGCGCGTGCCCCCTGCCTGCCCTTTCGGGGTATAAGGGTCTTGCGACCCCACCACCGCGGGATGGCCGGGCTGGGGGATGCGCGTTTTACACCCGGCAGGATGTCTCCGTTCTTCCTTTCTATTTAGATACCTCCTTTCAGGCAGTGGCTGTGCAGCCGCACCTGGATAAGAGGTATACTATTATTTCTGCGTACATTCCACCGTCAGCTGACTTCGACGCAGGGAAATTCCACCGCGTCGTGGCACGGTTGCCGAGCCCCTATCTCTTGCTTAGAGATCTGAACGGCAGGCATCCTCTCTGGGGAGATTACTTTATAAATCCCAGGGGACAAGTCCTTTCCGATCTGATCGAAGAGCTTGAGATGGGTGGCCTAAACGTGGATGAATTTACGCATCACTGTCCGAGAGCCGCTTCATTTTCTTGCCTTGACCTATCTTTGTGCTCTTCGGATACACACCCTGATTTTGATTGGGGGGTGGTCGATGACCTCCATGGTAGTGATCCCTTTTCCATTCAAATATCATTTTCAGGGCAACTGCCGCCTGAGGGACCACCTCGGTGGTGCTTGGCGCGGGCGCGGGCGCGGGCGCGGTGGCCTGCATTTTAGGAAATGACTGAATTCTCTATCTCAGTCGATGAGTTTAGGTCGGTAGATGAGGCCGTTGAGTTCTTCTCCGTCAACCTCATCGCCGTGGGCCTGACTACTATTCCTAGGACTTCTGGCCGTTTTGCACGCCGACCACTGCCATAGTGGTCGGCCGAGTGTGAGACGGCCCTCAAACAGAAGCGTTATGCCTACATGCGCTATAAGCGCCGCCCGAACGATTTCACTGTCGCTGAATTTCGTCGGACAGGGCTAGGTTCCGGTATATTTTGAAGAACGCCCGCCGCTCTTCTTGGCGGGCATGCGTGTCTTCACTTAACGGGAAGACCCCTTTAGCTGAGGTGTGGAAGCGAGTCAAAAGGATTTGGGGCAAGTTCTCGCAAGACCCCCCTCCCGTTCTCCAGGAGAATGGGACCGCAATCTCGGACCCCGCGTCAGTGGCGGAATCCCCAGCGACCACTTTTTCCGCATTCTCTAGCCGTGATGCTGCTCCACCATCATTCAATGCACGTAGTGATGTCGCGGAAGGCCGCGGGCTGGACTTTGCCTCCAGAGGCGGAGAACCCTTCAACGACAAGCTTACCGTGAGTGATTTGGGTTCCGCTTTCGCTTCGTGCGCGGACACCGCCCATGGTCCGGACGATGTCCCGTACGCCATGCTTCGATACTGGGTGAGCGAGGCATGGCTTTGTTGTTAGATTTGTTCAACAAGATCTGGGTGGAAGGTCTTCTCCAAGAATCCTGGCGAATCGCTACTGTGCTCGCCTTTCGCAAACCGGGGAGAGATCACTCTACTCCGACCGGTTTCCGCCCAATCTGTCTATCCTCTTGCGTGGCCCAAAGAAGCAGGAAGAGGGTGTCGTCCCGCAGGAAAGTGTCCTCAGTGTCACACTCTTCGCCCTGAGCATCAACAACATCACCTCGGTGCTGCCAGAAGATGTTCTCGCTACGCTCTACGTGGAAGACCTTTCGATCTCTTCTGGTGCGGCCCAGATGCCAACTCTGGAGCGTCGACTCCAACAGGCATTAAACCGCGTCTCTGTCTATGCCGAAGCGCACAGGTTTCAGTTTTCTTTGGCTAAGACTAAGGTGGTGCACTTCTGCCGCCATCCACGGCTCCATCCAGACCCAGATTTGTTTCTTAATGGGGTGCGCCTGGATGTGGTTGAGTCGCACTGTTTTTTTGGTCTTGTATTCGACCGACGCCTGAACCGGAAGGCTCATATTCGCTGCCTTATGGTCTCTTGTACCCACTTCATGGAAATTCTCCATTCCGTGACATTCTGCGCTTGGGGCGCTGATAGGGCTACTGCCCTACTTTTTTATCGATCCTTTGTTCGTTTGAAGCTGTACTACGGATGCGAGTTTTATGCATCAGCAGCCGAGCGTTTATTGCGGAAGGTGGATTCGATCCACCACACCAGCCTTCGCCTTGCGACCGGTGCCTTCCGTACTTCCTCCATTGAGAGCCTGTTGGTCGATGCTGGGGAAATGCCACTCGCTCTGCGCCGCATGCAGTGTATCATTCGCCTGTACGCGCGAGCCCGGCGCCCCCCTCAGTCGCCAACAGCTCTCACTGCATCCGCAGCTGATCTTGATGGTGCCTATGCTACCGAGAGACGCGAGTCATACCCTAAGCCTTTTGGGTGTAGTGCCAGGAAACTCCTTCGAGAGGTAGATATAGCTCTCGGTCCGGTGGCGCCCCTGGTTCGTCCCAGGAAGCCACCCTGGAGGGTACCACATTTGGCTATTTGTCGCTACGCCTCTGCTCCCAAAGCTTGTACTGCGCCGGGATTATTGCGTTCGACCTTTTTGGAGCACATATCGTGTCACGCTTGAACCGTGCCAGTGTATACGGATGGCTTCAAGTCCCAAGAGGGGGTCGGCTTCCACGCCGTATCCCCTCTGTTTCAAGTCAGCGGGGCTCTACCAGGCACTGCGTCTGTCTTCACGGCAAGCTGGTGGCAATACACCACTCGGTACGGGAGATTACGCGACGTGCCCGGTTAGGAGACCGGATTGTGATCTATAGCGACTCACAAAGCGCCCTGACTGCTCTCGGGGCATTGGAATCTCCGCATCCCCTGGTTCGCGATATCCGTGACGCCACGGTTTTGGCGCCTGGGCAGATGTCGAGATTATCTTCTTCTGGGTTCCTGGACATGTAGGAATTGCGGGGAATGAGGGCGCCAAAGAGTCCGCGAGGACTCTGCGACCGGACCAGCGTTTCGCTCTTCCTCACACCGACTACATGGCAGGAATACGGGCAGCTCTTCGGACTGCCTGGCAAAGAAGATGGGAGACGGTCGAAGGGAACTTAAAGTTGCGTGCCATTGCGCCGCGACTGTTCCCATGGACCTATCCCCCAATGCCGCGGCGGCTTCAGGTTGCTTTCTGTCGTCTCCGAATCGGACACACTCGTGTGACGCATCGCTATCTGATGGAGCGCTCGCCTGCGCCCTATTGCAACGACTGCGTCGTCCCCCAGACTGTTCGGCACATTCTTGTCGAATGTCCCAGTCTGGGCGATCTTCACGCACGATACCTGTCCCAGTACCGGGATGGGCGGGGTCGCTACCGCCTGTCCTTTGTACAAGGAACGAGTGCGTGCACATTGACTGGTGGACTTGTTGACTATTTGGGGGAGGCCGGCCTTCTCCCTTTCATTTAACTAGGTTTAGTTGTTTTTTTTTATTGTTTTGTTATTGTTTTTGTTATTTATTTTGATTGTTGTTTCCTGTTCGAATTTTTCAAAGTATTTTAGAGTTAGGCTGAATTTTACGTTGACTTATGCCTAAGTGTGCTGTCGCCAGATAGCCCATTAAAAAAAAAATAATAAAATGCTATGTTCTCGGTGAAAAGGAGAGCGAAATGCTTGTCTGGTTGTCCAGTTATCACAGACTCTTTGGTGCCCTCATTCCCCTCAATTCCCGTATGTTCAGGAACCCAGAAGAAGATATCTTGACATCCCCTAGGTTTGTAGCAACTGTGTCGGTCGTCAAGGATATCGCGAACCAGGACGCACTTTCTATTCATTAAAGATCGTAATCCCGTCTCTGACAGACGCAGCGCCTGATAGAGCCTCGCTGGCGTGAAATAAGGTGGTTAAGGCGTGGAAGCCTACCCCCTCTTGAGACTTAGACCATCCTTGTCCACTGTCACGGATCTAGCGTGACACTAAGTGTGCTCTAAAATGCCCAACACAATATACGCCTGGCGCTGTCGAAGCTTTAGGAGCAGAGGCGTGGTGACAAATAATCCAAGGTGGTATCCACCAGGGAAGCGTCATGGGCAGATCTTGAGGCACCACCGGCCCAAGAGGTACGCCGAGATCTCGAAAGGGTTTCCTATCCTTAAACTTAAAGGGTTTAGGGCATGACTGGCGTCTCTCAGCAGCATAGGCTCCGTCGAGATCGGTGGCGGATACAATGAGAGCCTTTTAATGCCTACTTGGATTTGTCTTCCTTCATGGTCTTGACGAAATATTTTCCTTTTAATTATTGGGAAAGGGAATGCTTCGTTGACGTTACTTTAAGGTTGATTTCCATTGAATTTATGATATCCTAGTTTCTCTTTTTATTTTAACTTGTTTCATCGGGAATTTTTCATTGTTTCGTATCTCACTAGCATCGTTTGTTCCTTATCTGAGAACCACATTTTCTTAACTCCGTTCTTTTCTGACGAACTCCTGTAAAGGGTGACAATGTTGATGACTTTTCTCGGGTAAGAAATCTTTTGTGTGTTGACTGGAACAGGAGCTGCCAAGTGTAGGCCATGAATGGTCTTTTGCAGTCTCCTTCTTTTCTTATGTTCTTATGTTCTTAAGTATTTAGTGTTATTGCAAAGGTCCCTGGTTTCTATATGTGTATTACGTGCGAGTATAGGATGCACGTCAGTAGATTAGTTGGTTCCTTGAGACACTGTTAGATGAGTTTGTGCTTTGTTCATTTGTTTGAACGTGGTTTTTGCTACTCTCGCTTAAGTTGCGTTTCTTTTCCTTTCCGTCTTCGTCTTTAATTTATTTTCCTTTTCTTTCCATTATTCATTTTCGTTTGGGGCAGGCCATGGCCATTTTCTATGGCCCCTTGCAGTTGATACATTTTTTTGTTCTTTGTCTGCACTCTCCCCAATCGTGGTCTCTTTGTCCGCATTCCGAACATATCCTTTCTACTATCTTTTTGTTAGGTGGACTTTCATTTTGTATCATCTGAAGTTTTTTTTTCAAGAACCCATCTGGCGACTGCCTACTAGGGCAAAAGTTGCCGAATAACACTAGGCTAGATTAAAAAAACAATTAAAGATATGTAAATAACACAGATAAAAACTGGGAACAAATACTAAGGAACAAACTAAAAAAATAACAACAGCAAATAAAAACAAAAGGATAAGCAAAAAAGGAAGAAGGAATCGCGCTCCGGCGTCGGGGGGGGGGGAGTAGGCCCGCCTCTCCTCAGCCCAGGAACATGCGACCTACAACACAGAGAGTCAAATAAAGTGGAGGAGGAACATCTGAATCATACCTATTTGGATGTTAATGTGCTTTTCACCTTACATGTGTTCGGGGGGGATTCTCATTTTGAACATATCTAGTCCTCTTTTCTTGCTTTTGCTTGCCCTTTTCTTGGTGGCATACACTATCTTAAATACGTATAAGTGTGTGGGTGTTGTCCAAATTTGGTTACTTCATTCACAATGATTCCATGGTGGTTCTTTCCTTTCTCCTCATTTTATTTTATCTTTGTTGTACGATCCTACCAAAATGTCTATTTGTTTCCTGTTTTCACGCAGAAAAACGAAAAGAAAGACAACACGGGTGTTCTCTATTAGACTACTTTTGTTAAACACTTCTCGACCACCTTTCCTATAGGTTATTGGGCGTGTTAAAGGAATTCAGGGATCGTGGTGCTAAGGACCCCTTTCTTCGCGCCCTATAGTTTGGCTTCTTGCCTGGGTTCCGTATACCCTACATTTTACTGGGCCTGGGCATTGTGGTGTTCATGTTAAGTTGCTTCTAGTCGGTGAAATGAGGAAATTAACGGTATGGTCCCGTTTTAGGGTATATACCCCGTCCACTGAACAAGAGAAATCTCTAACCAATCAGTTCCTACAGACTCATATATTTATCTCTTCTTGCTTCCCGTTGGTCGGTTTTACCTCATTGCCAGTTCTACGCTCTTCGTACGGAGTACGTACCAAGACAACAACATTACTTCGAAGACTATCCAAATTCAACATCCTCAGAAGACTCTAAAACACCAAGTTCGGAAAGCACAAAGAAACACACCATTCAATATTGACTTGTTCCGCACGACACAAAACTACAGGTATCTCTAGGCTCTTTGCAATTGGTATATTAGTTTCGTTTAAACGGGCAAAAGGAAATTTATTAGAAATAAAGTGGCAATAAATGAAATTATGGCAAAATCACTTAATTTACCTTCCAACCCCCTCCCGACAGCACTCAGGAATGACCAGAGCATATGGTTTCGAGAGGTTATATTGAAATCAGTTCTGAGATGGTTAATGGTGGGAGAGATTGCAGTGTGGAGTTGTTGTGGTGCTTCCGTTTCTTTTATGTCACCCTTGAAGGCTCTTAAGCTCAGAGTATAGGAACTCTTTTGCGAAGATTTCTCACTTGACAAGCCCCAGAAAGCAACTTACACCGAAGTAACATCTGGGCTAAACAAACGATCCTCAAGAAATCATAAATTAATAAACAAAAAGTATAGGAAGGTTAATCCACGTAATCAGACAGCCGCAGTATACAAAAGGGTATCAACTGACCAATGAATAAATTATAGATTACATTTTTCGTGGACAGGTTTTATGAGATTTGTTTTATGGTAGAATTCCTTTAAAAATTAAAAATAAATCATAACAAAAATCTATAGAAACATAAGAGATTAGAAGTTTATTGTCGATGTGATTGGTTATACAGGGTGTCTAGTATCTACAATTAAATAAACTTTACCAATAAAAATAATGGAAAGTTAATCGAAGTGTTCAATCTATTTAATGGTTATCAGTATCATGTTTGACAGTGCTAATTCTGTTAAATGAGTCCATAAAAAATGATGATACAAGAGTCAAAGAGATTTGTGAGAGAAAAGAGGGGGCGATAAAGGGGAAATATAATTTGCATGAAAAAGAATTGCTATGGTATTAAGACCATCGCTTTAATCACTTCTCTTTTCTTTTTCTTCTCTCTTTACTCGTTGACAAGTGTTTGCTGCTTTACTTCTCTTTGCTTTTTATCATTCAACTATTGTCGTTCTTTTCCGTTGATACGTTCAAGGCGGTTTAGGAGCTACCATATTTTTAACTCTATCATTCTTTCGCCTTTCTGTCATCCTTTTATATATTTTTTTCACTCATTTAAGGTAAAGAAGGAATTCACAAGTGCTCCTAGCAACTAGGAAGACTTGGAGGTCGTCAATAATTTCCAGCACACCCGTAAGGCACTCGACTCTTTCGATAGATATCCTGGTATAAAGAAGATCTTCAAGAGGTATAACACCACGGTACCTTCTGCTGTAACAGTGGAACGGTTGTTTTCTTTAGCTGGTATGGTTCATTGCCACAAACAAAGTCGTCTCTCGGATGATAACTTTGGACAATTGGTTTTGCTGAAAGCAAATGTTTATAGCGGTTGAACATTGAATAAACAGTCTTAGTGTGCGAGTTTTCACCCTTATTTTGTCAGTAATTGCGAACTGCAGTAAAACTGTAGAATTAAATTCTAGCCAACTTCCCAGTATTCCAAATAATGCCATTATAACGCTCACATTGGCTATTTCCACAGGGGTTGTATAGAGAGGTATGGTTGCTGTTTACATCAAGAGGTAGTAAAAATTCTTTCACTTCCTTAGAAATGATTGACAGGCCGCAGTCTGAATGGATATATACAGGTAGACCAAATAACGGAAAAAGATTTGTAAGACCGTCAATAACTACTTTGGATGACATATCGTGGCATGGAAATGGAAACGTAAATTTGCTAAACCTATCAACAACTATAAGGAGATAACGCGATGAGTGCTAGGAAATTGGAAGCAGCCCCTTAAAAACATTTGAAAGACGCATGAAAGGCGCATTTACTCGTATCAAAGAAGTATTTTATGGTTTAAAGAAACGGGGTTTAATTCTAGCACATACCTGACAATCAGCAGTAATACGACGGATTTCATCGATGGAGTAAGGAAGGTTTTTAACACGAACATAATGTAACATTCGCTGGACTCCAGGAGAATGAGAGACTCATGAGGCGATTTTAAACTTATAATATCCGAAGTCGCGTTACAATACGACCGTGATAGTGTATCGGCAACATCATTTTCGTGCCCTGAGCGATGATGAATATGGAAGGAAAATGGAAGTAATTTCATACGCCAGCGCATGATCTGATCATTCTATATTTTACCTTTTACAGCTCTTTGATCAGTTGTTACGTCAAAATATCTACAAGCCAAAAAGGTTTCCATTTACGTATGATCTCTATCACTGGTCGTCCGCACTGTGATAAGCTGGCACCGATAACATTATCTGATGCATCCGTTTCAATGGATGCGGAAGATTTGGCAATGTCATTCTTTAAAGTTTCAAATGCTTGAATAGCCTGAAGAGATAAAGGAAATCTACAGCAATCTAAAATAGGCCGTCGTTTCTCTGAATAGTTGCGTACCCACTTAGCGTAGCATTCAAATAACCCCAAACAACGCTGCAAGGATTTTTTACTAGAAAGTAAGAGTATATCTAACAAAGGTCTCATTCGTTCGTAGCATCGGGTTTCAAATTGCCGTCAGAAATTTGGTAACCGAGAATATTAATACAGGTTAGAGAAAGCGTAGATTTCTCAGAATTCATTGAAAGATTGTATTTAGAAGCAGCTTACATGAAACACTTTAGATTGCTGTCCTGTTCTTTTGTTTTTTTCCGCAGACTGTTATGTCTTCGAAATATGCATAAGTGTTACATAGTTTGTTATCGGTTATAAACCCATGGGTATGCGCCTGAATTGATAAAGACTTACCGACCTGAAAAGTAGTGTAAGGTTGGTCCTCTGAGCATATTTCTATTTGATGATATGCATTGGATAGATAAATAACGCTGACATATTAATTCTTAGCTATATTTGCTACTATATGTTCAATCCTGGGTAGCGGATAAGCATCGAAAGGGGTGTACTTATTTATTGTTCTAGAAAAGTCTACCACCATTCGTTTTTACCTATTTGCTTTTGATGTCACCACCACTTGTGCACGTCAAGGAGAATTACTATGTTCAATAATCCCCTCATGAAGTAGACGTTTAACCTCATTTTCAATAGAATCAGGATCTTCGGAGCTGTAATAACGAGACTTCGTAGCAATTGGAGTACAAAATGAGGATAAGTTTCTAAACAGTTTAGCTCGAAGAATCCTTAGTTTAGTCAGTCCACATACAGTTAAGGATGGTTCTGTACCCCCATAATTTAAGCTAACGCTTTTATGCACTCCTAAAAATGGTAAGCCAAAAATAATATCAGTACAAGCGTTTGGAAGTACAGTAGCTTCAACATTCTCATAAGTTAACAATACAGTAACATTTAATATATAGTGAGAAAGAAGAAGATGCCATCGAAACAACAGACAATCGTTCATGAAGTGGGAGATGCATAGCTTGTACTACAGCCTCATTTATAAAAGTCTCTGAGCTTTCACTGTCCATAAGACCTTGAAGTAACTAAAGATTTCCGTTCAATTGAACATGAACAGTAGGCAACAGCGAGCCGCTGGTAGCGCAGGTGGAAGCAAGTGTGGCAGAAGATAGTGGAACAGGACGTTTGGACTTTGACTTACAAACTTTTGCAAAATGCCCAAGCTTCCCACATTTACGACAAATTACATGGCGAGCTGGAAGTATTCGGTCATCCTCAGCATGGTGACGACCATCACAATTGCAGCATGTTTGCTTAATTTTAGAAATATTTGTTGAAACAGATGCTCTAAGTGGAAGGCTATCTTCTTCACATTCTTCTTCATTACTAGAGGCCATAGATGTACCAAGAACAGCCGCCACATTAGCAAGTACATGACCAGGTGTAACTAAGTATGATTCAGATCTCAGCAATGCTTGTTCTAATGCTCAAGTTTGTTGAATAGCATCGGTTAATATAAGCTTTTGATTCTCAAGGAGTCGTCCACGAATATTGAAGATTTTAACTCTCGTATGAAGGAATCCCTGATACTCTCATCACAGCAGACTGCAGCAGTAACATCCTGGAAGTTGCAGTCCAAAGCAATGCAATTGATAGCTTGAAGGTAATGATCAATCGATTCTTCTGGAAGTTGAATTCGAGTAGAAAGCAAATGTCTGGCATGAATTTCACTGGGAACCTTAATATAGGTAGCTTACAACAATTCGAAAGCCTTCGAATATTAGCATAGCCCTCTATTGTATTCACGACACGAGGACCAATATACAAGTAGAGTACTTCTAACTTGTCTGGAGAATGATCAGATATTGTAGAAAGGAAGTAGCAAAATTTTATATACCAAAGCTTCCATAATTTGCTAGCATCAAACTTCTCAAGTTGTATGAATTTATCCATAATAGTTGATTAAATTGTTATAATAGTTATAAATAGTGATGAGCATAGCTGCCTTACAAGCTATTATTGTAATGATAGAACTGAGAAGTAAGGTATATTCAAACTGCCCCTTTTTACAGGGTTTAATCAACTATATTCATAATACATCTAGAAAAGAAACAAAAAAAATATTAGTAACATGAATACATATGAACAAATATAAATGAGGGAGGGGGAATATATAACAGCGCAGTTATTTGTTAGTATTATATCTGGTTTGGTGGATGACGTCTCAGTGATACGTAGGGAAATCTAGACCTATCCTTTCGACAATGCCTCTCTTGATCAGTGTGTCCATATTTCTTCATATAATGTTGATGCCAGTTAGGTAATTAAGGGCACTAAATGTTCGTTTAGCTCGCCTAAAAATGATGAAGGTTTTATCCCTGCTGAAGGTATGCATAAAGTTGGGCATAGGAATGTAATTTCTCGTTGGGGGAGGGGGGGGGGATTATTATGCGTCTATAAGTACTAATTCACCTGTTAGTGTCGCGAATTCAGTTGCTATGTAGCTTTCGACCAGATATTTTAATTGACTGTGTGTAATGTTTGTATATATAAAACGTGTATATGCCAGCGATCAAACGCTCTAAGATGAACCACAGGAGATAAGTCGGAGGTGTTAGCGTCAGGAAGAAAAATCGTTCGTTCCCTGCAGCGACGTAGCTAGTGTGTGTGTGCGCCACCCGGGGCAACCCTTGAGTTTGCCGCCCCAGGGCCCCTACAAAAAATACATATTGCACACTGACTCTCACTCTTAAAGTATATATATATATATATATATATATATATATATATATATATATATATATATATATATATATATATATATATATATATATATATATATATATATATATATATATGTATATTATACAGTGGACCGCAAAAGCTTACAACACACTGTTAGAAATGAAAATTTGCATACTTTACTTCTATGTTGTCACCTGATCTAAGCCACGGGGATTGTGATGATTTTCCCTTCAGTTTTTTCAAGTGCTAACTTAAAACTATTAAATGACCTACATATAGCTTTCAGTTCTAGTTTTCTCAATTCTCATTTCACCAGTTCCATAACCCATATCAATGAATTGTCAGCATACGGAAATCACCGATCACCCTGTACTCACCAGGTGATTTCTTCGGTACCATGTAAATCGGCGACGCCCATGGTGATTTTGACGGGTGCACGACTCCCTCCTTCGAAAGGTGCTTTGACAACCTTCAGCTTCTCCATTGAAAGAGTTCTCGGCCGCCTGAATGGCGGTGGAGCACTACCTATCTCAATTGTGTGCGTCACTAAGTTTAGCTAAGATGGCGAGCGATTAGCGGATGCTGGACTGTAAAAAGCCTCATATTTCTCCAATATGGCTTTGCAATGGGGCCTCCCTGATAGTTTGTTCATCGATAAGTATGCCACGCGCACAGTCCACTAAGAGATTAAAATGGTTCAGAAAGTCAATTCCTAATAACGGCGAAGTGGTATCTGCGACCACTAAGGAAAACTATATCCATCTGATTTATTTTACTGCCATTACCCGTCGTTATATTTACACTGGTATCGCGCAATTCACATGAATTCAATGCGATCACAAAGCCCAAAGTGTGGCAAACCACATCCATGGCAAAAGGATTTTTGGAAGGTTGGATCTGGTTCGTGTCTACCATAAAATCCCTATGAACCCGACGGACATAGAAAAGACTGAGGTAATAACGTCGTTTGGATAATGGGAGTACGTGAAGCTTCCATTTGGCCTCCGGAATGCAAGTTGCACATTCCAACGACACATGAATGACATGTTTCGAGGATTAGGGTTTGTTTATGTATATATATACGACATCCTTATATTTTCGGACAATATGGACGACTACTTGAGGGATTTAGATCAATTCCTGTTGGAAAACGGTCTGAGAAATGCGAAATGGCAAATGAGGAGGTCGATTTGAAGGAATTTGCCCACCGGCCAAGAAAATGAAGGAAATTGGAGACATGCCCTTACCAAAGGACTACAAGGAACTAAGACGTTATTTGGGTATGTTGGAATACTATCGAAGGACGATTCCTAATTTTTCTGCAATTGCAGCAACGTTGATCGAGCTTGCACGTTTGCAAACACAGGTTCGTGAGCTCGAATGGAACGATGTGGCACGAGGAGCATTTGAGAATACTAAATCGGCCTTAATTGACCCTGTCAAACTCTGTTACACGCTGCCCAATGATTTGCCATACCAGCTGGTGCCGGATTGCTCCCAATACGCGGCAGGTGCTGTCCAGCACCAAATGGTAAACGGATCGCCAGGGCGGGTGGCATCATTTTCGAGCAAACTAAACCGGACACATCCTTCATACACCTAGCGGCGTATATTGCTGTCATCCATTTCATGCGCATGATTGAAGGTCGCCATGTTAACTTGTGCACAAACCACAAGCCATTAGTATCGGCTTTTTCGTCGCCATTGAGTGCTAAAACGGACAAGTAGCAACCACATTAGACAGTGTAACGGAATCGATACTCTTCCTCCCCTCTCAGTTGAGCCTCTGGTCGTTAACCACCACATCCGGGCGGTGGAGACGCCGTAACTCGCCCTCTTAACCATCTTCCTTCTCGACCCTCGTGCCGATGAAAAATGTTGAACGACCGGCCGAGACCACAGAATACGCTAATCAGCTCAGGTCGGTCCCGAGACATGAACATCGGTTAAGAAAAGCAAGATTTTCTCTGAGAGCGGGTATTCAATTTCACCTCAGCTGCGAAATTAGAGGAGCGTCTTCCTCAAGCCAGAAGGTCCCTCAGGACCAGAGGTACGACGCCCTGAGAAAAACCATTGGAGGAGGAACCTTCATGTAGCCTGTCCACAAATCCCCGCCCCCCTCCTACTCCTACTCAAGTAGGGCGGCGAGGTATGAAAGCAAATATCTTTGGAAAAACGGGATAGATTACGTTAGTCATCAAGGAGACAAAGTTCCCGGCAAGAGGCCCGGGCTACCAACAGAAGGGACTAAGAAGAAGCTCATCCTCGAGCTAGTTCCTGGTGAGCACACCAAACTTTAAGTTAACTTGATCAAGTTTAACTTACTCTCGTCAGAAAACCTCCCCCCCCCCCTTATCCTGGTGTAGCTCAAAGCACCGAGATAGTCCTCGCCCTTGAGGAATACCGGAACTAAGAAGAAGAAGCTCATCCTCGAGCCCGTTCCTGATAGTCACACCGAACTTTAAGTTGACTTACTTTAAGAATTAAGTTCAACTTACTCTCGTCAGAGAACACCCCCCCTGCCCTAGGAAACCGAGATAGTCCTCGCCCTTGAGGAGTAACCTCGAGTGAACTCCATCCATCACTTCCCTGAGTCAAAGGATCCAAGCATTGACTCATCGCTACCCAGTGCGAATTATTCTTCAGAGGAATCCGAAGAGAAGAAAGAAACATTCTTTCACTGTCCCGCGGTGATATCATTTCCCGCCGAAAGCGTGTGGCTCCCCCATCTGCCACACGTGCTAAAGTCCTCTGTGGCCTTAAAGCTATTTCGCCGGGACGAAACATCTGGACAAGCGGCACGCGTCATCTAAGTAACAACATTATTGAGCTGAAGTAACCATTGAATTCAAGGTCCGACTCAAATCCGAGTATAGTCAGAAGTATAAAGGTATTTAAATCCCGGTATCCGTTTCTGTAAAGTCCGTTTGCATTTTTTATATTAAAGTGAGCTGTGGGTCAACTATCATCATCATTTTAAGTATGTCATGTTCAAAAGCCTCACTTAAATTTATTGAAGTCATTTCTGTGCATTTAAGTTTTCAAATTTCGTTAGTTCGTTTTTTTTAATTAAAGTGTTAGTTTTTTTAACAAACTTTTATTCAATTCGCTCGCAATTAAAATCTTTCCATTTTCCGGGGAAGCTCAACTATGGTGTGAAGTAACATCAAGCTACCCACGACTGTTTGTCCCGATGGCGTGCAGAAGGACTATTTTTAATCAGTTCCATAATGTCACCCCCTGGAGTCAAGGCATTACTTCGTCTTATCAAATCTCGATATACCTATGGCCTAATATAGACAGGTATTTTCGCTCCTGGACAAGGGAGTGCTTTCCATGTGAATTTTCCAAGATCAGTCGCCCTACGAAATCTCCGACCCTGCCCATTGATATTCCATCTTCAAGTTTCGAAACAGCGCATACTGATATAATTTAACCACTTGCACCGTGTACACTTTCTGGACAATAATACCCCTCGCACAATCAGTATTTACTATCGTGCATCGACCGAGCTACGAGATGGATCGAAGCGTTAGCGATTCCGGGCATAAGTGCCGCAACGGGCGCGTTGACTTTTCTAGACGGTTGGATTTCCAGATTTCGACTCCCACTTTCCTTTGTGACCACTAGAGACGCCCAATTCGAATCCAAGCTATTCAAAGAATTGTCTGCCCTTGTTGGTTTGCATCGTCTCCACACCACGGCGTACCGCCCGTCCACGAACGGGGAGGGGGGGGGGTAGGAAGGGCACACAGGATTTTGAAGTGCTCCATATTGGCCCGTCGACAAGGCTGGCTGGTGGGACTTCCAATTATCTTTTGGGGCTTTCACTCCTTGCCTAATGACTCGGGATTTTCGCCTTTCATGGCAGTCACGGGAACTATACTTTTGTGCCCGAGACTCTTAGTTTCGTTATCGTCATCGTCATCGAAGACTGATTCAAAGTATATTAAAGAATAAACCTCAAATATGGTACAAGTCAATTTCACGCAGACATCCCTATAGCACTTGCACGCAGTGCCCAAGCCTTTTATGCCCAAAGATCTTCGTGAGGCATCACATGTGCGGGTCCGAATAGACCGTGTTTGCAAAGCACTGGGAGCGCCATATGCTGGCCCTTTCCCGGTGATCGAGCGCGACGGCAAGGTTTACAAATAGGAATTCCCTGATGGCAAGATGGATACTGTCTCTGTGGACAGACTGAATCCGGCGAGGCTTCCTCCCTCGAATAGTGATAGCGTGGTGAGTAATCAGCAACGCCCAAAGAGGACGGGTTGCACCTGACCTCTTAGAGTGAATAGGACAGAAGACCATGATGCCAAAAGAAGTCGACGAGACACCCTACAGGAACCGGAGATAATAACTACAAGCCAGACGTCTTTACTCGCTCCGGGATATGAGTCGCGTTTGCTAGGAACCCGTACTTCCTATATTTTTTAATCCTTTTGTAGGGATTATATTGCAACGGATTATTATAATGAAAGAGGAAGAGTCATAAATATAAACATGCATCGTTACTTTATAGCTTTCTTGCGTATCGAACTATATATATATGTACTGTGCCAAAATTATAGCATTTGTATAGCAGTCGAAAAAAAAGAAATAAAAGATGAGACCCAATTGTAAGATAAATTATATATTATTGTGTATTATATGGCAGAACATGGCAGAATGAATAGGCTCATTTTGTTGAGTACAGATGTATGTGCTTAAGAATACCGATGCCCTCTACGAATATTAAAAATGCTGTTAGACAGTAGGTCTGCCTGAAATATGTATTTAATATGTATCTAGCTATTTATTTATAATGCGTTATTTTTTCAGTAACTCCATTATTGGCCGCAGGGTCCTGTAGGGCTCGTTCTATAAAATAGATAGGCCTCTAGTACCAAATTGCAGGATTTAATAGACCCAGCGAGGAACTCCACAAATGAACGCTTGGTAGATTTATCAAATCTTAAAAATTATGTGTGTAAATTAAGGAAATAATAGGGCAAGTCTAATAAATAAAGAACCAAAGAGAATTAAGAAATGAAACTATATATATATATATATATATATATATATATATATATATATAGTACAAGAAAGTGAAATTCGACGCGAATGAGCAATGAGACAAGAAACAGGAGTTTTTTTAGAGGTAAGAGAAAGGGACAATAGAAGAAGACTAGAATCATAGAGAGCAGAGGGCGGCACAATGAAGGCAATCCTTTACCGAGAAGACAGAGATAACGCCAGGGGAAAAAAGTTTGAAATTCCTGGCCGGGACTCGAACCCGGGTCTGCTGATTGCCGGTCAGATGCTCTACCGCTGAGCTACCAGGCACAGTGACCGGCAATCAGCAGACCCGGGTTCGAGTCCCGGCCAGGAATTTCAAACTTTTTTCCCCTGGCGTTATCTCTGTCTTCTCGGTAAAGGATTGCCTTCATTGTGCCGCCCTCTGCTCTCTATGATTCTAGTCTTCTTCTATTGTCCCTTTCTCTTACCTCTAAAAAAACTCCTGTTTCTTGTCTCATTGCTCATTCGCGTCGAATTTCACTTTCTTGTACTATATTGTAATATAGTCTGCAATGCAAGGTTTCTGCACCTTTATTTCTGTCTTCAAAATTGTTTTGAAAGACAGAAAATAAATATGGCGAAAGCCCTGTGGTGGTTGTTATCACCCGCAGAACTTGCATTTGCTCCTTCTTCTTTATATATATATATATATATATATATATATATATATATATATATATATATATATATATATATATATATATATATATATATATATATATATATATATATATATATATGTTTTATTAAAGACCAGGTCTAGTTGAACCTTGATTAGCTTCTTTCTTTGCTTTTCTAATTTTCTTATTATTCTTTTTTCGTCTTGCGATAGGTTATAGATAAGTGTTCCGATATTCATGGTTTATTTTAGCTAGCTGAGCTTTCGGTCACGTTTGGCCATCTTCGGAGCGAATTAATTTTACACTGGTTAAATATTTAAAGGCATTACATTTATATACTAAAGATAATTTAGATAATGAAAAGAAGGAAGAATGTGGTTGACAGGAAGTAGTTAGAAAAGATACATTTGGGAATGGGATTTCGGTCATTATTGACCGTTAATCCGTAAGGAGTTTTAAGGTTCCCTAGCTGGTGGTCAATTGGGCATTAATCTTCGGTTTTTCTTCTTGGATTAGGATCGCTTACAGGATATGAAGGCATGTGCGGTCACTTCTCCTTTTGATAATGGTGTTTAGTACTAATATTTCTCGTGTTAGTTGAATTCCATGTTGCATATAGTGGTTCTCGATGGCGCCGTTTTGCAGAGGCATGGTGAGTCTACGAGATAGGGATGTGGTTGTCATTCCAATATATTTATTTGAATTATGAAGCTTGCAATCTTCATGCGGACAGGTAAATTCCTAAATTACATTGGAAGTTTTCATTTTTTTTTCGTACTTGTGATTACTTATTTTTTTGGTTTTATAATATATTGAGACTTGTAGCGTTTCTTCTGGATTCGTGCATTTTGTATTTTGGTGTATAATATTCTTGATTGTTCTTTTGTCGATTTTATACGATTCACTCATTTGGTTCATATAGAAGATATTTATTGGGTGTTTCTTATTGTCTTAATTTTTATTATTGTTATTTTCATGTCAGTTTTTCAGGAATGTATTGTTTCTTTGTCCACCATAGTGTTGGAGAAACCATTATTGATAAGGACTTGCTTTATTCTTTGAATTTCGTTATGGAACAATGACCATGACGAACTGCATTTGTATGCGCGTCTAATGTATCTTTTTATGGCACTTTTTCATATCTTTTTGGATATTCGCCATCTCCATTGAGACAATTTCCAGAATTCGTTGGTTTAATATATACCTGGGTTCTTCGAGGGAAGGGGGGGGAGGCGCATCAGCTAAATGGTGTGAGATGGCAATACCAAGATCAGTTTTCACAGTTTGATCCTTGAGCAGGGCGCAGTTAAGTTTCTTTTTTGCAGGTCGTTTCCTGGTAGCTGGTAGGATGCAAAGGACGAGAGAGCTACGAACCAGCCAGTGATCCTTCTCGCACTCGGAACCTCGCATGGCACGGGTCAGCAGTACGTCCTGCTAATCACGCTGCTTGACGATCAGACGATCACGTAGTCCAGCATGTGCCATTGCTTAGACTGAGGGTGCTTCCATGTTCCCTTGTAAATTTTCTTCGTCTTGAAGATGGTGTTGGTGATGACAAACTGGTTCTGAGAGCAGAGAGAAAGTAGGTGGTGGCCATTGGCATTGACTTTACCAATACCGTTCCTGCCAACAACTCCGGCCCACGCCTGGTAGGAGGAGCCCACTCGCGCGTTAGTCTCCCAGCACCATCAACTTGTCTGAAATCAGTGTACGCTGCAGTTCCACGTTCAACTGTTCGTAGAATGCATCCTTGATGTCCTCAGGGCTGTCGAGGTTAGGGGCATAGCAGCTGAAGATAGTTGCATGTCGATCCCTTGTGAGAGGAACCCGCATCTTCATGAGACGTGCTGAAACGCCAATGGGTGTGTCCTCAATCAGTCGCACAAGAGAATTTCTTGACTGCAAAACCGACGCCGTGGAGTCTGCGTTCCTGCATAGGGTATCCTTTCCAGTATAAGGTGTAACCACCCTGGTCTTCAGTCAGGCTTCCCTCATCCGGAAGTCTGGTCTCTGAAAGAGCAGCAACGTCAACGTTATATCGGGCCAGTTCCTGGGCGATGAGAGCAGTGCGTCTAGCCGGTCTGTCCGTATGAAGGTTAGAGTCTAGCATGGTATGGACGTTCCATGCTGCAACTTTTATATCATATTTATTATTTCGACCACAGAATGGGAATGGTCCGACGAGCGAGGCTACCCGCCCAGACTGACTTTGAGGCAGGCAATTTTTAAGCAACCTTTTCTACGCCCCTCCCCCATTCGGGGGTAAGCACTGTGATCCTGAAAAGGGCTGCTTAGCCACGGAGGTTGACGTCGGACTCTTCTACTGACTTATCCCAGGAGAGAACGACCATATTCGCCTCCACCGCCCAACGTGCAGCTGCCCAGCTAAGAGCCGGTCTCATCCCGGACAAACTCCCACCCCCAGGCAGCCATCGCAGCGAGACTTGGTCAGAGTCGGTTTGCTGAGGACATCAAACCTGCACTAGATTTGAACGAGTAAGAAGGCGCGCTCACTTCAGACCCGTATCTTGACAAAGGGGAGAAGATACCCGGTGGCAGGACTGCCGAGACACAGGTCTGCTGGTGCTCACCTATAGTTGTCCCCAGTCTTAGTTTTATTATCGAAGTTATCCTTCATCTAGCCTTTACCTAAAGAGGTAGCCCTACAAGGCAACAAGGGGTTGTTGGGGGCTGCCGAGTCTTCGGTCTGTCGAAGGTCGCCTAGCGTCTCCCCCCACTGCGTGACGCGCATTTGCCTACAACCGGACGTATGAAGGTCTCGCTGCATTACCACCTACGGTTGTCTGCCCCACGGGTGAGCAACTCGAAAGCTCGTGTCAAGTAGGCTAATATATATATATATACATATATATATATATATATATATATTTATATATATATATATATATATATATATATATATATATATACATATATATATATAAATATATATATATATATATATATATATATATATACATATATATATATATACATATACATATATATATATATACATATATATACATATATATATATATATATATATATATATATATATATATATATATATATATATATATATATATATATATATATATATATATATATATTCGAGCAAACAGCTAAACAAACTAAGAATTAGCTGCATACAGGTACTATTAATGTTTTGGAATGGCCAAGTCAATCTCCCGAGCTGAATTCCATCGAAAATCTGTGTAGGGAATTGAAATTCATGGTTCAGAAACGAGATCCGAGTAAGTCATTTGATTCGGAGAAAATATGTTCGGATGAATGGAACAAAATGCGCGCCAACACCTGTAAAAAGATCTTAGGAGACTACTGAAAGCGCCGGCAAGCTGTAATTGTCAACAAGGTCTATGCAACCAAGTACTAAACCAATCCTGGGCAAAGCGTATGCTCAAAATATAACCGCGACCAGATATTTTAAAATATTTAATTTTTTAAATAAAAGTAAGAAATATTTGTAAAAAGTATTTATTCTATTAGTTTATATATGATATTTCGAAAATAATTTTTATGGTTTTATTGAACATGGCCCTAGACCTTTCGCCAAAGTCAAAAAGTGGCACTTTGTTTTAAAGTTTGCCCACCCCTCTACTAAATCATATTTATATGAGTTTATTGTATGTAAACTTGGGCGTTATCAAATTTCAAATTCTCCTTATAAAGTTTTGCCTGTTCACCATTTTGGTTTTCTGATCGCCAGAATTTCATATATATATATATATATATATATATATATATATATATATATATATATATATATATTTTCTCCGAATCAAATGACTTACTCGGATCTCGTTTCTGAACCATGAATTTCAATTCCCTACACAGATTTTCGATGGAATTCAGCTCGGGAGATTGACTTGGCCATTCCAAAACATTAATAGTACCTGTATGCAGCTAATTCTTAGTTTGTTTAGCTGTTTGCTTCGAATAATTGTTTTGTTGAAATACCCATCATAGTTTCAAGTTCAGAAAGCCAACGCTAGATAACAAATTTCTTTCCATAATTCCCATGTACATTTCGACGTTCATTCTTTATTCGACTACCTCCATTCTTCCAACTCTTGATGAGCAAAACAGTCTCTACAATCATTGATCCAGCACTGAATTTGACTGGTAAGGGTCGTATTCTTTGGCGCGTAAGCTTCACACTTTTTTCTCCAAGCCCTACTGATTGAATTTCGACCGAAATGTTTTATTTTCGTTTCATCTGACCAAAGGATTTGTTCCAAGAACGTTGCCGGTTTATTAAATTTTCATTTACAAACGCTAATCAAGCTTTACAGTCAGTTTTTTCTTAAGGAGTTGGATTTTTCTTGGAGTACGAGAAAAATATATTGTAATGACGCAGCATTTAATTTATTGTTTCCTTGTTAACTTCAACTCCACTTGTTTTCAGACCTTAATGCACCTCTCTAAGAGTAGCCTGTGGCTCATCACATACTGTTCTAGCAAGTTTTCGAGATGCACATTCTTTTAATATCCTAGAGCGACTTGAATGATCCAAATGTTGAATTGGACTACGAAACTTTCAGTTTAGTAATATGGCATAAACTTAATTTAGAGGCACCCAAGGCCACTCTTCGGAAGGGTTAGAATGCGTTCACGAAGATCGCGACTCATTTGTTTGTTTATCCCCATGATAAAAATGTTGACGGTTCGACTATCTTCTAAGGAAGTAGCCTTACACGATGACGAAAGAAACATCCTATTTAGTTTACAATATTTTAGATATTCAAGAACAATTGATGATTAGTTTTTAATGAGACAGCTTGTAGATGTAGCCTATTTATATGAATGAGTTGTAAATATTTACGTTATCAAGCTCTCCTTATAAAGTTTTTCCTGTTAACCATTTTATTTCTCGGATAGTTACATTGTATTTATTACAGAAAGTTCCACGGGCGTTGTAAGTTTCATTTGTGGCACCCAGAGTGTAAGGAAAGTAGGCCTGTGGCACCCATTTTGCAGGATAAATAGGCCCAATGAGGAACCCCCACAAATGGATGCTCAATGGATCTATGAAATCCTAAGATTGAACACACATATTAACTAATAAGGTAATAGGGCATGTAATAAGTAATAAACAATTGTAAAATAAAGAAATAATTATAACTGTATATTTATTAGAAATCCATAGGAAAGGCGAGCGAATAACTGGTTCCCACGCGGCTACACCACACACAGAAATACATACTCAAAGGAGCAGCTGCGGGACAGAAAGATACCGATGCTCGATAATTAAGGAAGACGAGCAAATACAGAGTGAGATATGCTTTGGTCGGTTGAGTATTCGGGAAGGTGTCAAAGGAAAAATAAACAGTCATCTCTTGATAGGAACCCAGCCTGGTGTACGAGTGCGCACCGTTACTCGAGAAACATATACACCTCTAAACTCCGCCCAACGGTCGGCAGGGAACCTAACAAGTTAGTCTCCTATCGTTAGCTCCGCCCCCGTGCTTTGAGAAGAGAAAAAAGGGTCATGCCCCCTTAAGCAGCGGAGTTATAAATAAACGAAGGAGGACATTATAGGCAGTCAAGGAGAGATCGGTTAAATCATTCAGCTGGTTAGACTCAAGTAAAGGCACCTGCTTTTACTTGATGGTCCGTCCCTCGGCCCTACATCCTGTCACCTTGCCTCAGCTACTCCAACATTAGTAAAACTTACATACCGCCGCACAGAACTAGATTTATTTTGCTACGCTTAATAAGATAGACGCTATTTCAAGAATAAAAACCTATTTATCGTCGCCCTTTGGGTCCTTTCCTCTAACACCGAAGTAACCAAGGCACCTTCTGGAACCCAGCCTAGAAGCAGAATCTACGTAAACCTTTGGAGCTAAGAGCAAACTCGACGGGGAGATCAAAATATAGTTACCTGTCACACAAACCGAAAGGTCTTTAAATACCGTTACGTAAACCCATAGGACTACCGACGTCCCTTTTTCCTTTTAAAACTCCATTAACAATCGCAAACCTATAACCCTCTCCCCATACATTAACCTGCGTTAATGTAAATTTGAATTTATATATATATATATATATATATATATATATATATATATATATATATATATATATATATATATATATATATATATATGATTAGGTTGAGCAATAAGTTCTTGCGTTGTTTTTTTTAATGTGTTGATTTATGTTTTGTTGACGTGATTTGTGCACATATTAAGAAACAATAATAAATAATGAGAACAAAATTTTCAAAGGGTCGGCTACATCTATTAACAGCGTAGACTATTGGGCTTTTGCTTAGGTTACGTCTTGAAGTTGAGTAATAAGTCATTGCGGTTTAATTAAAAGTTGTGTTAATTTAATTTTTGTTCTGTACCCTCGAAATGGAATGTCAAGTTGAAAGAAAGGCGCATTTTAGACACTTGTTGTTATTCATTTTCAATCGAGACGGAAAAAATGCAACCGCAGCCAAAGCTCGTAGCGATATTTATGATGTGTACGGAGAGAATGCTTTATCAGAAGGGACAGCTCAATGGTGGTTTTCACGTTTCAAAAATGGTCATTTCAATCTTAATGACGAAGAACGTTCTGGTCGCCACATTAAATTGGATGAAGATCAATTGAACGACCTTCTTCATGAAAATCCTCGTCAATCGACTAGAGAATTGGCTGTACAATTGGCGTGTGATCAGAAAACTGTAGTGAATCACCTTCATTCGATGGGGAAAGTTCAAAAACTCAGTGCATGGGTTCCGCACGCTTTTATCGAAAGCAACAAACTTCAACGCTCCACGATTGCCGCAGGTTTGCTTGCTCGTCTAAAGGCTTCTCGTGGATATGAGGACAGATTTCTTTACCGCATCATCACTGGCGACGAAAAGTAGTGTGTTTATGTCAACATGAACTATCGAAAACAATGGCTTAACCTCAATAAAAAAAACACTTCCGCTATTAAAGCAAGGAATTCATCCACGAAAGACGATGTTGTGCGCGTGGTGGGATTGTGAAGGCATGATTCTTTATGAGCTCATTGCGAACAACGAGATTGTCAATGCAGAACTCTACGTTCAACAAATGTATCGACTTGCCGAAGCTATTCGTGAAAAGCGACCTCATCGACGTTATGGAGTCCTTCTGCAACACGACAATGCTCGTCCTCACATTGCCAATATGACAAAAGACGCCATCCAAACGCTTAATTGGGAAATCCTGCTGCATCCTCCATATTCGCCAGACTTGGCTCCATTAGATTTCCATCTGTTCCGATTGCTCGCCAACAATTTACGCGGCGTTTCGTTTAATACTGGTGTGGAATTAAGAACCTGGTTAGACGAATTCTTCGAGTCAAAATCCAGATATTTTTATTTCAAAGGCATCGAAAAATTAGTTGAACGTTGGGGAAAAGTCGTAAATAACAACAGAGAATACATTATTGATTGAATTGCATATTGTTATCAATTAAAAATTAATTTTTTCTAAAATTGTTAATGGTAATGAATAAATTTGATAAAACCGCAATAACTTATTCCTCAACCCAATATATATATATATATATATATACATATATGCGGTTAAAAGGCTATTTTTGGCAAACACAGCCTTGCTCAAAGCCATCGGAAGGACCTCTTCTCACATACACGAGAAGGGCTTTGAGGAAGACTGTTTGGCAAAAATAGCCCCTTTTAACCACATAATTAATTGCGTTACTGCAATAATTTTTCTTAATATTAATATATATATATATATATATATATATATATATACAAAGAAAGCAACTACAGGATCTGCGGGTGATAATACAACCACCACAGGGATATGCAAATTTTATTTTCTGTTTTTCAAATAAAATTTGAAGATAGAAAGAAAGATGCAGAAACCTGGTGTAGCTGACTATAAATACATATAGTACAAGAGGAATAAGAATTGGACGCGAATGAGCAAATGAGACAAGAAACCGGAGGTTTTTTAAAGGCAAGAGAGAGAGACATTAGAAGAATGCAGAATCAAAGGGAGCAGAGGGCGGCACAATGAATGCGATCCTTTACCGAGAAGACAGAAATAACGCCAGGGAAAAAAAGTTTGAATTTCTGGCCGGGACTTGAACCCGGGTCTGCTGATTGCCGGTCCGATGCTTTACCGCTTAGCTACCAGGCACAGTAACTATATTTCGCCCAAAGCGTTACCCCATCAAACCCAGTATCTCCCTAAGATAAGAACATAAGAACATAAGAAAAGAAGGAGACTGCAAAAGACCATTCATGGCCTACACTTGGCAGCTCCTGTTCCATTCAACACACAAAAGATTTCTTACCAGAGAAAAGTCATCAACATTGTCACCTTTAACAGGAGTTCGTCAGATCTAATCTACAATATACATAAAATGCATCCAGAGGATTATGTCCATTCATGCAACCGCAAAATATAATCTTCCCACTCCTTAGAAAAATATATACATATGTACATAAAAAAAAGTCAGTCCCATCTAGCAGCTTCATCCATATATTTATCTAATCTATTCTTAAAACTACCCAGAGAGGAGGCTTCTATCACATGCCTAGTGAGCCTATTCCATTCACCTACCACACGATTTGTAAACCAATTCCTCCTAATCTCCTTCCTAAACCTATACTTATCAAGCTTAAACCCATTGCTACGTGTCCTGTCATGTTCACTAAGTATAAGAACCTTACCCAGATCCCCTTTATTATATCCTTTTACCCATTTGAAGACTTCAATCAATTCCCCTCTGACTCTTCTCCTTTCCAATGTATGTAGATTTAGTTTTCTGAGCCTTTCACCATAGGTAAGTTCCTTAGCCCACCAATCATCTTTGTCATCCTTCTCTGCACAGACTCAAGCAAATCAATATCCTTCCTATAATATGGTGACCAAAATTGTACTGCATAGTCTAGATGAGGCCTAACTAGCGCCAGATACAGTTTTAGAATGACTTCAGCACTCTTATTGCTTACACTCCTCCTGATGAATCCCAATATCCTATTAGCTTTATTCTTAGCATTTAGACATTGCTTTCTAGGACGAAGGTCTGAACTTACCAAAATACCCAAGTCTCTCTCACAATCAGTCCTCCCTAAAATTCTGCCATTTAATTTATAACTATTCAATGGATTATTTCTACCTATACTAAGCACACTACATTTGTCTATGTTAAACTTCATTTGCCATTTCTCGGCCCAATTGGACAGAATGGTCAATTCCTCCTGCATTACAACAGCATCAGAATCAGCCCTAATGGCCCTACCTAGCTTAGTATCATCAGCAAATTTACTCAGGTCACTACTTATACCTATGTCAAGATCATTAATATAAATTAAGAATAGCAAGGGACCCAAAACAGATCCTTGAGGAACTCCACTGCTAACACACCCCCACTCAGATTTAACTCCATCTATACTAACTCTTTGCTGTCTGTCACCAAGCCATGACTGAATCCACCTAAATATACTGCCATCGATCCCGTGTGCTTTAACTTTGCTCAGAAGTCGTAAGTGTGGCACTCGATCAAAAGCCTTACTAAAGTCCAAGTATAAAATATCATAGTTTTCATCATTATCTGCTGCTTCATACACCTTACTATAAAAAGACAGCAAATTAGTCAGACAGGATTTACCCTTACTAAAGCCATGCTGTGATTTTTTTATCAACTTATGCTTATCCAAGTGATCTCTAATATTCCTTGCTATAATAGATTCCATCATTTTCCCTACCACTGATGTCAAACTTACTGGTCTGTAATTAGACATATTTGTTTTATCCCCTTTCTTAAATATAGGTATCACATTGGCTTTCTTCCATGCCACTGGCACAATGCCACTCTCCAATGATTTTCTAAAGATGCATGCTAGGGGCTCACTTAACACATCCTTACATTCTTTCAAAATTCTAGGAAAGAGCTCATCAGGACCGGGTGCTTTACTACTTTTGATTTTATCAATTTCCTTTGTCACTATCTCCTTTGTGATCAAGATATCCTTTAATTTCTCTTCATCATTACCCCGAAAGATCATTGACACCTCAGGTATAGTTAGAGTATCCTCCTGTGTAAATACCACATCCTCTTATCCGCTCACAATTTAAAGGCTCACTGTCCATGTTACAACAAAGAAAGCAACTACAGGATCTGCGGGTGACGGGGTAACGCTTTATATATATATATATATATATATATATATATATATATATATATATATATATATATATATATAAATTTTGTTGAAGACCATGGTGTATTTCGCCTTAGTTAATTTCCTTTGGCAAATTTCTATTCTTCTAACTGTCTTTGATATTCCATCTTGTAGATGGTAGATGACTTGTCCTGTATTAACCTCTCTTTTAAATGAATGAGTTTGGAAAAAAAAGCTAAGTTGCTGAGCTTTCGATCTTATTCGATCATCTTCGGAGCGTTTTGATATATTCTTTCCTCCTTTACCAATGAATGTGGAGTAGGAATTAAAGTGAATGAAAGATAAGATAAGATAAATAAAGTTAGAATGTGTAGAGAGAGTGAGATAGGATAGATGGAAATTAAAGTGTAATATGTGTAGGATGGTAGGTGAAGATGTAAGAGATTTGTGCCAGTTGGCCTGCCTAACGCGTTCGGTTTTCTTTTATAATTTTTTTTTTGAGATACATTGTTATTTTAAGCATTGGAGCCTTTGTTTTCTTTTGCTCAATAGGGCTCTGTATCATTTAAAATTTTTTTTGTGCTTCCGTTTTTTTTTTAATACTATTATCTATTATATTCGTGTGACGCCCCCTTGTCGCGGGAAGAGAGCTTGTGTGTACCTTTGAATTTTCGAGCTATGTCGGCGGGGGTACCTCTTCTGGGTACCCCTGGTAGGGCTTTCCTTGTCGATTTGGTCGGAAACGAGGATCCAGACTAAGTGCGTCATTCGTTCCTTTTTCTACTCTATCCTTCTCCTTTCTACTTTTATCCTATCTCTCCCACTTATACAAAAAGAAAAAAACAACAAAAAAAGAAGCCTACTCATATCATGTCACTCTTTCCCTTTTTTCCCTCTATCTACATATAAGGACCTGGCAGCTACCTCATGTGTCAGAAGAGAGGCTTTGGAACCTCTATAAATAACGCCAATCGACGCTCACTAGTTGCGAGAAACTAGGACTAGAGGTGTCCTTGGCGTTGGGGTACGATGAATGGGATGCGGGTAGTGCCCCGTTAACCCCTTCCCTGGCGCGTAATTATCGACTGTTCCCAGTGCTCGTTGACGGGTGCTTTTGGCAGCATTGGTCCGATGTGACGGCCCTTTATTTCCCAGGTTGGTTGCCAGGCCAATAAAAAGCATTGGGTTAAGTCTCTTGGTGGGGTGGGATATCCATTGAAAGCTACTCCGAGATCCTGGTTGTTGTGAAGGGAACTAGTAGGAGTTTAGGACGGGGCGTGCTCCGTTGTTCACCTGGTAAGAAATCGATGGCCACTTGGGGGACAGTCAGTGCTGCTTGGTTGGGAGCCACTGCATGCCGAGGTTTGACGACTCGGTCGGACGAACAGCAGAACACGGAGCGTGCCTTCTGAAAGATCCGAAACCTCTCCGATGGATAGGCGGGAGCGACTCACGCGGGAAGAACTCACCAACCCCCCTTTTTATCATTGATTGGTCACGAGTTTTCAGAGAGAGAGAAAGCGCTCAAAATGACAGGCAAAAAAGGACCCGTTCGTCTAAAACACAACTGTGCAACATGCCAGTTAGAAAAGTGGTGCGTTGACTTTCCGGAGGGCTGTTACTCAAAATGCAGCCCTGAAAGTATCTGCACTACTTGCATATTGACGCGAGAGGTGGAGAAAATAAAAGACCTCTATAGAGCCTCAGAGGAGAGAGCTAAAACCCTTGAAAGAAAGTTGGCGAAACTCGAAGCCCTTAACGCAGCTCAGATTCGATGCCTAAAAGAGGCACCGCCCACTGACGTGTCGGAATCCCCTGGTACCCAAGCGGAGATTCCGGCATCATCTGAGGCTAAGCTAGCTGAGGCGAGAGAAAAAGAGAAAAAAAAGAAAAGAAAAACGAAGAAAAAAAAGAAAAAGAATAATGTTGAAACAAAAGTAGAACCAAAAATAGAAGAAAAACAGATAAACAAAAAGAAAAAGAGAGATAAGAATGTGGAGAGTAAAGAGGAAAAGAGGAGGCCTCTTCCACAAGGAAAGACCCCGGTTTCAGAGACCAAGTGTCCGAAGGTCACCATCTTTGGTGACTCGCCAACACGGGATCTGCAGCCGCTGCTAGCGGCCCGCCTTCGCACTAGCGTGAAGGTAAGCGGCCTGTCAGGACGTGGTAACCACAACATCAGAGTAGAGGCAGAGAAAGCTCAGATTTCTGAGAATTCAGTTGTTGCTCTGATGGTGAGCGGCAACGACCTCTATCTCAGAGGGGGTAAGGTTGGCCTCAGTGGTAAGACCATCCAAACGGTGATAGGAGCCGTGGATGACATAGGGCTTAAAACCTGCAAACGTGTGGTGGTTGGGATGCTTCCGAGAAGAGGTCCATCCCGAACCGCTCATGAGAGAAACGTCGCAGTTAACAGAAGGTTGGCGGATCTCTGCACGGCTGAAGGAGTCTTTTTCGTGGACCCCTATCGTACCTTTATCGGTAGAGACGACCTCTACCAAAAACACGGGGTACATCTCTTCTTTAAAGGGAATGCCTTTCTCGCCAACCTAATTCAAGATGTTGTGGAACGCACCCAAAGGAGCGTTCGAAACAGAGCGAAAGCGGACGTGCCCCAGCACGCCCGTGTTACTCCTGGAACGACCTTCTCGGAGGTCAACAAAAAGGGTGTGACCACGAAAAAAGAGAAGCCGGGAAACGGGAGAGCGTAGGGAGTCCTACACTAGGGGACTCCCTCAAAGTTCTTCTGTTCAATGCGAGGTCAATCAGGAATAAGTTTCTTGAGCTCCGTAGCCTCGTAGCAACAGAGGAACCTGAGATGGTGGCCATAACGGAGTCGTGGATAAAAACCTCAAGCCGAGACTTTGAAGGTGAATTCACGATTCCCGGTTACCAGCTCTTATTGAAAGGTAGGCCAGACAGAGAGGGTGGCGGTGTGATGTTGTATATCAAGAATACTCTCAACTCGACGGATTGCAACATCGTATCCGACCATGATTTACTTGATGTTGACCTAGAGATAGGTCCTGCAAAATACAGGACCCTGGTGCTTTATAGACTTGCCCAACTCATTAAAAAGGACAGAGATCTGTACCAGCTACTAGGAGAACTTGTCAAAGACAGGGTGTGTATCGTCATGAGTGATTTCAACACACAAGTTGACTGGGAAACCAGAGAACCCTGTGGCGAAAACGCACTACTCCTGGAGTTCGCGAACAACGAGTTCCTCACTCAATGGGTGAGAGAGCCAATGAGAGGAAACAATATCCTCGACTTGGTTTTCACCTCTGAGGATGACATCGTTGAGGACTTCTCTGTTGGCGAATAGCTCGGTGGCAGTGACCACCGACTAATTAGATTTGTAGTCAAAGTCCCGAAGGCAGGGCCTGCAACTAGTAAATCCAGCAGGTCTTCATGCTGGACTGACTGACGCGAGGCTAGAAGTGTGCGATGTTGTTGAAAACTCGTGGAACAGTTTCAAAACCACATTCATGAGTCTTCAATCGCGTTTCATCCCTCTAAACGTCCCCGTCGGTCTTCTGTTCAACCAAAGTGGTTTAATCGAGAAATAAGCCAACTTCTTAGGAAGTAGAGAACTGTGTACCGTCAATCGAAGATCTCGAGTGACCTTGACGAATACCGGAAGCTAGCCAGGAGAGTGAAGTCCAGCATAAGGGTGGCTAAGTGGTCTGAGGAACTCCGAGTGGCGAGACTCTGTAAAGAGAATCCAAGGAGTTTTTTAGATATGTGAACAGCCGTAAACCAATCCATCAAACGATTGGCCCTTTGAAAAATGAGGGAGTGGCATTATAGCACTTAGATGCAAAAAATGCTAACCTCATCAACGACTACTTCTCTTCAGTGTTTACTGAAAAATGTGGTCCCATTCCCCAGCCAATGGATTCCTACTCGGGGGAAAAGCTGGAGGATATTGACTTCACCGAAGGGGAAATAAAAAATAAAGATCACTGACCTAATGACGAATAAGTCACCTGGCCTGGATGGGTTTCTACCTAAAGTGTTGAAAGAAGTGCGCGATCAAGTGTCACGACACCTGAGCGCAATCTTAAACATGTCAATCTGGACCGAATGCGTTCCTAGAGACTCGCGTGAAGCAGAGGCTGACTCCTATCTTCAAGAAAGGAGACCGAAGCCATCCGTCAAACTACTGACCTATCAGTCTGACTTCGATAGTGGGTAAACTCATGGAAAGCATCATGGTGGACAAAATGACGTCCTATTTAGAGTCAAACCTGCTACTGAGGAGTTCCCATCACGGCTTCCGAAGGCAACGGTCATGTCTGACGAACTCTGTGGAATTCTTCCACTTCGTGTTCAGTGAGCACGATCGGGACAAGGCGGTGGATGTGGTGTACTTAGACTTTCAGAAAGCCTTTGATAAGGTACCACACCGCCGCCTTCTCCGGAAAGTGCGAATGTTGGGCATAGACGGAAAAGTATCCGGCTGGATCGAGAACTGGCTAAGTGGCAGACGGCAACGGGTGGTGGTGAATGGACAGTCTTCTGAGTGGGTGCCCGTTACTAGCGGGCTGCCTCAAGGCTCTGTCTTGGGACCACTACTATTCATCATCTACGTCAACGACATGGACGGTGATATGGTTGCCAAGATTTCCTAATTTGCCGACGATACCAAGCTTGGTATGAACGTTGCAAAGGATGGAAATACCGCCCGCCTGCAGAAAGATCTTGGTAAGATTGGAGAGTGGTCGGACACGTGGCAAATGCCTTTTAACGTGAACAAATGCAAAGTGATGCATATCGGCCACAGAAACCCCCAGTCTCAGTATATCCTTAAGGGCACTGCTATTGAATCCACCGACACTGAAAAGGACTTGGGTGTAACAATCACTAGTGACCTCAAGTTCTCGAAACAGTGCATTGGGGCGGAGAAAAAGGCACAAAGGATGCTAGGCTATATTAAGCGCCAGTTTGGTTATCGGAACCAGGAGATTGTACTGTGCCTGTACAACTCACTTGTACGACCGCACCTGGAGTATGCCGTACAATTTGAGAGTCCTTCATTGCGAAAGGACATCGCGAGATTTGAACGCGTACAAGCCAGGGCAACCAAGCTGATTCCCTCTATCCGACATAAAAGTTATGAGGACAGACTAAGGGAATTAGATCTGTTCTCGCTGGAAACCCGTAGACTGTGTGGTCAGCTCGTCGAAGTTTTCAAAATACTTCGAGGGTTCGACAACGTTGACTACCGGGATATTTTCACACCGAGTGAGAACAGGACGCGCAATCACGGCTTCAAACTTGAACTGAAGCGTTACAACTGCAATCTGTGTGGAATTTTTTTCACCTACAGTATCTGCGGTATGTGCAACGCACTTCCAGTGGAAGTTGTCAACAGTGAATCTGTTGACCAGTTCAAGTCAAGACTAGACAAGGTCTTGAAAAGTGGCCGTTTAGGGACGCAAAACAATTGAGCAGCCATGTGCCCGCTCGATTGCTAGTCAAAAGGTACCCTCCTTGAATGGACCGTAAGGTCTCCTTAGGTACCTTCTTTCCTTGTTGTTACTCCTTGTTGTTACCTTACGTTAAGGTCTCCGGCTAGAAAGCCTGTCTGCGGAAGAGCTTAATGAAATTGGGTATTGGTAGGTACGAGCGTCTTGGGAGTTGGTAGGTCCCGGCTATAACCAAATCACCTGTGGTCATCTTTATTTTTACTGCTAAAAATGACTCTTCTAGGTCTTTTATTTCTGTGAAGTGTATTCCTTTTTTAATACCTATTGCAACTCCATCATATCTTGACTGTGAGTAGTTGGCTTTTATGAATTTATAATTGGGGATTTCATTCTTCCCGTATCTGTGGTCATGCCATGTTATGTTAGGATTATTAAGTCTGGGTCTTCCTCTCTTATTATGTTCAAGTAGATTATGCGTTTCTCCTTCCAGCCGTTAACGTTCAAGGTGAATATTTTAATTCTACGTTGATACTTGTCCATTGTTGATTATATCTGTTTGTGGTCTCTACCTGACTTTGTTTTTTCTAGTTGGCCTGGGAATCGAGTGCGTCCATTTCTTTTCTTTTTAAATTCGCCACACGAGATGTTGCTGCATGACTCTGGGGCGATGTATAACATGCCCTGTTTCAGTGCATTGTGAACTTCCGTTTCGTCTGCTTCTGCTTCGTATTCCCATCTAAATTTTCCCTTGACTAGTCCATCGACTATTTCCTTCTACTTATATTGCTTTGGAATGGAGTAAGCATGGGATCCGTAAATTTTGATGTCGAATTGTTCGGTGGTCATTTTTTGATTTTTGTTTTTCTGAGTTCGTTTTTGTGTTTTCTTCTTGAGATTTGGTTTCCATTTCATTCCATTTCATTTCGCTCGAGGGTGGATTCTCCGGGAACCACATTTTCTTTAGCCTGTTTTTGTCAAGCATGGTGTTCAGTTCAGTTGCATATGATCCCCGGCTCGCCATGTTGACAAAATGTGCATGCATTATGTACATAATTAAGTCGGGTCTCATGCTACCCTCGATATTGACGATTGTGGTCTGTGGGGCGGGCGTAGAGACGCTCCTGTTAGCTGTTGCTGCGACCTAGGAGGTGTTTTTCCTTCTCTGTGTTAATTTCAGCTTTTTTTTCTTCCGAATTAGTTGTTTCTTGACCGGGTATGACATGGCTAGAGTCCTATGCCCCTTTCCGCAGTTTAAGCATTTTTTCTCTGTGCTTCCGCACATGTCCCACCTGTGATCTTGGCTTGAGCTTGGTTGGGTGCTTGTCTAGCGCGTAGCATGTGAAGCACACTTGCACTGACACGAATGTTTCTCTTTCGATTTGATTGGGGGGGGGGGGAGATTTTCGTGTAGAATGCAAGGAGTCCTTGTTCGGCGGCTTTCTTTTGAGATTTCCGTGGATCTGAAGATCACTTTAAAGACGTAACTATGATCTTCTCCATTCTAGTCGTTAAATTTGATTACGTCCTCGACCTTTGCTCATTCTTGCTCTCTTTCTAGTTCTTCTTTTATTTCTTGGGCTGTATGTTTACTTATCCATGGGTCAAGACGCCGGCATATTACGGACCTTTTTGTTTGCACGTCAGGCGGCGTCGGGGGTGCAAGTCCGATTTTGCCGAGTTTTTTGGCTGCGCCCTCACTCAAAAGAAGATCGAGATCTTTTTCAGTGTCGCAAAGCGCCACGTAACCATTGTATTGGTCCTTAAGTGGTAGGAGGACCGCTCCTATGTCTGCATATATGCTCTTCAGCGTCTGTTCCCGGAAGGATGCGAAGGGGGACCCTCTTCGCTCCTTCTTGGTCGTCCATTGAGGCTGGGTTGCTGTTTCCTTCTTGTGGCTTCTGGATGTTCGTCGCTGTATTTCCTTTACTGCAGGGTCCAATTTTTCTTTTTGGTAGGGTGCTTTGAGAGCCGTCCCCTCCTCGTTGCAAGAAAGTTTCCATGAACATAAACTGCCGGATGAAATGGATGATTGATGGTGGGTGAACCCGGGGAGGCCCCTCAGACGGGTGAAAAGTGGCAGACTTAATGATGGGTGGACTACCACCACCCAGGTGTGCGGCCTCGTCTGGGATTTGGTTATCGATGCTGCTTCCAGCCTACACAGGGACGGTTGCATGTCTCCCTGTGGTCCTGGCCGGAAACTACCCTCAGAGATTAGAGCGAACTATTCCCTAAAGCTTTCAGCATCGCCTCGTAACCGGGTGGTCTCTTCCATAGAGTTCCACAGTGGGCTAATCCTCAAACCAGCTTTCCGTTACGTTTCCATTTACGTCTATCACAAACGAACCGAAATAGTTGGAGCGAGACTAGATGAATGGCAGTTCAGTTCATTTCCGCTGCCTTGCCCCGATGAGGGGGCCGAAGGGGATATTAACCAAGCATGGGTCGGCTATATGTGGTTCTGTAAATTACCTTTGATTTTGGGAATCCCCGTGGGGAAAAAGTGTGGGAAGTTCACGTTTTCGGCGTTGCTTTCCTTTCCTTTCCCACCTTTGCCGGTGATAAACTTCCTCGGAGAGCTTGAGAAGAGATCCGTGTCGTACGATGAGTCTACGATCAATTTGTGATGTGTGTACTGGAATGAAAGATGATGTACGCAATTTTCGAAAAGAGATGTTATAGTGGAAGATATAGTGGGTGAAAAAAAAGAAGTTAAAGATGGGGGGGGGGGTTGCCCTAGTAGGGAGGGCATCACTTTATTTTTGATTTTTGATTTCTTTTTCCTTTATTTGAGTATTTTATTTTTGTCTTTATGTTTTCGTTTGTTTGTAGTGTTCTTCTTACTGTATTTTGGTGTCTTCTTCTCTGTTTTTTAATGTTAATTTGATACTTTTGTTGGATTTCAGCATTCAAGCCTTTGAAAGCTTTTTTGCCGACAACGTATTATTTGTAGTCACATTTTTCTTGTGTGGATTTGTTGAGTTACTGTGTTTTGTCTTGACGGTGTTATGTGTACATTGGGTTTATGTTATTGCGTGTACAAAGTTTTGTGCTCGAGAACCGGCTTCTGCGTGAGGCTTTCGCCCGTAGCCACACAGGTATATTTAGGCTGCCGCCTGCTCCCTGGAGGTTTGGAATGACATCGTTCGTTAAAGTGGACCAGATCTTCTTGCCCAGTTTCTGGGTGACGACATTGATATGCTCCAAGCGTTTCCTCCGATGCAGGACGCTTTGCCTGACATGGTCACGCCTTCTTACTTTATTGATAAGCAGAGAGGCAGTGTTCTGGATACGCTGGAGCCTTTTCATAGAGGTTTTGTTAGCCGCTTGGGACACCACTGCGGGGTAGATCAGCATAGCCCGGACATACATCATATATAACTTTCTGATGTTAACCGAGCTAAGATTTCTAAACCTGTAGAGCTTGGAGATTTCTCTCTTCGCCAGGTTCCGCCTCTTCGTGTGGTGTCTCGAGTATCCATGGTCGGTGATTTTAAGGCCCAGGACAGTGCCTTCGGCGGAGTAGCAGTATCTCCTCCCATCTATGATGATGGGCCATGTCAACTCGCGGTTCAACGGGACAATTTTTAACTTGTCCCTGTTGGTCCTGATTTTCCATCGCCTCTCGTATCGGCTGATATTGTTGATTTCCGCTATAGTACGGTCCGCCGGCGCCCTTGCTTTCCCCTCCGGGCACGGGACAATTTGTGTGACGTCATCTGCGTATTGCAGATACATCGTGTCCCTGTGCACCGGAGTTGGAAGGTCGATGGTGAAGACCAAGTAAAGCAGAGGACTCAGGCAGCTACCCTGAGGGACGCCCGACTTTAATTCGAATTCGGGGCCTCTGTGCCCTTCAATCATGAGACATGCCCTTCTGTCCATGATGAAGTCACAGAGGATCCTTTCCAGGATTGGGTCTAGCTGGAGGTTCAGGATCTTGTATTGAAGTCCTTCCAGCCAGACTTTGTCGAAGGCCTTCTGTAGGTCCCTCAACACAATGTCTACATAGAACCTGTTCGCTTGGGTGTATGTTACTTTTTCCGTCAGGAGCGCTAGGGCGGTGTCTGTGCCCCTCTTTTTGTGGAACCCGTGCTGTTGTGGGTTGTGCGCTCCTAACTCGCTCAGTTGAGCTTGTAGCCTATTCCCTAAAATCTTTTCGAAGATTTTACCCTGCATCTCAAGAAGAGAGATGGGGCGATAGCTTGCCACCTGGTCTGGAGGCTTGTTTCCCTTTGGGGTAAAGATGATTTTGGCCATCTTGTATCCATCCGGGAAGTAGCCTGTATTCAGGGCGGCATTCATCGTGTTTGGCAGTCCCTGAATAATTTGCCTTGGGGCATTTACGAGGTTATTTTTCGTAATTCCAGACCAGCCTGGAGCCCTCTGCTTGAAGGACCTTATGGTGTTCAAGGTCTCTTCTACATTTACCGGGCCTCCGTGGTTAGCCATCACTCTTTCCTGTGGCACTTGCGGATGGGGGTGGGTTCAAGGTCTCTTCTACAGTTACCGGGCCTCCGTGGTCAGCCATCACTCTTTCCTGTGGCACTTGCGGATAGGGGTGGGTTCTATGTATCATTGTGCCGAGGTCATCGAGCAGTTGGTCTTCGAAATCCTGGTCGAAGTCGTCGTTCTCCTCTGGCGTTATAGCGAAAATCGTCTGCCAATGTGATCTGAATCTTCTTTCGAGAGACTCTGGATCCTGTATGATGTTGTCTCCTTCCTTGCTTTTGGTTCTGGGTCTGGGAGGTAATCCCCTAAGTCTCCAGATGTTATTCTAGAATTTTATGGGATTACTCTCCCTGTCCAGCTTCCCGATGATGTCATTCCATATCGTCGTCTGTTTTTCTATTAAGATGTTTTTCATTTCCAGGCTTAGGTGTCTTATTCTGTCCGTCCTTTCTCTTATCTCGTCTGTCCACACAGGATGTGGGAGCATCTTATAGGAGATTCTGGGAACACATCTCTCGTCGGCTTGAATGAGGAGATCGGTGATCTTGTTGATCTCCTCATCAATTTCTTCGAGATTAGCGTCTCCCAGATCAGTTGGTTGGTATGTACTGAGTATCTCTCTATATAGCTCTCAGTCAGCTTTCGCGTAACTTTTCCTGAGTGTGACGGGCTTGAGTATTGGTGCTAACGAGATGGTAGTGAGAATCAGGATGTGGTCGCTCGGAACCATTGGCCCGGGCTCATTGACAATGTTGAAGGGGAAGTTTTTAGATGTCAACACAATGTCCGGTTTTGTTGCTGAACATTGTGTTATGAAGGTCGGAAACTCTGGCCCGGCCCTCTGGAGTTTGTCTCTTTCGAGTAGCATCTCCAGGTTTCTTCCCCTTGGATCGGTTCTCCCGTAGCCTGATGCACGGCATCTGGCATTAAGGTCACCGCCAAGCAATGTCAACTTTCCACGCCCGAAGAGGTTGTAGAAATTAGGGATTGGGAGGTAATCGCGTCGCGGCGGTTGATAGGCCGCCGCCACGGTCAGGTCTCCAACTAGGGTAGGTATTGCTATTGCCACCAATGATTCATCTAGGTCTGGAAGTGTTTTGTATGTAATGTTGTTTCGTATGGCGATGGCAGCGCCATCATACCGTTCTTGTGTGTGTTTTTTACTAAAGATTGTGTAGTTGGGTATTCTTATGTTGTTGACGTTTGTGTCAACGCCATGTTCTGTGATGAGGATTAGGTCGGGATCCACTTTACGGAAAATGTTTCCGTAAGGAATGTGCTTCCCTACCCATCCGTCGACGTTAATTGTAAGTATCTTTAGTGTGTTGTTGGTGTTTTCCATGTTTATGTGCTGTTGTGTATGTGTGTGTTAGTTTGTGTCTTGACTATTGGTTTTCGGTGTGTATGATTTTCCCGTTCCGAATTTTTCTGAACTCTGCTACACTTACGGCAAAGCAGGAGTCCCTATATATTTTGATTCTAGCCTCCATGAGCGCCGTTACTACCAGCGCTTCCCGGACTGGGGAATCATAGGACCATTTTAGTAGTCCTGTTCTTACCCTTTCAATTATTTCTCCCACCTTGGGGCTATTTGGGAACGAAGTGTCTTCAGTCCTGAAGAATTTGATGTTGAGGTCATCTCCATCAAATTCCCTGACTTTCTTCACACTTCTGCTCCTGTTTTTAGCGGGTTGGGGGATCTCTCGTTCGTCCTCTGATAAAGAGGCCGAGCTTAGGATATTCCCTTCCGCCTGCTTGAGTCTTCTGGCTGCTCTTTTAGCACTTTCCTCCCTATTTTTTATCGCAGCTAGGCGTGGGTCTTTGTTTGGTGACCTCGGTGGGGCGTTCTTCTTATTTGCCTCACCGGAGTTGTTCTCTTTGGCCTCGGTTTCCCGTGGGAATGGTGTCGCGGGCGCCTCTTTTTGGTTACCAATTTGGACTTGGAGGACGTTCCCTGAGGGGGGGTTCTCCGGGAACCACATTTCCGCGAGTCCATTGTTTTTCAACATCGTGTTGACCTCCCTGGCAAAGCATCCTGGGCTGGTCAGATTTCGCACGTGTGCATATAGGATGCACGTAAGGATTTTTGTGGCATCCTTGTCGTCCTTGTCAACTTTGACAAATGTTCTGGGGACCTGGCTGTTCAAGGTGTTTGCAAAGGTGGTGGTATTTGTTGCTTGGGCATAGGAGGTGTTTGCCCTCCTCATGCCTTCCGCCCTCTTTGCTTCCGTCTTCTTCCGGATTATTTCCTTTTTGGGGGGACACGACATCGCCATCGCCCCATGCCTTTGTCCACAATTCGGGCACTTCTCCTCCTTGGCCTGGCATTCGCGCCAGCCATGCCCTTTTTAGCTGCACTTCGAGCAGGTTGCCTCCTGCTCCTTACACTCTTTTGTTGAATGGCTCTCAAGACGGTAGCAGTTGAAGCAGATCTGCACGGGGATGTATTCCTCGCGTTCGACCTGCTCCCGACTGATCTTGGCGTTGAAGAGAAGTAGACCTCTCTCCTTAGCCTTCGCCGCCATCTCCGTGTCTGTGAAGACCACTTTAAAGACATGGGCGTATTCCGAATTGTCCCTTTTATTTCGGAATTTGATGACCTCAGCCACCTTTGCCCAGTTTTGGTTCTTTTCAACCTCCTCCTTTATTTCCTTTTTAGCGTGCTGGCCTACCCATGGGTCGAGCCGTCTGCACACGACGATTCTGTGCGCCTGTATTTGGGGGGGCGTGGTTGGTTGGAGGTTTATCTCCTTTAGGTGTTCTACTCCTTCTTTCTTCGTGAGCGTCTCAATGTCTTTTTCTTTTTCGCGCACGGCGACATAACCGACGGGGGTATCTATTAACCTGAGAACGCCCACGCTGAGCTTGCCGAACAAGGTCTTGTACACCGTACCCTTGTCCGGTTTAGCCTGCCCGCCAATACACCTAAGCGGGACTCTTGGCGCATCCTGTGCCGCCATTTTTCCGGGGGGGCTCCCCTTGAAGAGGGGGGCGCACACTTTTCTATGGGAGAACTAGCTTACCTTTATTCGGAACTCTCTGTTATGTTTTCAGTTTATGGGTGGATTGTGTAAATTTTTCCTTTTTCTTAAAAAATTTGAATTTTTACTTATTGGGAGAAGAGGGCACCCCCTCGTAAAAAACCGCCGCCTGGATGTAAGGAGGGATTTGCCTTTGGGTGAATGATGAAAGATGAATGAGATGAGTCCGGGTGGGATCCTCTCAGGGGTGTGATTGTATGGCGGACTTATTGACAACGCCATCCCCCCGAGGGTTTTGAATCGCGACCGCTCCCCAACATAACATAGAGACGGTTTTCACCCTCTATGGTCCTGGAAGGGGCCTTCGCCGTAATTAGCCCTGAAGGTTGCTGTCCGTCTCTTGTCCGGAATGTTTCTGACATTGTTCTCTACTGTGGGCTAATCCTCAAACCAGCTTCCTCCAATGCCCCCAATTATGCCAATGCAACTGCTAGGCATAGTTGGGACGAAATATGAATGGCAAATTCCCTTCACATCTGACGGTTGTTCACGCAGGGGGGCGGGGCCGGGAACTAAGGCAGTCATCTGCCTAAGTGGGGCCGCTAGAAAAAAGATGAAATTATTATGATGGTGAGTGATGATGAAAAATGCGTACTATCTCTCTTTTGGAACTTTTCGGAGGCGTTTGAAAATTTTGCCCAAAACTTTCCCTCCTTTGCCGGATGTGAGATGCTGTCGAAGCCGTACTTTTGCCAAGAATTCTTCGCCGTCCGAATGAAAGAAAACAATCAATCAATCAATTTGTGTATAGAAAGAACAGAGAGGGACTGCTGTAACACGGCAGTCAGGTAGTCAGAGAGGAGCGTTGCGAAAAATAATTAAGAAAGGGACAGCGAGAGTAGATAGGTCGGTGGCTATACACCGAAGCGAGGTGTAGTTATGAGGGTGTAGGTTATGTGGTAATTGACTGGGCGAGGGTTGGGAGCAAGTCAGGGGGGGGAGGCTGACAGTCCATCCGGAAACGCGTTATTCACGATGCCTTATTGGTTTTTATGCGAAGAATGGTACGGGTGGCAGGTGTTCGTGGGCCGCGGGATATCGCGGCGCCATCGCGTACCTTCTTACATGTAGCGAGGTGTAAAGTGGGTCTGTGGTGAGTTTTCCGAGTTGTTTTGTAAGTCTGGTGTGAGCGTAGGTGTTGAGAGGAGTTAGTTTGTTGTTGTTGTGTAGTGCGTCCATTCTCGAGTACAGCGGCGAACGGCAAGCGCGCTTCAGAGCAGAGTTCTGAATGCACTGAGCCTTTCGCTTCCAGGTGTCGCTCGAAGCTACGAGTGACAGTGGGGCGTACGTAAGAATGGGACGCACGAGTGCTTTGTATAAGTGTAGTTTTAGTATCTTACTCGCTGGGTAGAACCTACCCAGCGATTCGTTTGTACGTGAGGCTCTTGCTTGTATTATGTTCTGGTGTAAGTTGAACCTGAGGGATTTGTCGAATGTTACCCCCAGGATTTTGGTGCACTGTGTGTATGTGAGCCTTGTTGGGTTTTGGTGGATCATGTTTGGTGTGTGTGAGTAGATTTGTAGGTTGTGCATGAAGTGATCTCTAGCGCCGTAGAGTGTCATCTGTGTCTTCTGAGGATCGTGGCAATCAGCCATTTGTCCTCGTAGTCTGTCTTCTCGTCAAGTATTCTTTGTGCGTGGAGCGCGATTTCTTTGAGGGCCCGGCCGCTGACGAGAATGGTCTCGTCGTAGGCGTAGGTCACTATGTATGTGTGAACGCAGTTTTCTGGTGGGCCTGGGGTGTCGTTTGTGAACATAATGTAGAGTGTGGGTGCCAGAACGCTTCCTTGGGGAACGCCTGAGCGTGGTGTGAAGGGTCTTGAAAGGGTGTTGTTGTATCTGATGTGGCAGCGCCGTCCAGTGAGGTAGTGTGAGAGGAGCCTTCTGGTGCAGAGAGGTAACTCCGTGTTGTTGGCGAGTTTCCAACGGAGTCCCTCGTGCCACACCTTGTCAAAGGCTTTCTCCACGTCCTTACTGACGGATAGAGTCTTTTGGTGTATCTGTCGTTTCTTCTGTATTCTGTCGTGTACGATGGTCACGGCCGCCTGAGTGGACCTGCCTCTCCTGAACCCGTATTGATGGGTGGAGAACCAGTCCCTCTCTTCCAGGAACTCCCGTAGGCGGCAGTTGACCATTCGTTCGAGTATTTTGCCTAGGTGCTCTAATAGAGCAATAGGCCTGTAATTGTTTGGGTGTTTTGGGTCTTTGTGTTGTTTATGAAGGAGTATATTGTGAGAGACTTTGAATATTTTAGGGAAGTGGCCTGAGGCTAGAGAGTCATTGAATAGATGTGTGAGTGTGGGGTATATGTCTGCGGGGAGGTTATGTATTAGTGTGGCTGGTAGGCCGGAGGGGCCGGGGGCGCGTTTTGGTGTCGATTTTATGTAGTGTTTTGTTTCCTCGACGGTGATTGGAGTGGTAAGTGTGGACGTATAGTCGAGCACCTCCATACGTATCAGGGGGGCAGACCTCAGCTCGTGAGCATGAGTCCGGCACCATTCCTGAATGTCTTGGAAGTGCTCCTGCGCATGTGGTTTTGGTGGGTTGTGGGTGTGTACTGTGTCCCAGTGGGACCTGAATGCGTCGAGGATGTCATTGGTGTTTGTGACTGTTTGGTTGTTTACTTTCAGTGTTATTGGTTTGGATGGTTCCGTACCCAGCATCCTTTTCACGTGCCGCCAGAAGAAGGAAGGGTCCATGCCACGGGTGTCGTCCGCGATGCGGACGACCTCACGCCACTGCCGGTTCCTATCTAGCTGCACGCATTGAAGGATGCGGGCACGTAGTTGGTTGATGTTCTGTTGTCGTGGGCCTCTGGTGTAGTGGTTGTTGTACTGTGTGATAAGTCTCTGTGTGTGTATTGAAAATGTAAAGTGTTTTAAGCAGGTGTAGTTTTTGCGTGGTGAGTGTAGATTATGTGCGGTGGTGATGGTGTCTAAGAGTGAGCACCAGTGGTGGTCTATTTGTCCTGGATTGGTGTTTTCCAGGTCGAGGTTATGTGGTGTGTTTGTGGATATGTGGCTCCTGAATTTAGCCCGGTTTGTGTTTTTGTAATCGTATATAGGTGATGTGGGGATGAGTATGGGGGATGTGGATATGAGAAGGCATATTGGTATGTGGTCTGATAGTACGTGGGGACCGCGTGCAATGTGAGTGTAGAATCTTGTGGCGTGGTCGTTACGGAAGACCACATCCGGGGATGTGGTGCCCCCGCGCGGGCCGAAGAACGTGGGGAAGGCAGGGCCGATGTGTTCGCAGCGGTAACGCCGCAAGGCACCGGCCAAGTAACTACCCGCATCGTTCGTATTGTTGGAAAGGAGTGTCGGGTGAAAAGCGTTGAGGTCCCCCGCCAGTATGCCAGTATGCCCGAGTCACTCCCCAAACAACCTTCTCGAAGGTTGTCAAAAATGGTGCCAGGGCGACAACGAAGAAGCTGGGAAACGGAAGAATATAGGGGGTGTTACATTAGGGGACTTCCTGAAAGTTCTTCTGTTCATTACGAGGTCAAACAGGAACAAGTTTACTCAGCTCCGTGGCCTCGTAGCGACGGAAGAACCCGAAAAGGTAGCCATAACAGAATCGTGGATAAAAACCTCAAACCGAGACTTTGAAGACGAATTCACAGTTTATGGCTACCAACTCTTCCACAAAGATAGGCAAGACAGAGAAGGTGGTGGTCTAATGTTGTATGTCAAGGATACAATCGAATCTACGAACTCCAACGTTATATCTGACCACGAGCTCCTAGGCGTTGACCTAGAGATAGGTCATGTCAGATATAGGACCCTGCTGCTTTACAGACCCCCTTCCCAACCCGTTGAGAAGGAGAGGGAACTGTACCAGCTGTTGGGTGAGCTTGTTCAAGGCAGAGTGTGCATCGTTATGGGCGACTTCAACAGACAAGTTAACTGGGAAACCAGAGCAGCCTGTGGCGAGAGCGCGCTACTCCTGAAAGTTCTCTAACAATGAGTTCCTCACTCAATGGGTCAGAGAACCGATAAGAGGAGACAATATCCTTGACTTGGTCTTCACTTCTGAGGATAATATCGTGAGGATCTCTCTGTAGGCGAAAAGCTCGGTGACAGTGATCACCAGCTAGTTAGATTTAGCGTCAAGATCCCGGATGTAAAGTCTGTTGCCAGTCAATCAAAAAAACTTGACTTGAGAAGAGCAGACTTTGCAAGCCTTCGTGCTGGGTTGACTGATGTAAGGCTAGCGGTATGCTAAGATGTTGAGGATTCATGGAACAATTTCAAAAATAAGTTCATGAGTCTTCAATCAAGTTGCATCCCTCTGAAATGCCTCCATCGGTCTTCTGTTCAACCAAAGTGGTTTAATCGGAAAATCGGCCAACTGCTTAGGGAGAAGAGAAATGCGTACCGGCGATCGAAGATCTCGGGTGCCTTTGACGAGTACCGGAGGCTAGCCAGGAAGTCCAACATAAGGGCGGCTAAGCATACTGAGGAACTCCGAGTGGCGAGACTCTGCAAGGAGAATCCCAAGGATTCTCCTTGGGAGAATCCATCGTAGGATTGGGACCTTAGTGGACGAGGAAGGTGCATTAACTCACTCAGATGCAGAAAATGCTAACCTGCTCAATGACTACTTCTCTTCAGTGTTTACTGAAGAGTGTGGTCCCATCCCCTGCCAACGAGTTCCTACTCGGGGGAAAAGCTGGAGGATATGGACTTCACCGAAGGAGATATAAAGAAAAAGATCGCTGACCTTAAGACGAATAAGTCCCCTGGACCGGACATCTATCCAAGGTGTTGAAGGAAGTGTGCGATGAAGTATCACGACATCTGTGCGTTACCTGTAACATGTAAATTCGGACCAGATGCGTTCCTAGAGACTGGCGTGAGGCGGAGGTGACTCCTATCTTCAAGAAAGGAGACCCCAGCCATCCGCCAAACTACCTACCTATCAGTTTGACTTCGATAGTCGGTAAACTCATGGAAAGCATGATAGTGGACAAGATAACGTCTTATTTAGAGTCAAACCTGCTACGGAGGAGTTCCCAGCACGGCTTCCGAAGGCAACGATCATGCCTGACAAACCTTGTGGAATTCTTCCACTTCGTATTCAGTGAGCAAGATCGGGATAAAGCGGTGGATGTTGCGTACCTTGACTTCCAAAAGGCCTTTGATAAGGTACCACACCGCCGCCTCCTCCGGAAAGTGCGTGCACAGGGCATATACGGCAACGTAGCAGGTTAGATAGAGAGCTGGCTAAGTGACAGACAGCAAATAGTAGTGGTGAATGGACGGGCTTCTGAATGGGTGCCCGTATCTAGCGGTGTTCCTCAAGGTTCTGTCCTGGGACCACTACTGTTTATTATCTATGTCAATGACATGGACGGAGACATGGTTGACAAAATCTCCAAATTTGCCGACGACACCAAACTTGGTATCAATGTGGCAAAGGAGGGGAACACTGCCCGCCTCCAAGAGGACCTTCAAAAGATTGGGGAGTGGTAGTACACGTGGCAAATGCCTTTTAACGTTGGCAAATGAAAAGTAATACATATTGGCCACCGAAACTCTAAATCTCAGTGCATCCTTAATGGCACTGCTCTTGAATCGAGTGATACTGAGAAGGACTTGGGTGTTCTATTACTAGCGACCTCAAGTTCTCGAGACAGTGCATCGAAGCAGAGAAGAAAGCCCAAAGGATGTTAGGCTACATAAAGCGCCAGTTTGAATACCGTAACAAGGAGATAGTACTTTGTCTGTACAATCCTCTCGTTCGGCCGCACCTGGAGTATGCCGTACAATTTTAGAGTCCTTCGTTTCGAAAGGACATCGCAAGGCTGGAACGCGTACAAGCTAGGGCAACCAAACTGATTCCCTCTATCCGACATAAAATTTATGAGGATAAACTAAGGGAATTAGATCTGTTCTCGCTGGAAACCCGTAGACTGCGAGGTCAGCTCATCGAAGTTTTCAAAATACTTCGAAGGTTCGACACTGTTGACTAACGGGATATTTTCACACTGAGTGAGAACAGGACGCGCAATCACGGCTTCAAACTTGAACTGAAGTGTTACAACCGCAATCTGTGTGGAATTTTTTTCACCTACAGTATCTGCGGTAAGTGGAACGCACTTCCAGTAGAAGTTGTCAACAGTGAATCTGTTGACCAGTTCAAGTCAAGACTAGACAAAGTCTTGAAAAGTGGCTGTTTAGGGACGCAAAACAATTGAGCAGCCATGTGCCCGCTCGATTGCTCTTCGAAAAGTACCCTCTTTGAAAGGACCGTAAGGTCTCCTAGGGTACTCTCTTTCCTTGTAACTCCTTGTAACTACTCTCGTTCTCTCACGCTCTTTATCACTCCCTTTCGGGCTCTATCTGACTTTCCCTTTCTCTTTCTCTGTCTCGCTATCTCTCTCGCGCGCTCTAACTCACTATATCCTTCTCATTCTCTCATCTTTCTCTCAATATCGATCTCTGTATTTCGCTCTCTCTTCCTTCTTCTCTTCCCCTGTCTTTTTCTCTCTCTCGCTCTTTATTTTTCGCTCCCTTTCACTCACAATCTCTCTCACTCTCTCTATCGCACTCTCTCTCTCAGTCTCTCTATCTCGCTCTTTATATTTCGCTATTACTATATTGCTTTCAGTATATTGCCCTCTGTTAGGTTTCAACTTTTCTATAAAAATGTCGTGATTGTGTTCTTTTTCAAAGCACAATCATGTATCATTTCCGTTTTCTGCCCCACAAAAGCGGGGGAGAGTGGTGGGAGGGGAAATCTTTTATCTATTCTACGCTTTCTCTTATACCATAGGTTAGGGCCTTCCAAAAATAGTACCTCCGTGGTATGGTCGGTGAGAGAGCATGCGCGATCTGCCTGAGTTCAGCTAGCTAAGCTGGAGGACTTTTAGTACAGCAGGGTCACCCATGCTAGCAAGGTAGCCTTAGTAGGATCCAGACGAAGATTTGTCAAACTTCTCTACTACTTACTTCCTTGATGCATCTCCTAGCATCCCCTACTAGCTTTATCTATTGTGTTAGCATTAATTTTCATCACTGCTCTTCAACTGTCTTATAAAAAAACAAATAAAAAAAAGAAGAAAATAATCATCTTTATTATACATGAGTTTTTTTAGTTATAAGGACCTCACCAGCTTCCTTATGCCGTGTAAGAAGAGTGGCTTTGGTGCACTCATAGGTTGAAAGAGACTGAGATTGAAGGGATCTCAGGTGTTTGGGGTACGATTAATGGAGAAATGCTAGGTACCCCTTAGAAGATTTCTCCAAACGTATAATAGCCTGACCAGCCCACTGTGACCATTACTTGGTGAACAAAGGCTCAACTCTTGTTTGATGAGATAGCTTTTGTGCCTTGCTGGTTGCCAGATCAGCAAAAGACCCCCTATTAAGTCGTGGGCACGTAGCTTTACAATTTGCTTTATGTCTGGCTGCTTTTAGTTGATTAGTGGAAATTAGTAGTTGTCGAAAAATCAAAGAACCAGATTACCTGGGGCTCTTGTGCTGCTCAGTTGGGAACTGCGGCACGATTGGGGACGTCCGGCCCAAGGGAAACCTTAGAGTTGTGTGCTTGGTCAAAAGGATTTCTGTTGGCCGAACGACCGACAACATCATGAAAATAGGCGGATGTGGCTTGTGCGAGAGAGAATCATACAAAAGCCAACCTCTTATGCATAGGGTCGGACGATCAAGTAATTAAAATGGCGAAGAAGAATGGTCCTCAGTTTCGCAAAGTAACCTGCAGAAAATGAAAAGTGTACAGATGAAGCTAAAACTTCGGTGGCAGAAGTTGCAAGGAGCTCACAGACGCCGTTAGTGTCTATGACTTCTGCGAAATCGAGGCACGTCTAGGCGAGCACACTGCTCAGTTCAGAGAGGAGAACTTCGTCCTCAAAAGGAAGGTTCACCTCTTGAGATCGGAGAGGTGTAAGTGGTTAGGAGACTACGAAGGGAAGAAGACACCCAATGTCTCAGAGCAGGAGTCTTCTGCTGCAGTACTGCTGCCTCAACAAGCCAAAAAGAAGAAAATAAAAGGGAATAGGAAGAAGGAAAAGAATAAGATAAAGTAGAAACAGAAGTAGAGAACCTAAAACAGAAGAAGAGAAACCAAAGGAAGATAAGAAAAGAAGAAGAAGAAAAGAAGACAAATATAGAGAAGAAAGAGGAAACTGACAAGTCGCTCCCGAAAGGGAACACACTGTCCCGACACTTAAATGTGCGAGGGCCATCCTTATTGGTGATTCTTAAGCACGGAACCTGCAACCCCTGCTATTGGCCCGCCTTCGTACTAGTGTAAAGGTAAGTTGCCTGCCTGGACGGGAAAACGCCCAAATTAGAGTAGAGGGCGAGAAATCTGAGATTTCTGAGAGCTTGGTCGTTGCCCTAATGGTAAGTGGCAACCACCTCTACCTCAGAGGAGGTAGGTTTGGCCCCTACACCTAAGATTCTTCAGGCGGTGATGGGAGCTGTGGACGACTGCTGGTTTAACACCCGGAGACCTGTTGTGGTCGGGATGCTTCTGAGAAGAGATCAAACCCGGAACGTCTCTTTGAACCGACGCCTGGCAGATCTGTGCACAGCGGAGGGGTTTTTATTGTGGACCCTTACCGCTCCTTTTATGGTAAGAACGATATCTACCAAAGGCATGGGGTGAACCTTTCCTTTAAAGGAGAAGCTGTACTCTCTAAAATGATATATGATGTCTTGGAGTGGACCAAAAGGAGTGTCCTGCGCAGGGTGAAGGCGGACGCGCACCAATACGCCCGTTTCACTCCTGGAACAACATTCTCGGAGGTCCTTAGAAAGGGTTCCACCACACCACCAAATAGGAGTAGAGAGGCAAATATGAGGGGGAACGGAAGAGCGTAGGAAGTCCTACATTTAGGGACTCCCTGAGAGTTCTTTTGTTTAATGCGAGGTCAATCAGGAACAAGTTTGTTGAACTTCATGGCCTCGTAGCGACGGAAGAACCTGAGATGGTGGCCATAACAGAGTCGTGGGTAAAAACTTCAAATACAGATTTTGAGGGTGAATTTACGATTCCTGGTTACCCACTCTTCCTAAAGGACAGGCTAGAGAGAGAGGGTGGCGGTGTGATGTTGTTTGTTAAGAATACATTCAAAACGACGAACTGCAACATTATACCCGACCACAAGCTACTAGGTGTAGACCTAGAGAAAGGTCCTTCCAGATACAGGACCCTGCTGCTTTATAGACGCACTGCCCAACTCGTTGAGAAGGACAGGGATCTATACCGGTACTGGGTGAACTTGTTGAAGACAGAGTGTGTATCCTCATGGGAGACTTCAACACCCAAGTTAACTAGGAAATCAGATAACCCTGTAGCAAGAACGTACTGCTCCTGGAGTACGCGAACATCGAGTTCCTGACTCAATGGGTGAGAGAGCCAAAAAGAGGCAATAATATTATCGACCTCGTTTTTACCTCTGAGGATGACATCGTTGAAGGGCTCTCTATAGGCGACAAGCTTGGTAGCAGTGACAACCGACTAGTTCGATTTATATTCAAGGTGCCTAAGGTAGAGTCTGCGACCCGTGAATTGAGCAACCTTGATTTGAGAAGAGCAGACTTTGCAGGTCTTTGTACTGGATTGGCTGATGTGAGGTTGGAAGGATGTGAGAATGTTGAAGATTTGTAGAATAGTTTCAGAACTACGTTCATGATTCTTCAATCACGATTCATCCCTGTGAAAAGCTTGCGTCAGTCTTCTGTTCAACCAAGGTGGCTCAATCGATAAATTGGTCAACGCTGAGGGAAAAGAGAACTGTGTACGTACCGGCAATCGAAGATCTCGGGTGACTTTGACGAATACCGGAGGCTAGCCAGGAGAGTGAAGTCCAGCATAAGGGCGGCTAAGCGGTCTGAGGAACTCCGAGTAGCGAGATTCTGTAAAGAGAATCCCAAGGAGTTTTGGGGATATGTGAACAGCTGTAAACCAATCCATCAAACGATTGGTCCTTCGAGAAATGAGGAGGGGACATTAAAGCATTCAGATGTAGAAAATGCTAACCTCCTGAAAGACTACTTCTCTACAGTGTGCACTAAAGAGTGTGGTTCCATCCACCAACCTATAGACTCTTAGTTGGGTGAGAAGCTGGAGAAAATGTACTTCACTCAAAGTGAAGTAGAAAAAAAGTCAATGACTTAAAGACAAATAAGTGCCCTAGCCCGGACGGGTTCCTACCTAAAGCGTTGAAAGAAGTAGGTGATGATGTGTCACGACATCTGGGCACAATCCTCAACATGTCAATCCGGACTGTATGTGTTCCTATAGACTGGCGTGATGCAGATGTGACTCCTATCTTCCAAAAAGGAGACTCTAGCCAACCGTTGAACTACCGACCTATTAGTTTAACTTCGATAGTTGGTAAACTCATGAAAAGCATCATGGTGGACAAAATAACTTCACATTTAGAGTCAAACTTGCTATTGAGGAGTTCCGAGCATGGTTTCCGAAGGCAACGGTCATGCCTGACGAATCTTGTTGAATTCTTCCACTCTGTTTTCAGTGAGCACGATCGGGATAAGGCTGTGGATGTTATCTACTTAGACTTTCAGACAGCCTTTGATAAAGCACCACACCGCTGCCTTCTCCGGAAAGTTGCTGCACTGGGCATAGACGGAAACTTAGCAGGTTGGATAGAAAACTGGCTAAGTGGTAGACCGCAACACGTGGTGTTGAATGGAGAGGCTTGTGAGTGGGTGCTCGTTATTAGCGGTGTTCCTCAAGGTTCTGTCCTGGGATCACTATTGTTCATCATCTATGTTAACGACATAGAATATTTCTAAATTTGCCGATGATACAAAGCTTGGTGTGAACGTTGCAAAGTAAGGAAATACTGCCCGATTACAAGGAGATCTTCGGAAGATTGAGGACTGGTCGGATACGTGGCAAAAGCCTTTGAAAGTTAACAAATGCAAAGGGATGCAGATCGGCCACCAAACCCCCTCCAACCGCAGTATATTCTTAAGGGCAGTGCTCTTGAATGCACTGATACTGAGATGGAACGGGAAGTATCTATCACTAGTGACTTCAAGTTCTCGAAGCAGTGTATTGAGGCCGAGAAGAAAGCCAAAGGATGTTAGACTACATAAAGCGCACTTGGAGTATACCATATAATTTTGGAGTCCTTCGTTTCGAAAGGACATTACGAGATTGGTACGTGTGCAAGCCAGGGCAAACAAACTGATTCCCTCTATCAAACACAAAATTTATGAAGATAGGTTACGAGAATTAGATTTGTTCTCGTTGGAGACCCAGAGGCTGCGTGATCAGCTTGTCGAAGTGTTTAAAATGCTTCGAGGCTTCCACAATGTAGAGTACAAGGACAAAATTGATTCCCTCTATCGGGCACAAGAGTTATGAAGATAGGTTACTGGAATTAGATTTGTTCTCGTTGGAGACCCGAAGGCTGCGTGGTCACCTTATCTAAGTGTTTAAAATGCTTCGAAGCATTGACAATATAGACTACAGGGATAGTTTCTAGCTTAGCGAGAACAGAACAGAAACCATGGCTACAAACTCGAGTTGAAGCGTTACCACCGTGATCTCTGTGGGAAAATTTTACATACAGCATATGTGGTACATGGAATGCACTTCTAGTGAAAGTTCTCATCAGCAATTCGGTAGAGCAGTTCAAGTTGCGTCTAGACAAAGACTTGAAAAGTAGCCGTTTGGGCACAGAACCATTGTGCGAGTGTTCTTCGAGGGCGTCAATTGACACTTTTAAGGACTGCGCCTGCTCAACTGTTACGTCAAAGGTACTCTTTGAATGGATCGTAAGGTCTACTAGGTTACTTCTTTTCCTTGTAGCTTGTAGATCTCTCATTCTCTCTCTTGCTCTTTTTGTTGAAATCTCTCTTATGGATTCACTCTCTAGATATCTCGCTCTTTTCGTAGCGTGCTCTATATCTCGCTCTGTCACTTGTTATCTCTCGCGCACCTGCTCTCTCTCTCTCTAGTGTTTTCTCTCATTAGCTATTTCTCGCGTGCCCGCTCTCTTTCATGTTCGTGCTCTCTATTTCTATCTCGTGCTCTCTCTCCCGCTCTCTCTCATTTTCTCACTCACTACCTTTCAGCAATCTTTTTTGCCTTCTGTCATCTTTCTCTCAATATCGATCTCTGTATTTCGCTCTCTCTTCCTCCTTCTCTTCCCCTGTCTTTTTCTCTCTCTCGCTCTTTATTTTTCGCTCCCTTTCCCTCACAATCTTTCTCACTCTCTCTATCGCACTCTCTCTCTCAGTCTCTCTATCTCACCCTTTTTATTTCGCTATTACTATATTGCTTTCAGTATATTGCCCTCTGTTAGGTTTCAACTTTTCTATAAAAATGTCGTGATTGTGTTCTTTTTCAAAGCACAATCATGTATCATTTCCGTTTTCTGCCCCACAAAAGCGGGTGAGAGTGGTGGAAGGGGAAAGCTTTCATCTATGCTACGCTTTCTCTTATACCATAGGTTAGGGCCTTCCAAAAATAGTACCTCCATGGTATGGTCAGCAATGTCCTTTGACGTATTACTTTTTCTTGTAACTCTAACTCGGTCTCACTAAATGGTTTTCTCTATCTTGCTTTCGCTCTCATTCTCTCTCTCGCTATCGCTTTGCCTCTCTCTCCTCCTCTCTCGCTTTCTCTCTCTCTCATAACAAAAAAAAGGGAGAGGTGACGCCCCCTTGTCGCGGGAAGAGAGCTTGTGTGGACCTTGGACTTTTTGAGCTATGTCGGCGGGAGTACCTCTTCTGGGTACCCCTGGTAGGGCTTCCCTTGTCGATTTGGTCGGAAACGAGGTTCCAGACTAAGTGCGTAATTCGTTCCTTTTTCTACTCTATTCCTCTCCGATTTTACTTTTATCCTATCTCCCACTCATACAAAAAGAAAAAAAACAACAAAAAAAGCCTACTACTATCGTGTCACTCTTTCCCTTTCTTCCTCTATCTACCTATAAGGACCTGGCAGCTACCTCATGCGTCAGAAGAGAGGCTTTGGAACCTCTATAAACAACGCTAATTGACGCTCACTGGTTGCGAGAGACTAGGACTAGAGGTGTCCTAGGCGTTGGGGCACGATGAATGGGATGAGGGTAGTGCCCCGTTAACCCCTTCCCTGGCGCGTAATTATTGACCGTTCCCAGTGCCCGTTGACGGGTGCTTATGGTAGCATTGGTCCGAGGTGATGGCCCTTTGTTCCCATGTTGGTTGCCAGGCCAATAAAAAGCCTTGGGTCGAGTTCCTTGGTGTGGCGGGATATCCATTGAACACTACTTCGAGATCCTGGCCGTTGTGAAGGGAACTAGTAGGAGTTTAGTAAGGGGCGTGCTTCGTTGTTGTTCACCTGGTAAGAAATCGAGGGCCCCTTCGTGGACCGTCAGTGCTGCTTGGTTGGGAGCAACGGCACTCGGAGGTTTGACGACTCGGTCGGACGAACAGCAGCACATGGAGCGTGCCTTCTGAAAGATCCGAAACCTCTCCGATCGATTAGCGGGAGCGACTCACGCGGGGAGAACTCACCAACCCTCCTTTTTATCATTGATTAGTCACGAGTTTTCAGAGAGAGAGAGAGAAAGCGCTCAAAATGACAGGCAAAAAAGGACGCGTTCGTCTCAAACACAACTGTGCAATATGCCAGTTAGAAAAGTGGTGCGTTGACTTTCCAGAGAGCTGCTACTCAAAATGCAGCCTTGAAAGTATCTGCACTACTTGCATATTGACGCGAGAGGAGAAAAAATTAAAAGACCTCTATAGAGCCTCAGAGGAGAGAGCTAAGGTCCTTGAGGGAAAGTTGGAGAAGCTCGAAGCCCTTAACGTAGCTCAGGTTCGATGCCTAGAAGAGGCGCCGCCCACTGACGTGTCGGAATCCCCTGGTAACCAAGCGGACATTCCGGCATCATCTGAGGCTAAGCTAGCTGAGGCGAGAGAAAAGGAGAAAAAGAAAAAAGGAGAAACGAAGAAAAAAAAGGAAAAGAATAAAGTTTAAACAAAAGTAGATCCAAAAATAGAAGAAAAACAGATAAAGAAGAAGAAAAAGAAAGATAAGAATGTGGACAGTAAAGAGGAAAAGGAGAGGTCTCTTCCACAAGATAAGACCCCGTCTTCAGAGACCAAGTGTCCGAAGGTCACCCTCATTGGTGACTAGCAAACACGGGATCTGCAGCCGCTGCTAGCTGCCCGCCTTCGCACTAGCGTGAAGGTAAGCTGCCTGTCAGGACGGGGTAACCACAACATCAGAGTAGAGGCAGAGAAAGCTCAGATTTCTGAGAATTCAGTTGTTGCTCTGATGGTGAGCGGCAACGACCTCTACCTCAGAGGGGGTAAGGTTAGCCTCAGTAGTAAGACCATCCAAACGGTGATGGGAGCCGTGGATGACATAGGGCTTAAAACCCGCAAACGTGTGGTGGTTGGGATGCTTCCGAGAAGAGGTCCATCCCGAACCGCTCACGAAAGAAACGTCGCAGTGAACAGAAGGTTGGCGGATCTCTGCACGGCAGAAAGAGTCTTCTTCGGGGACCCCTATCGTACCTTTATCGGTAGCGACGACCTCTACCAAAGGGACGGGGTGCATCTCTCCTTTAAATGGAAGGCCTTTCTCGCCAACCTAATTCAAGATGTCGTGGAACGCACCCAAAGGAGCGTTCGAAACAGAGCGAAAGCGGACGTGCGCCAGCATGCCCGTGTCACTCCTGGATCGACCTTCTCAGAGGTCGTCAAAAAGGGTGTGACCACGAAAACAGAGAAGCCGGGAAACGGAAGAGCGTAGGGAGTCCTACACTAGAGACTCCCTCAAAGTTCTTCTGTTCAATGCGAGGTCAATCAGGAATAAGTTTCTTGAACTCCCTGGCCTCGTAGTAACAGAGGAACCTGAGATGGTGGCCATAACGGAGTCGTGGATAAAAACCTCAAGCCGAGATTTTGAAGGTAAATTTACGATTCCCGGTTACCAGCTCTTCCTGAAAGATAGGCCAGACAGAGAGGGTGGCGGTGTGATGTTATATGACAAGGATACTCTCAACTAGACGGATTGCAACATCGTATCCAACCATGAACTACTAGGTGTTGACCTAGAGATAGGTCCTCCAAAATACAGGACCCTGGTGCTTTATAGATCACCTGCCCAACTCGTTAAAAAGGACAGAGATCTGTACTAGATACTAGGAGAACTTGCCAAAGACAGAGTGTGTATCGTCATGGGTGATTTCAACACACAAGTTGACTGGGAAACCAGAGAACCCTGTGGTGAGAACGCACTACTCCTGGAGTTCGCAAACAACGAGTTCCCCACTCAATGGGTGAGAGAGCCAACGAGAGGAGACAATATCCTCGACTTGGTTTTCACCTCTGAGGATGACATCGTTGAGGAACTCTCTGTTGGCGAAGAGCCCGGTGGCAGTGACCACCGACTAATTAGATTTGTAGTCAAAGTTCCGAAGGCAGGGCCTGTAACTAGTAAATCGAAGAAACTAGATTTGAAAAGAGCAGACTTTGCAGGTCTTCGTGCTTCACTGACTGACGCGACGCTAGAAGTGTGCGATGTTGTTGAAGACTCGTGGAACAGTTTTAAAACCACATTCATGAGTCTTCAATCGCGTTTCATCCATCTGAAATGTCCCTGTCGGTCTTCTGTTCAACCAAAGTAGTTTAATCGAGAAATCGGGCAACTGCTTAGGAAGAAGAGAACTGTATACCGACAATCGAAGATCTTGGGTGACTTTAACGAATACCGGAGGCTAGCCAGGAGAGTGAAGTCCAGATTAAGGGCGGCTAAGCGTTCTGAGGAACCCCGAGTGGCGAGACTCTGTAAAGAGAATCCCAAGGAGTTTTTTGGATACGTGAACAGCCGTAAACCAATCCGTCGAACGATTGGCCCTTTGATAAATGAGGAAGGGGCATTAAAGCACTTAGATGCAGAAAATGCTAACCTTCTCAATGACTACTTCTCCTCAGTGTTTACTAAAGAGTGTGTTCCCATCGCCCAGCCTACGGATTCCTGCTCGGGAGAAAAGCTATGGCAATGGACTTAACCGAAGGAGATATAAAGGGAAAAGATCGCTGACCTAAAGACGAATAAGTCCCCTGGACTGGACGGGTTTCTACCCAAGGTGTTGAAGGAAGTGTGCGATGAAGTATCACGACATCTGTGTGCTATCTTTAACATGTCAATCCGGACCGGATGCGTTCCTAGAGATTGGCGTGAGGCGGATATGACTCCAATCTTCAAGAAAGGAGCCCCCAGCCATTCGTCAAACTACCGACCTATCAGTCTGACCTTGATAGTCGGTAAACTCATGGAAAGCATGATGGTGGAGAAAATAACGTCGTATTTAGAGTCAAACCTGCTACGGAGGAGTTCACAGCACGGCTCCTGAAGGCAACGGTCATGCCTGACGAACCTTGTGGAATTCTTCCACTTCGTGTTCATTGAGCACGATCGGGACAAGGCGGTGGATGTGGTTTACTTAGACTTTCAGAAAGCCTTTGATAAGGTCCCACACCGCCGCCTTCTCCGGAAAGTGCAAGCGCTGAACATAGACGGAAAAGTAGCCAGCTGGATCGAGAACTGGCTAAGTGGCAGACGGCAACGGGTGGTGGTGAATGGACAGGCTTCTGAGTGGGTGCCCGTTACTAGCGGGGTGCCTCAAGGTTCTTTTCTGAGACCACTACTATTCATCATCTACGTCAACGACATAGACGGTGACAGGGTTGCCAAGATTTCCAAATTTGCCGACGATACCAAGCTTGGTATGAACGTGGCAAAGGATGGAAATACTGCCCGCCTGCAGAAGGATCTTGTGAAGATTGGGGAGTGGTTGGACACGTGGCAAATTCCTTTTAACGTGGGAAATGCAAAGTGATGCATATCGGCTACAGAAACCCCCAATCTTAGTATATCCTTAAGGGCACTACTCTTGAATCGAGTGACACTGAGAAGGACTTGGGTGTTACTATTACTAGAGACCTCAAGTTCTCGAAACAGTGCATCGAGGCAGAGAAAAAAGCCCAAAGGATGTTAGGCAACATAAAGCGCCAGTTTGGATACCGTAATAAGGAGATAGTACTTTGTCTGTACAACTCCCTCGTTCGGCCGCACCTGGAGTTTGCCGTACAATTTTGGAGTCCTTCGTTTCGAAAGGACTCGCAAGGTTGGAACGCGTACAAGCTACGGCGACCAAACTGATTCCCTCTATCTGACATAAAAGTTATGAGGATAGACTAAGGGAATTAGATCTGTTCTCGCTGGAAACCCGTAGAATGCGTGGTCAGCTCATCGAGGTTTTCAAAATACTTCGAGGGTTCGACAATGTTGACTACCGGGATATTTTCACACTGAGTAAGAACAGAACGCGCAATCACGGCTTCAAACTTGAACTGAAGCCTTACAACCGCAATCTGTGTGGAAATTTTTTCACTTACAGTATCTGCGGTATGTGGAACGCACTTCCAGTGGAAGTTGTCAACAGCTAATCTGTTGACCAGTTCAAGTCAAGACTAGACAAAGTCTTGAAAAGTGGCCGTTTAGGGACGCAAAACAATTGAGCAGCCTTGTGCCTGCTCGATTGCTAGTCCAAAGGTACCCTCTTTGAATGGACCGTAAGGTCTCCTAGGGTACCCTCTTTCCTTGTTGTTACTCCTTGTTGTCTCTCTCTCTCATAAAGAAAGTAGAGTAAGAAGTTACGCCCCCTTGTCGCGGGAAGAGAGCTTGTATGTACCTTTGACTTTTCGAGCTATGTCGGCGGGGGTACCTCTTCTGGATACTTCTGGTAGGGCTTCCCTTGTCGATTTGGTCGAAAACGAGGTTCCAGACTAAGTGCGATATTCGTTTCTTTTTCTACTCTATCCTTCTCTCTTTTTACTTTTATCCTATCTCTTCCACTTATGCAAAAAAATCCTACTCCTATAATGTCACTCTTTCCCTCTTTTCCCTCTATCTACATATAAGGACCTGGCAGCTACCTCACGCGTCAGAAGAGAGGCTTTGGTACCTCTATAAACAACGCCAATCGACGCTCACTGGTGTCGAGAGACTAGGACTAGAGGTGTCCTAGACGTTGGGGCATGATGAATGGGATGAGGGTAGTGCCCTGTTATCCCCTTCCCTGGCGCGTAATTATTGACCGTTCCCAGTGCCCGTTGACGGGTGCCTCTGGTAGCATCGGTCCGAGGTGAGGACCCTTTGATCCCAGGTTGGTTACCAGGCCAATAAAAAGGCTTGGGTCGATTCTCTTGGTGTGGCGGGATATCCATTTAACGCTGCTCCCAGATTCTGGCCGTCGTGAAGGTAACTAGTAAGAGTTTAGTACGGGGCGTGCTCTGTTGTTCACCTGGTGACAAATCGATGGCCCCATCAGGGACGGTCAATGCTGCTCGGTTGGGAGCCACTGCATGCCGAGGTTTGACGACTCGGTCGGACGAACAGCGGCACATGGAGCATGCCTTCTGAAAAATCCGAAACCTCTCCGATGGATAGGCGGGAGCGACTCATGCGGGGAGAACTCACCAACCCCCCTTTTTTATCTCAGGGAGAGAGAAAGCACTCAAAATGAAAAGCAAAAAAGGACCCGTTCGTCTAAAACACAACTGTGCAGCATGCCAGTTAGAAAAATGGTGCGTTGACTTTCTGGAGGGCTGCTACTTTAAATGCAGCCCTGAAAGTATCTGCACTACTTGCATATTGACGCGAGAGGTGGAGAAATTAAAAGACCTCTATAGAGCCTCAGAGGAGAGAGCTCAAATTCTTGAGAGAAAGGTGGAGAAATTCGAAGCCTTTCACGCAGCTCATATTCGATGCCAAGAAGAGGCATCGCCCACTGATGTGTCGGAATCTTCTGGTGCCATATTTCTTACCCAAGCGGAGATTTCGGCATCATCTGAGGTTAAGAACGCTGAGGCAGGGGAAAAAGAGAAAAAGAAGAAAGGAAAAAAGAAGAAAAATAAGAAAAAGAATAAAGTTGAAACAAAAGAAGAAGAACCGAAAATAGAAGAAAAACCCATAAACAAGAAGAAGAAAGGGAATAAGAAAATAAATATAAGAATGGGGAGGGTAAAGAGAAGAATGAGAGGCCTCTTCCACAAATGAAGACCCCGTCTTCAGAGACCAAGTGTCCCAAGGCCACCCTCATTGGTGACTCGCAAACACGAGATCTGCAGCCTCTGCTAGCGGCCCGCCTTCGCACTAGCGTAAAGGTAAGCTGCCTGCCAGGACAGGGTAACCACAACATCAGAGTAAATGCAGAGAAAGCTCAGATTTCTGAGAATTCAGTTGTCGTTCTGATGGTGAGTGGCAACGACCTCTACCTCAGAGGTGGTAAGGTTGGTCTTAGTGGCAAGACCATCCAAACGATAATGGGAGCCACGGATGACATTGGGCTTAAAACCCGAAAACGTCTGGTGGTTGGGATGCTTCCGAGAAGAGGTCCACCCCGAACCGCTCACGAGAAAAACGGCGCAGTAAACCAATGGTTGGTGGATCTCTGCACAGCAGAAGGAGTCTTCTTTGTAGACCCCCTACCGCACCTTTTACTAGAGAAACGACCTGTATAAAAGGGACGGAGTGCATCTTTCCTTTGAAGGGAAAGCTGTACTCACAACATAATCCAAGATGTTGTGGAGCGGACCCAAAGAAGTGTCAGGCCCCGAGTAAAGGAGAACGTACGCCAGTACACCCGGGTTACTCTAGGTACTACCTTTTCTGAGGTCACAAATAGGAAAGTGACCCCAACACAGAGAAACAAAGTGGGAAACGGAAGAGCGTAGGGAGTCCTACAGTCGGGGACTCCCTCAAGGTTCTGCTGTTTAATGCTAAGTCTATTAGAAACAAGTTTCTTGTACTTCGTGACCTAGTAGCAACAGAAGAACCTTAGATGGTAACCATAACGGAGTCGTGGATAAAACCCTCAAGCCGAGACTTTGAAGGTGAATTCACGATTCCCGGTTACCAGCTCTTCCTGAAAGATAGGCCAGATAGAGAGGGTGGCGGTGTGATGTTGTATCTCAAGGATACTCTCAACTCGACGGATTGCAACATCGTATCCGACCATGAACTACTAGGTGTTGACCTAGAGATAGGTCCTCCAAAATACAGGACCCTGGTGCTTTATAGACCCCCTGCCCAACTCGTTGGAAAGGACAGAGATCTGTACCAGCTACTAGGAGAACTTGTCGAAGACAGATTGTGTATCGTCATGGGGGATTTCAACACACAGGTTGACTAGAAAACCAGAAAACCCTGTGGTGAGAACGCACTACTCCTGGAGTTCGCGAACAACGAGTTCCTCACTCAATGGGTGAGAGAGCCAACGAGTTGAGACAATATCCTCGACTGGGTTTTTACCTCTGAGAACGACATCGTTGAGGACCTCTCTGTTGGCGAAGAGCTCGGTGGCAGTGACCACCAACTAATTAGATTTGTAGTCAAAGTCCCAAAGGCAGAGCCTGCAACTAGTAAATCAAGGAAACTGGATTTGAGAAGAGCAAACTTTGCAGGTCTTCATGCTGGACTGACTGATGCGAGGCTAGAAGTGTGCGATGCAGTTGAAGACTCGTGGAATAGTGTTAAAACCACATTCATGAGTCTTCAATCGCCTTTCATCCCTCTGAAATGCACCCGTTGGTCTTCTGTTCAACTAAAGTGGTTTAATCGAGAAATAAGCCACCTGCTTAGGGAGAAGAGAACTGTGTACTGGCAATCGAAGATCTCGGGTGAATTTGACGAATACCGGAGGCTAGCCAGGAGAGTAAAGTCTGGCATAAGGGCGGCTAAACGGTCTGAGGAACTCTGAGTGGCGAGACTTTGTAAAGAGAATCCCAAGGAGTTTTTTGGATATGTGAACAGCCGTAAACCAATCCGTCAAACGAATGGCCCCATCCCCCAGCCGACGGATTTCTACTCGGGGGAAAAGCTGGAGGATATGGACTTCCCCGAAGGAGATACCAAAAAAAAGATCACTGACCTAATGACGAATAAGTCACCTGGCCCGGATGGGTTTCTACCTCAAGTGTTGAAAGAAGTGCGCGATCAAGTGTCACGACACCTGAGCGCAATCTTTAACATGTCAATCCGAACCGAATGCGGTTCTAGAGACTTGCGTGAGGCGGAGGTGACTCCTATTTTCAAGAAAGGAGATCGAAGCCAACCGTCGAACTACCGACCTATCAGTCTGACTTAGATAGTCGGTAAACTCCTGGAAAGTATGATGGTTGACAAAATGTCTTCGCATTTAGAGTTGAACCTGCTACTGAGGAGTTCCCAGCACGGCTTCCGAAGGCAACGGTCATGCCTGACTAACCTTGTGGAATTCTTCCACTTCGTGTTCAGTGAGAACGATCGGGACAAGGCGGTGGATGTGGTCTAATTAGACTTTCAGAAAGCCTTTGACAAGGTACCACACCGCCGCCTTCTTCGGAAAGTGCGAGCGCTGGGCATAGATGGAAAAGTAGCCGGCTGGATCGAGAACTGGCTAAGTGGCAGACAGCAACGGGTGGTGGGGAATGGACAGGCTTCTGAGTGGGTGCCCGTTACTAGCGTGGTGCCTTAAGGTTCTTTCCTAGGACCACTACTAGTTATCATCTACGTCAACGACATGGTAGGTGACATGGTTGCCAAGATTTCCAAATTTGCCGACGATACCAAGCTTGGCATGAACGTTGAAAAGGATGGAAATACTGCAAGACTGCAAGAAGATCTTCGGAAGATTGGGGAGTGTTCTGATACGTGGAAAATGCCTTTCAACGTAAATAAATGCAAAGTGATACATATCGGCCACCCAAATCCTCAATCACCCTATATCCTTAACGGTACTGCTCTTGAATCCACCGACACTGAGAAGGACTTGGGTGTAACTATCACGAGTGACCTCAAGTTCTCGAAACAGTGTATTGAGGTGGAGAAGAAAGCCCAAAGGATGTCAGAGTATATAAAGCGACAGTTTGTATGTCGGAACAAGGAGATAGTACTGTGTCTGTACAACTCCCTCTCTCGACTGCACCTGGAGTATGCCGTCCAATTTTGGAGTCATTCATTCCGAAAAGACATCGCGAGATTTGAACCCGTGCAAGCCAGGGCAACCAAACTGATTCCTTCTATCAGACATAAAAGTTATGAAGATAGATTAAGAGAATTAGATATGTTCTCGCTGAAGACCCAGAGACTACGTTGTCAGCTTATTGAAGTATTTAAAATACTTCGAGGGTTCTGTAGACTAGACTACGGGGATATTTACCAGCTCAGCGAGGGAAGAACAAGAAATCACGGCTTTAAACTTGAACTGAAGCGATACCACCGTGATCTGTGTGGAAAATTCTTCACTTACAGTATCTGCGGTAGTTGGAACGCACTTTCGACGGTAGTTGTCAACAGTGAATCGGTTGACCAGTTCAAGTCAAGACTAGATAAAGTCTTGCGAAATCGCCGTTTAGATCCTCGCGAGTGATCTTCGAGGTTGCCAACGGACACCTTCGAAGATTGCGCCAAAAGTACCCTCCTTGTATCGACCGTAAGGTCTTCTAGGGCACTTATTTTCCTTGTAGCTCCTTGTAGCTCTCCCTCTCTCTCGTACTCTCTCTTGGGCTCTCTCTCCCTCTCTCTCTCGTGCACTCTCTCGTTCATTGTCTTTGGTTCTCTCTTTTCCTCTCCTGCAGATTCTCTCTCTCTCTCGCTTTCTCTCGTGCACTCTCTATATTCCTATTTCACTCTCTCTTTCTCTATCGCTCCCGATTTCTTATTTGGTGCGCTCTCTCTCTCTCATTCTTTTTCGCGTTCTCTCTCTCTCTCATTCTTTTTCGCGCTCTCTCTCTCTCTCTTTCTTTTTCGCGCTCCCTTCCTCTCCTGCTCTCGCCCTCTATCTTTTTCCGTGCTCTTTCTCTCCAAGTCTTAAAATCTATATTATAAAAGCCGAAGACATTAATAAAGTGCGGCATAATTTTAAAAAGAATCTCCTAAATAAACCGGCGCAATTTATACCGTCTATTGTTAGTATCGTCCAAAAAAATAATGAACCTAAATGGTTGTCTTCCCAGCTTTAAAAGAGCCATTAGAGAAAGAGATAAAGCGTATAAGATAATGAAATCTAATAAGAATATTGATAATAAAAAGCATTATATTGAACTGGGAAGAAAAGTAAAAAGTGAAACCAAAAGAGCCAAACGAAAGGAAGAAATAAGAGTAGCTTTAAAATGTAAACAAAATCCGAAGGAGTTTTTTGCATTAGTAAATAGTAGAAAAAAACAATAAAAAATAGCATTGATCCAATAAATGACAAAAATGATATATTACAATATAACGATTTCGCCATAGCAAATACTTTAAATGAATAACTTTGCATCCGTTTTTGTAAAAGAGAATACGAGTAATAAACCCACGCCAACTATCAATAGTACCGGTATTAGACCACTCAAATCTATTAGATGTACCGAAATTATTACAAACAAAAATATTGAGAAAATCAACAAATTTAAATCTCCTGGACCAGATAATATACATACTTCCATTGTAGCTTTATTTTTAAAGCTAAATTGACGTTTAGTCAATTTAGCTTTAAAAATAAAGCTACAATTCTTAATATGTTTAATGCATTAGTAAGACCACAGTTAGAATACTGTGCTCAGGTCTGGTCACCATACCTACAAAAAGATACCAGAACTCCCAAATTATAAATATGAGAAAAGACTGGATATGCTAAACTTATTCACTCTAGAGAAAAGACGTCTGAGAGGTCAACTGACAGAAGTATTTAAAATAATGAAAGGAGTCAATAATGTTAACTATTCTACACGAAATAACAGTATAAAAATCATCCCAAAGCGTTTCAGAACAAATATATGCGGAAACTTTTTTTTACTATAAAATTGTCAATTAGAAACTTTTGAAAATAAAGTGGACAAAATGATGTCATCGATTAAATAACGAGTGACAAAATACTATATGTTACTAAAACTAAGATAAGAATAGCATGCCGTAACTATAGATGTGTAAAATGCCCTGTATAATATGTAAATAATTTGCTCACAGGTTATTATTATTTTAAGATTTTGACGTAAAATAATTTATGTAAAGATTAAGTATGTACATATTAAGTTGTTTCTTGCTTTCCTGCGAAATTTCCAGGATGTGTCTTTTGTTCAAACACTTCCAGGTACATATTTTCCTTTTATCGAACCCGTCATTGGGTGGGAGAAGGGGGTGGGGAGAGACTTCATCTTTGCTATCCTATTCCTTATCAGTAGGACTGTAGATATTCAATTTTGATAATGACATGAGTACTTCCACTGAAATGGATCGAATGATCTTTGAAGTACTTAGATTCCTTGTAACTCCTTGTAACTCTTTTGCGCCCGTAAGGTCTCCTAGGGTACTTCTTATCCTTGCAGCTCCTTGTAGCTCTTTCTGTCGCTCTGTTCGTACTCTCTTTAGCATTATCTCACACTCTCTCTCGCGATCTCGCTCTTGCTCTTTTTCACGCTCTCTTTTGTTTTATTTTGATCTCGCTTTCTCTACGCTATATTTCGCTTTCCTGATTTCTTTTCTTGCGCGTTCTCTCTTGCTCTCTTTAGCGATCGCTGTCGCGTCTTCTCTCTCGCTCTCTCTCTTCTCTCTCTCTCTCTCTCTCTCTCTCTCTCTCTCTCTCTCTCTCCTACAATGTACTCACTCTTTTTTCTTCACATTGTTGCTTTCTTTCTCTATAACTTTCTCTTTCGTTCTTTCTGTTTTGGCCTTTCTATCACTCTCTCTCGCGCGCTCTTTCTCCAGTGCTCTTTCTCTCTATCACACGCTCTCTCTCTCCCTATTTTTATCTCCCTGGCATATTTTCTCTTTAGCGCTCTCGCATCGCTCTAATTCTATCTATCCCGTCTCTCTCGCACCAGCTCTATCTCTAGCGCTCTCTCTCTCTAGAGAGAGAGGAAGAGCAAGTTCGAGTCAGAGAGCACCATTGCAAGAAAGATAGCGAACGCAAGAAAGAGTGGGAGATAGATAGATAGAGAGAGAGAGCTACAGAACTACTGAAACAAAGACCAGCAAAGACCCTAAGATCCGCTCAAAGCCAGTCCGCTAACGTTAGTGTATCATGCTGTTCTTATGTTATTTTTTTGTTAACTATTTCAACTCTACGGTACACACTTATCTACATGTGTACCCTTTGTATATATTTTTTTTACGTAATTTTTTAATATTTCTATTCTGCTGTACACACTTATCTACATGTGTATCATTTGACCTTTCTTTACATGCTTCTTATAATTATTTCAATTCTACGGTACACGCTTATCTACATATGTACCCTTGACATGCAGGTGCAGCTATCCTTCAAATACACGAACACGCTTCTTCGAACCAGGGGGGAGGGGTGATAGGATAGTACTGTCTTCTCTCGCAGGCTTCGCCTGCTATTAATGAAAATAATATACTTATAGGACAGACAGAAAAAGAAAACGGGAATTCACATTCACTCCATGCAGGGGGGGACGTCACTGGCATCATTTTATTGATCATTTCATTTTATTCCCTAGTCCTTATTATGTTTATTATGTATTACGTTTTCATATATGTTCCTACCTCGTTATATTTACACTATTGAAGTACTCATCAAGTCGGTTTTTGAACATATTAACTGACGTGCTTTCTACTAAATGGTTGGGCAGTCTATTCCACGTTTGCGTGATTTTAAACGTGAAGTAATTTTGAGCGCTAGTAGAGTTAAATCGCTTGTTCACTAATTTTAAACCATTTTGGCGTATGTTGGCCCTTTTGTTCATCTCGAACAATAGTCTGTAATCAATATTAGTGAATCCTTTTAAGATTTTGAATACCTCGATCAATTGTCCACGTAATTGTCTACTTTCAAGTGATAGTAGGTTTAATGAGCGGAGTCTATCTTCGTACGGTTTGTTTCGGATTCCAGGAACTACTTTCGTAGCCCGACGTTGCACTCTTTCTAACTGCGCTATATCCTTGTTTAGGAAAGGACACCAAAATTTAACCGCATATTCGAGGTGTTGGCGCACGAGCGATTTGTATAGTGGCATGATTATATCTTTCGATTTGAAAGTAAAATTCCGAGCAATATATCCTAGCATTCGGTTTGCTTTTTTGCAAGCTTATGCACATTGTTCCGATAATTTAAGGTTATCCGAGATTAAAATCCCCAGGTATTTTTCTGGGTTAACGGATTCGAGAATTTGGTTATACCATCCTAAATGAATGACCTTACATTTACCTATGTTGAAGCCAATTTGCCATTTATCTGCCCATTCCACAATTTTGTTGAGGTCCCTTTGCATTTGTTCTACATCGGGTCTTGAAAGGGTTCGGCTTCCTAGCTTTGTGCCAGCTGCAAATTTAGAGATCCTACTAAACATTCCATTATCCAAGTCATTAATGTAAACAATAAATAATAATGGGCCCAGGACTGACCCCTGTGGTACTCCGCTGGTGACTGGGGCCCAGTCTGAACACGCCCCATTTACAACAATCAGCTGTGAACGATTTGATAGCTAGAGAGAGAGAGAGAGAGAGAGAGAGAGAGAGAGAGAGAGAGAGAGAGAGAGAGAGAGAGAGAGAGAGAGAGAGAGAGAGAGAGAGAGAGAGAGAGAGAGAGAGAGAGAGAGCGGGAGAGAGCTACAGATACTGTAAGTGAAGAATTTCCCAAACAGATCACGGTGGTATCGCTTCAGTTCAAGTTTGTAGCCGTGATTTCTTGTTCTCCCCTCGCTGAGCTACAAAATATCCCCGTAGTCCAGTCTATTGAAGCCTTAAAGTATTTTAAACACTTCGATAAGAAGACCACGTAGTCTCCAGGTCTCCAGCAAGAACATTATCTAATTCACTTAATCTATCTTCATAACTTTTATGTCCGATAGAAGGAATCAGTTTGGTTGCACTGGCTTGCACGCGATCCAATCTCGCGATGTCCTATCTAAATGAATGACTCCAAATTGTACGGCATACTCCAGGTGCAGTCGAGAGAGGGAGTTGTACAGACACAGTACTATCTCCTTGTTCCGATATCCAAACTGTCGCTTTATATACTCTGACATCCTTTGGGCTTTCTTCTCCACCTCAATACACTGTTTCGAGAACTTGAGGTCACTCGTGATAGTTACACCCAAGTCCTTCTCAGTGTCGGTGGATTCAAGAGCAGTACCGTTAAGGATATAGGGTGATTGAGGATTTCGGTGGCCGATATGTATCACTTTGCATTTATTTACGTTGAAAGGCATTTTCCACGTATCAGACCACTCCCTAATTTTCACAAGATCATCTTGCAGACAGGCAGCATTTACATCCTTTGCAACGTTCATACCAAGCTTGGTATCGTCGGCAAATTTAGAAATCTTGGCAACCATGTCACCGTCTGTGTCGTTGACGTAGATGATGAATAGTACACCTACTCAGAAGCCTGTCTATTTACCACCACCCTTTGCCGTCTGCCATCTAGCCAGTTCTCGATCCAGCCGGCTACTTTTCCATCTATGCCCAGCGCTCGCACTTTCCGGGGAAGGCGGCGGTGTAGTACCTTATCAAAGGCTTTCTGAAAGTCTAAGTAGACCACATTCACTACCTTGTCCCGATCGTGCTCACTGAAGACGAAGCGGAAGAATTATACAAGGTTCATCAGGCATGACCGTTGCCTTCGGAAGCCGTGCTGGGAACTCCTCAGTAGCAGCTTTGACTTTAAATGCGACATTTTGTCCACCATGATGCTTTCCATGAGTTTATTGACTACCGAAGTCAGAATGATAGGTCGGTAGTTCGACGGTTGGCTACGGTCTCCTTTCTTCAAGATAGGAGTCACCTCCGCTTCACGCCAGTCTCTAGAACCGCATTCGGTTCGGATTGACATGTTAAAAATTGCGCTCAGGTGTCGTGACACTTGATCGCGCACTTCTTTCAACACTTTAGGTAGAAACACATCCGGGCCAGGTGACTTATTCGTCATTAGGTCAGTGATCTTCTTTTTGATTTCTCTTTCGGTGAAGTCCATATCCTCCAGCTTTTTCTTTGAGTAGGAATCCATTGGCTGGGGGATGGGACCACACTCTTCAGTAAACACTGAAGAAAACTAGTCGTTGAGGAGATGGGCATTTTCTGCATCTGAGTGCCTTAATGTCCCCTTTTAATTCCTCAAAGGGCCAATCGTTTGACGGATTGGTTTACGGCTGTTTAAATATCCAAAAAACTCTTTGGGATTTTCTTTACAGAGTCTCGCCACTCGGAGTTCCTCAGAGCGCTTAGCCGCCCTTATGCTGCACTTGACTCTCCTGGCTAGCCTCCGTTATTCGTCAAATTCACCCCGAGATCTTCGATTGCCGGTACACATTTCTCTTCTCCCTAAGCAGTTGGCCGATTTCTCCATTTCTTGAGAGAGAGAGAGAGAGAGAGAGAGAGAGAGAGAGAGAGAGAGAGAGAGAGAGAGAGAGACAGAGAGAGACAGAGAGACAGACAGACATACAAAGAGAGAGGCAGAGAGAGAGAGCGGGAGAGAGATCGGCAGAGAGAGAGATAGATAGATAGATAGAGAGAAAGAGAGAGAGCGGGAAAGCCAGAAGGAGAAAAAGAGCTCACGTGATAGTGGAGAGAGAGAGCAAATGAGAGAGCGTGCGGGCGAGAGAGATCACGAGAGAAAAAATAAAGAGAGTGCGCGAGAGAGATAACTCCCAGAGAGAGAGAGAGAGAGAGAGAGAGAGAAAGAGAGATAGAGAGAGATAGCACGTGCTGAGATATCGTGATAGAGAGAGAGAGAGAGCGCGCGCTAGAAAGAGAAAAAGACGAGATAGAAAACACGAGAGAGCACGCGAGAAAGTCAGACTGCGCGCGCGCGAGAGAGAGAGGGGGAGAGCTAGAGACACAGCGCGGGGGAAATTAAGTGCGCTCGTGAGAATTAAAGAGTTAAAAGGAAAAGAAGTACCTCAAAGTCCTTGTGGCCTATGCCAAGGAGGCACTCTGTAGAAGATGAAACCTAGCTATCCTATCCTAATCTAAATTATACTACCCTACTGGCACGCACTACAAAATTGCTATCCCCATAACATTTTGTTCTAATGTAGATGTTGTCGAGTCGACTCTTGAACTTTTCAACACTGCTACTGCTGGCAACTTCTGCTGGCAGTCTATTCCCCGTGTCGCAGATGTCGTAGGTGAAGGACTTACCCACCGACAGCGTATTAAATCTGTGCAACTCCCCATTCCACCCGTGATTTCAAGTCGCATGCCGGTTAAGGTGTTAGATTTATTACCCCGAAAGCAGGTCAAGGCTAAGAAAGTTGTTGGGGCTTAGATGAGAGGTGTTTGTCTCCGATTGATTGGAAAAATAAATTTGCTTCTCCATAGAGATTATTCGAAACGATGTTTAGTTCCGAATGCCATCATTAGTTACAGTTTGTTTTAAAGGTAGTTTGAGAGTTTGAGGAGAGTTTGAGAGATGTTCGAGAGTTCCGAAATCATTAGAAAGTTATGAGTTTGAAGGACCGAAGGTTAAGTGAATTTAAGCAATAACCAGAAGGGGGGATGGGAAGAGTTTGATAGTTTGGTGGGAATTCTAGGGAACTAACACAACCAATGAGAGAAAGAGGGTATAAAAGCTTACCTTGGTCGGAGAACTCGAGTGAGGACCTACCTGAAAGGAGGAGTCGTTCAAGGTGCCACAAACTTCAAAAGTTTTCTGTCCGACCGAGTGCAAGAGTTTGAGGAGAGTTTGAGAGTTTTAAGTTTAATTGTTCTTTCTCCTTCAAGCTCCGAACTGTCTTGCCCGGAGTCCACAAGCTTAAGTTGAGTTTTGAAGAGTTGTTTCTTCCACTCGCTTCTGATCTATGGTGTCTCTTGGTCACCCTTGCAAGAAGGTTTTCAAGGAACTGGGAGGAGGGCAGTTAGGGAATGATTAAGTTGGCAGGAGAGCGCGGGTGGCAGACATCCAGACGCCAAAGACGCGAAAACACCCTTTCTCCCCTCATATAACTATAAACCACCCGGGTCTGCTAACGAACAGCGTTGCCAGAGAGAGGGGGGGTGGAGGTGATTATGGTGGGTGGAGAGAGCTGAGGCGGCAGGCATCCTGAGGCCCAAAAATGCGTAACCGCCATCTCCACACTCATATAACCATAAACCATTTGGTTCTTCTTCGATAGCCTAGGGAATAGCCCAGCCAGAGGGCTGAGGGGAGTAACCGCCCTACGGAATGAAATCAATCAAAGCTATCCTCCTCTGACGTACATGCATTCATGCATGCTCATACGCACATATGTATACAACAGTGCAATTGGCTGTAATCTTAACAACCTCTCGGTCAGAGAAGCTTAACAATTTCATAAAGTTGTGAAGCTTAAACGAGAAATCCTGAAATTTAGTTAGTGTAAAATCAGCCAACAGAAAAGAGTATTTGTGATGCGATATTTGAAGGAGGTACTTGAATATGTACTCAAGGGGAAGTATTTGAAGAGGGAACATTTGAGAGGAATTTATTAGAATGTTTAAACATTCAAAATACAGAATTTTAATTAACTTATTGGAATTATCAAATATTTGACTTGATCATGCATTTGAAATCATTTTTGAGACTTGATCGTTATAGCAATGCCCTCTGGGAATTCCTATAATAAAATCCTCCGGGGAAACTTAAATATATATATCATTTATTATGTATAAAATTCATATCATTCATTTATTTTACTTAACTTGTCAATTCAAATCATTCAATTATTTTACTTAACTTTTGTAAATTAAATCATTTATGCAAATTATGTACAACCTAATAATTAATTTAATTAATTCATTTATTTTACTTAACTTTTGTAAATTAAATCATTTATGCAAATTATGTACAACTTAATAATTAATTTAATTCATTCATTTATTTTACTTAACGTGTCAATTCAATTATTTTATGCATAACTTTTTGCCATTTATTTATTTTATGTAACCCTTAATAATTCAGATATCCTGTGACGAAAAACTGATTTCATTTAATGTACTACTAGTTGAAACAACATCTCTTAGAATTTCACGCACACACAAACAAACACACGCTTTCAGCTTGACCAAATTGAACACGAGTATTTCCCTTTCGTCTCTCACCATTCTCAGCATAAAGGTCGGTAATCATTCCTTCTACATCTAGTCATTTAACTCCAAACAAATCATACTTAGTTTAATTCCTCATCCTCTCACACTTATTCTCTGCAAACTGCCATAAAAGAGTAGGTCGTAATTTTATTTACTTCTCGTATTGCAGACCTCAATTCAAACCATCATAGTCATTTTTATTTCATTTTATTTCACTCTTACTTCAATTTCACTTCACAACTTAATTTACCTATTTTTACTTTAACTCATATTTACCATATCTTAGATTGTATTCCTAATCCAATTTCTAATTGTGCAATCGTTAATTCTGTGAATATATTTATATTTGTTAATTGTTTTTCTTAAAAACCTAGTTCAGAATTTCAAGATTTATTTCACTTTAGTCGTAGGCCTAAGAACTAGCAGAAGACGATTTTCATCAATCAAATTTATGGTTATGGTTTTCGAAACGCTATTTAGGCTGATTTATTAACAGAAAATAAATCCCCTTAATAATCAAGTTGATCAAGTGTCAGACTTGATCATGAATGATGAAGTTTTGAATGATGCTTGAGCCTTCGGGAAATTAGTCATCTTATGATACTTAAAAGCAAAGAAGTTTAGTCTTTGCAGATAAAACAATAGCTATGAACTTTCTTAACAGGTTGGCAGGTGGAGGCAACCCTAAATCCTTTGTTCTTAAAAGGCGGGTGAGAGTGGAGTCAATCCCAAGATGTTTGCATATTGAATAATTAAATTAGATCAATTTTTAAAAACAATAGATTGCGAATCTGTAGTAACACGTGCTCACATGGCAAAATATTTTTAACTCTGCTCCACCATCCATATCAACAGCATAGCGTGGAATTTTCACTTCAACCAACTTTATTAAATGGGTGGGAAGTTTTTTCCAAGGAAACAGCAACGGGGCCAGAAATCAGACTATCTCAATCTGTCGAGGTATAGCCGATATATATATATATATATATATATATATATATATATATATATATATATATATATATATATATATATATATATATATATATATATATTTATGGAGGGGGATTAGATTAGCCGAGTGGTGAAGGATAGAACGAAAGGACGCCCAAGAGACCTCACCTCGGCTCCGTTACCAGATCATGGGATAAAATAATTTACTGGGTAACATATTTTCACAAAATATTTGTTTCTCTCATTTCTTTGAGTGTTTTTAATTCTAAGTTTTGCGCTCATTCCAAATATGTCAATACCTTTTCTCTACCATCGACCGTTTGGAAGATATAACAAATTATGCTAATATAAAGAAATGTATGGGGTACGGGTAAAGCACATTTGTCGCTAATTTATTTATTTTCCTTTTCAGGTTTATATGATAAATATTGACTTTCTTGATTATGGCTACAAGAGGATGCAGAAATTCACCAGATTCGTTCTGTTTTGTGTGTGTTTTCTATGTTGAACCTAAGCATGTATCACATAAAATTGTGAAAGGTGCAAAATACTGGATTGCTTACAGACTGTACTTTGTAATGAGTATGGGTGACCAAGAAAAACCATGGGCCCCTCATGTGATATGTGGAAGTTGTCGATTAAATTTAGATGCATAGCTGAGAGCTGCAAGAAAGGTAATGCCATTGGCTGGGCCGAGAGTTTTGCGAGAGCCCCAAAATCATCACGATAATTGCTATTTTTGCATGATTGACATATCAAAGTACAAAAACGTTAAGGGAAGAAAATCCCTTCCATACTACAACATTTCATCCTCTATTGCACCCGTGCCACATGATGATACCTTATTGGTTCAACAGCCGCCAGAAAATGTAAGTAAATTCTACCAAATTGTATGCTATATTCTTTGTAACAGAATCAATACTGAAATTTTCAAAACATCTAGCTAAGGTTTCTTGTAATGTGATTCTACATGCAATCCATATTTATGCTACAGTCATTAAATGCATCTCTTTATATATATATATATATATATATATATTTTATATATATATATATATATATATATATATATATATATATATATATATATATATATATATATATTTATATATATATATATATATATATATATATATATATATATATATATATATATATATATATATATATATATATATATATATATATATTCAGGTAGAGGGTATGATGGAGGTCTCATCAGGAGAGTCGGAAGGTTGTGATTGAGCCAAGTATGAGTACCCGCCTACACTTTCCAAATCAACGTGAACAATATTATGTATGATCTCATCAGGGACTTGGGTCTCACTAAGTCATCCACACTTAATGAATGGAATCTGTTGGGGAAGGACTGCAGATAAACAATATACAAGAAGCGCCATGAGGAATTCGAAGAATACTTTGATATAAGTGAGGATCTCTGATTCTGCAAAGATATTAATGGCTTGTTTACAGCTATTGGAATTGATCCCAACCATGAAGAATGGCGCCTTTCATAGATAGTTCTACAAGAAGCCTCAAAGCTGTTTTACCACATAATGGGAATCAGTATCCATCCCTGCTTATAGCATACTCGATACAGATGATGGAATAATATGACAATGTAAAAAAACTTATTGAGAAGGTAATCTATACTGAGTTTAAATGGGATGTTTGTCGTGATTTTAAAATGTTTGCCTTCTTACTCGGATTGCAGGGTGGGTACACCAAGTATTAATGTTTTCTTTGGCTATGGGACAGTAGGACTGATCATGAACATTTCCAGAAGGTTTAGTGGCCCCCTCAAGATTACTTGCAGCCAGAAAACTAAATATTGTTAGATAGACTCTTGTAGAGCCTGCCAAAGTTTTGCTACCTCCACTTCATATAAATCTTGGTTTGGTCAAACAGGTTGTAAAAACATTAAATCATGGTGGAGAAACATTTCAAGAAATTCGTCTACTCTTTCCAAAGATATCAGAGGCCAAATTTAAGGATGGTATATTTTCTGGACCGCAAGTAAGGGAACTGTTGAAGTCAGTACAACTTGAGGATGCAATGAGTGATGTCGAAAGTGAGGCGGGGTGTGCATTTCGAAATATTGTTAATGGATTCCTTGGTAAAAATAAAGACCCAAACTACGAGCAACTTGTAGCAAACTTTTAGAAAGTTATAAGAATTTACGATGTGAACATTTGAGAGACGTGAGTGATGAGCATGGTGAGCGGTTCCATCAGGACATTGCTATAATAGAGAAAAGATACCAAGGAAGATGGGACACTGCTATGATGGGGGTCTATATATGGTCACTGGTGCATAAAGATCAAGGAGCTCACAGTAAGAAAGCACGTTCTTCAGTGCATTTTTAGTTGGTTATCTCTTATAATCACATTTTCTCATTAGTTTAAAAAGGAATACAAGGACAAAATATTATCAGCTAGTACAATGTGAATATGTTAAATAAAGTGAACTGTCGGAGCTATTTATTCTTAGTTTTATTATAAAATTTAAATTATCGGCAAAAGTATCGATGCTATACAAATTTTAATTGTATTTTTGGAATCAGGGGGTAAAACTGTCTTAAAAACACTAAAAACATTTGAAAAAACTAAACTAGTGTTACCCAGTGAATGAGGGGGAAATAAATGGAGAGATACTGTTCTTCAAGTAGGCAGGCAAATAACAAAAGCGAGTGCCGATTGGATGTTAATTACTAGCTATAGATGAATGCTGTGCTGGGTTATTTAAAAGAGAAGTAGAAAAATAATATTTAATAACACAACCCCACAAAATATTTACACAAATAAAATGGATCGAGATTATCCAGGAGATTTGGGGCTCGATCGTCGGGCAAACGGAAAAAGCTAATGAGCTTAAGGCAGGTAAATGATCAAACTTGGATTGAGTCTTCAAAGGGCTGCGATGAGCCAAAATACAGATAAATAATTAACGGGATGACCGGATTAAGGAATCTGCACGTGTTGACGTCTTGCAGAAGTTACAGCTTGGACCGCGAAGGGACGGGGGCAATTCGAGGAGAAGAATTGCAAAAGGTTGAGATTTACCTCGGAATAGCTTGATGAGGGAGTACTTGCACTGGTCAACGAGAAGGGCCGTTCCTGGGAAATCGCCAATTGACTAGGGCGGAATTACAACGGGAGAACTTCTTGCTTTTGCGCCCGTGGAGACGAAAGCGGAGCTAGATAGAAATAAGATGTGTCTCGTGCTGGATTGCGAGCCTGTACTGCCTTGTAGCGGCCAAACCCGACGTTAAATACGTGTGGACGATGGGGGTGAAATCGCCTCCGGACATGGAGGGGATTTTCCCAAGGTAAACACATGGATGGAATGGGGAGAAATGGACCTCTTCCAGCCAGGAATTTGTGATAGCTGATGACTTCCCTCAATTTCGCATGCTTCCAGATGGTAGGCGAGAGGCAAGTTTACCTCAAGACTTGGAGCAATCCTCCATAAGTAAATATAGCTGCGTTCCGAAGCCTGTTCGCGTGGCTTTCAGGCTCGTTCTCTCGTCCCCTGGCCTCGTGAGTGATTGCCACGTGGGTTTTTAGAGTCCACGTGGGGCTTCTTTGCTCAATTCTTTCACACAATCCAACCTCTGATATCACAGCTTTCTTATGGGCAGTATACTATGAATAAAAAAACGGCAGATATAATCTGAGGGGTCAAACAATTTAGAACTCATCGATAGATCATTACGCTAAGTTTTAACGATTGCATCGGATATAGGGTCAACTAATTATTTTAAACTTGAGTGTAACAATCTTTAGGAAAACTCTCAAAATGATGTTTTAAAATGAAATTTAACGCAAAGGGGAAGCAAGATAGACTGAAGAATACAGATTTTATCCATACGAAACGAGTTTTCCTTATTTAGGCTAAAATGGCAGAAACGATACTGGTCGCTCTCTGACTTCAATTGAATTTAGAAGAGAAGATTGTTTAATGTTGGAAAGTAGAACGAATTCGTTAAAACGAAATCTACATAGGAGGGAAAACGGAGAAGCAAGTAAATTTACTCCTGCGAAGGAAGCCTTGTTTAGAGAAGCTGCTTAGCTACATTTCAAAGAGCAATTTAACATAGGTCTAATTTTCCTGGTAGTCCGATAAACTGTTCAAATTTTATATCTGTCAATCAATTCCGCATCGGTGTCCTTTAACCCAAGAGATTCGAGTGAAAACAGATACTCTAGGCCCAAATCGAAATCAAGTTCTGATATCGAGAAATTCAAAAGGTGAAAGTAAAAGAGCGATGGACTAAATGACGAAATTCTCGTCAGCCTCCGGTTCTAAATAAGGACTTTGGCTCAAATTAACCTCATTTCCCACTTTGTTCCCAACCTCAATCTCGGAATTTGAAGCACCGACCCGCATAGGATTACACTCTAGAAGGAAATTGCCATTATTCGTGTACGAGTTCTGTGTTGTGAAGGGTGTTTATAGTTACCCGGGGTGAAGTGCTCCCCAAAAGGTACCTCTTCCTCGTGTTGCAAGGAAAGGGTTCTCCCAATTTTGTTTGACCTAGCATAGCCGCCCCGATCTAGCTGGGGAACCAACTAAGCTTCTCGTGGGAGCACTTTGGTTCGCCAGCCCATCCGTAAATTGGTAATTGCAGCCAACTGGGGATCAATGGCTGTTTTCTGAAGCATGATGGCCTAGGGCACGATGGACCGCAAGTGATCCTCTAATATTGGAGTATTGATTATTCGGCTGATACTTTCGTAAGGTATCAGGGCCTTCTTTGTCTCGAGGCAGGTCCTCCGCCATGCAATTCCTGTTTAAGAATTTCAGATTTGTCTGGCAACCGACCCCCTCTTCGGACTTGGAGCCATCCGTATACACTGGCACGGCTCCAGCGTGACACGAGGTGTGCTCCAAAAAGTTTGAACTCAATACTCCCGGTGCTGTACATGCTTTGGGAGCAGGGGCGTGGTGACAAATAGCCAAATTTGGTATCCTCCAGGGTAGCGTCTTAGGCAGAACCAGGACGCTATATCTAGCTCTCGAAGGAGTTTCCTGGCCCTAAACCCAAAGGACTTAGGGTATGACTGGCGTCTCTCGGCGGCATAGGCACCGTCGAGATCAGCTGCAGATGCAGTGAGAGCTATTGGCTACTGAGGGAGGCGGCGGGCTCGCGCGTACAAACGAGTAATGCACTGCACGTGGCGCAGAGCGAGTGGGATCTCCCCAGCTTCGACCAACGGGCTCTCAATAGGGAAAGTGCGGAAGGCAACGGTCAAAAAACGAAGGCCGGTGTGGTGGATCAAGTCCACCTTCCGCAATACACGCTCGGCTGCGTTTCATAAAACTCACCTCCGTAGTCGAGCTTTGAACGAACAAAGGATTAGGAGAAAAGTAAGGCAGTAGCGCTATCAGCACCCCAAGCGCTAAACGTCACGGAACGGAGAATATCCATGGCGCGGCTACAGGAGACCCTAAGGCTGGGAATATGAGCCTCCCAGGTGAGGCGTCGTTCGAATACAAGACCAAGGAAACGGTGCGACTCAACCACATCCAGGCGCGCCCCATTAAGAAACAAATCTGGGTCTGGATGAAGCCGTGGATGGCGGCAGAAGTGCACCACCTTAGTCTTGGCCAAAGAAAAGCGAAACCTGTCCACTTCGGCATAGCGAGAGACGCGGTTCAATGCCTGTTGGAGTCGACGCTCCAGAGTTGGCCCCTGGGCCGCGCCAAAAGAGATCGAAAGGTCGTCCTCGTATAACGTAGCGAGAACATCTTCTGGCAGCACCGAGGTGATACCGTTGATGCTCAGGGCAAAGAATGTGACACTGAGGACACTTCCCTGCGGGACACCCTCTTCCTACTCCTTTGGGACGGAGAGATCTCCCACCACCCGTACGCGGAATCGACGATCTCGCAAAAACTCAGATATAAAGACTGGGAGGCGTCCCCTCGCCCTCATCGTGTGGAGAGTCTCCATGGTACCGTATCGCCATGCGGTATCATAAAGACAGTGGCGTAGTTCTGTCTACGAAGGAAGGCCTCGCAGACGGCATTTTCCATTCGGAGCAGAGCATCCGACGTGGAGTGGAACTTGCGGAAGCCGCACTGTGTAGAAGACAGATGGCCTCCGTTGTCCAGAAAAAAGGCTAGTCTAACATTTACCAATTTCTACATCAACTTGCCCACGCAAGAGGTTAGAGAGATTGGGCGGAACCGGTCTGAGTAGAGTGATCTCTCCCCGGCCTGCGAAAGTCGAGCACAGTGGCGATTCGCCAGGAATCTGGGAGGAGACCCTCCACCCAGATCCTATTGCACAAATCTAACAGAAAGGCCATGCCTCGCTTACCCACGTGTCGAAGCAATGCGTATGGGATATCGTTAGGACCATGGGCGGTGTCCGCGCACGAAGCGAGAGCGGAGCGCAACTTACTCACAGTAAACTTGTCGTTGAAGGGTTCTCCGCTTCTGGAGGTAAGGTCCAGCCGGCGGCCTTCCGCGACATGACAAAGTGCATGGAATGCTGGCGGAGCAGCATTCTGGCTAGAGAATGCGGAAAAAGCGGTCGCGAAGGATTCCGCCACGGACGCGGGGTCCGATATTGCGGTCCCATTCTCTTAGAGAACAGGAGGGGGGATCCTTCAAGAACTTGTTCCGAATCCTTTTGGCTCGCTTCCACACCTCTGCTAAAGGGGTCTTCCCGTTAAGTGAAGACACGTATGCCCGCCAAGAAGAGCGGTGGGGGTGCTTCGGAAATATACCGGAACCTAGCCCTAGCCCGACGAAATTCAGCGACAGGAAATCGTTCGGGCTGCGCTTATAGCGCATGTCTGAATGTGCTTCTGCTTGATGGCCGTCTCACACTCGGCTGACCACCAGGGGAGTGGTAGGCATGCAAAACGGCCAGACGTTCTAGGAATAGTAGTCAGGCCCGCGGCGATGAGGTTGCCGAAGAAGATCTTAACGGCCTCATCTACCGACATAAACTCCTCGACTGAGATAGAGAATTCAGTCATTTCCTGAAATGCAGGCCACCGCGCCCGCGCCAAGCAACATCGTGGTGGGCTCTTAGGCGGAAGTTGCCCTGAAAATGATAATTAAATGGGAAAGTGATCACTACCATGGAGGTCATCGACCACCCCCCAATCAAAATCAGGCTGTGCATCTGAAGAGCACAAAGATAGGTCAAGGCAAGATGCGTAAACTCATGCACATTTAGGACACCTATCTCAAGCTCTTCGATCAGATCGGCAAGGACTTGTCCCCTGGGATTTATTGAGTAATCTCCCCAGAGAGGATGCCTGCCGTTCAGATCTCCAGCAAGAGAAAGGGCCTCGGCAACCGTGCCAGCTGACGGTGGAATGTACGCAGAAATGATAGTATACCTCTTGTACAGGTGCAGCTGCACAGATACTGCCTGGAAGTAGGTATCTAAAGAGAAAGGAAGAACGGAGACATCATGCCGGGTTTAAACCACACATCCCCCTTTTTGTCTCCAGCTTTACCAGGGGAGCGCCCGGGTTGAGTAGAGCCCGCGGAAGGGCTCCGAATGGGCGCGCAAACAACCATGCTCGTTGGCCTGGATGGGCCAGGAGCAGAGGGTGCCTTTCTAACTATTAAGAGCCGGGCGCGCCAGGAACAAGTTCTTAGCCTCGCGGAATGAGAGTCGATCCTGGGCCTAAACATCTAGGATTTCTTTCTCAAGGAGATATGCACCACATTGCTTCGAAGGAGCAGAGTGCGGCTTTCCGCAAGTGAAACACTTGGCCACACACGATTTGGACTTATCGTGTGCGGCCTTGGAGCAATTTACACAGACTTCGGGTGACCCCGACTTTGCACGTCTACAAGAACGATTCGTATGGCCCAAGCGGTTACAGTAATAGCACCGCGACGGCAGTGGCACGAATGCCTTCACGCGTTAGCGGTACCGACCGGGACGCACTGACTTAGGGAGCTTGTCACAGTTGAACGTGACAAAGAGTGTAGGGGTGGGTCTCGATGCCCTCCCTGTTTTCTTGACCGCCTTATGGTCGGCCAGCTCTAAGGTGAAGTCCTCAATAGAGTAGTCAACAAGTTGCCTCACATAAATTACCTCTTTCACAAAGTTCATGGTAGAGTGCGGCGTCACACTCACCGGGGTGCCATGTAGTGTCCGAAGAGCACTTATTTGGTCTGCCTCGGAGAGATTCGCGGCATTCGCCAGAAGGCTCCCGTCCGAGAAACGGGTCACCTTCGGCTCTCTACCAATTGCACTAGCTAATCCTCTCCTGTGATGGATCATGTTGCCCTTAGACTACATGCTCCCATCAGTGGAGCAAATAACGAGGAAGCGTTTGAAGCCAGTGGCCTCGAAAACGTCAGGTAGCGTCTGAATGAGGGGCCCCGATGTCATCGAGGCTCTGCCCTGTGCACCCTTGGTTTTAGTTTTAGTCAGGGGCTCCGCACACAGGGGGATAGATTGGCCGGATGTGCTGATCTTGGCTTGGTCGCCTACCAAAGTGGCAGCAGACCCATCCGTCCCCGCAGCCCCCGCAGATGGAGAGGAGCCCCAAGTCTTCTTAGTCTTTTTCTTTTTTGGAGAGGAGGGCGGGGAATAAACCCGCTTCTCACCTCCGCCGGCAGAAGCCTCTAAGCCAGGTGCACCTGCCTCAGCCAGGTCCTTTTCCGAATTTGAGAAGGTTCTGGTGGTCGTAGGGGCACCGGTCAGAGGAGATCCCTCCCCTCCTTGTGCTGCCTCGAAGGCCCCAGCCGTTTGAGGAGGACTTTGCATATGGGCGGATTCAGGTTCGGTGTTTGGCTAGAGCCCGGATTTCCCCGCATAGAAGGCCCTACCGTCTGAGGCTGGGTTTTCCCAAGGACCATGTCTATCACAGGAGGGGCCTTCAGTTGGCTATCCCCCCCCATGACATCGCAGGTCCCCTTAGGCAGTGTGGCCAGTCTTGTGTGGGAAGGCACACGCCTTGACCCCGGCAAGGTTTAAAATTCAGGTCTTTAGAGGGAAGCGACCGAAGGGGCCTGGCTTTCCTCTCTCCCCTAAGGGGGTTTCCTCTTTCGAGCCGCTTACACGAGGGGCGGTCGGCAATGGGCTGCCTGCTGGCTTTCTTGGCAGTCCCATAGAAAGAAAAAGAGGGACTGCCGCTGGAAATAGGGAGGTGCCCGTAAGCACCTCCAGAGAAGAGGGTGAGGGGGAGTTCCCTTCACCCGTAGGCGTAGGACAGGAGTAAGCCTCCTCTCCGGTTAAAGAAATATGGAGGTTCCCCTGCGCAAGCACAGGGGGGGGGGGACCTCCATTTTTTCGGTGTAGCTGCCGGAGGGCGGCTCCGTCGATGTACAAGGGTGAATGGGGAGAGATTTGGGTTTTTTTTTATTTGCATACATGGGCAAGGTGAACCTCTTTTTTTATACGGGGCGCAATAGCTCATTACCTGTCGCAGTTGCCCGCACTACAAGAGGTGCTTACAGGCCTGGCAGAGCCAGGCGCCGCCATTTTTGAACCACCCCTCCCGCCTGGTGGCCTGGCAGTCCATCGGCATGGCGCTTCCACCTTAAACGTGGCGTAAAACTGAGTGTGAAGAAGAAAGGAAAAGGGATGTGAGGAAGCTATGTATGGGGATTAAGCAGGTTGTTAAAAAAAACCCATTCCGAACCGGAGGCATGGGTTAGGGAACGTTGTCCCCTCCCCCCCTCAGCCCCGATCCGGTACGGTTGACTTGAGAAGAAGGTCAGCTTCTACCCTGTAAAATTAGAGGCTGACCATTGAAAGTTGTGGGAGAGGTTGTATGAAAAGCTACAAAGTAGGGGAGAAATACAGGCTATCTGAAGGAAGGAAGAGAGACAAAACTGGGGCCGGAAGGAGCGCTGGATCCCGTCAGCACGGCGGCCAGGATGACAAATCGCCGCGCCCCTTACGGGGCTGTGAGGAAGGTATAGGTGGGGATGAAGCAGGTTGCTAAATACCAGCCACCTCAGACCGGAGCTCAGGGGTTAGGAAACATTGTCCCCTTTCCCCTCAGCGACGATCCAGGACGGTTGGCTGAGAAGAAGGTCAGCATCTACCCTGTAAAATTAGATGCTGACCAGAGAAACTTGTGGGATAAGTTGTATGAAAAGCAAGGAAACAAGTGTTTTGAAGGAAGGAGAAGAGGCTAAGCTGGGGTCGGACAGGGTGCTGAGTCCCGTCAGCACGGCGACCACGATGGCAAATCGCAGCGCCCCTTACGGGGGGGAGTTCCTCCAGATTGCCACCCATTTTGAGAAGCTACGGATTCAGAAATGCATGACTTTTGGCTTACTAGATTGATTAAACAACGCATAGGATTGAATGTACTCCCCAATTCAAGATATCTATCAGATCGGGATTATGAAATCTAAATACAGTTTTGAATTAACGGAACTTTTGGCTACTTTCCCATCCAACTCTAGAGTCGTGAACTGCCCTAGGTTTAGTTACAAATTTTTACGTCGTTTGACAGGAATAGGATAAAGAGTTATTTCCAGGCAGAACTTACAAACTTCAGGTGTCTCAAACTTCAGAAGGTTTCTATCCGCGTGAGTCCAAGAGTTTGAGAATTTTAAGTTTGATTGTTCTTTCTTCTTCAAGCTTCCCAACAGTCCTGCCGGAGTCCGAGTTTGAGTTGACCACTCGCTTATGATCTTTAGTGTATTTTAGTCGCTTCCGCAAGAGGATCTTTAATTTTGGAACCTGGAGGGAAGGGAATTGGGGGATGATTAAGTTAGGAGGAGAGCGCGGGTGGCAGACATCAAGACGCCCAAAGACGCGTAAACACCCCTTCCTCCCTCATATAACCATAAGCCACCCGGGTCTGCTAACGAACAGCGTTGCTAGAGAGAGAGGAGGAAGCGGTGATAATGGTGGATGGAGAGAATTGAGGTGGCAGGCATCCTGAGGCTCAAAGATGCGTAACTGCCTTCTCCCCACTTATATAAGCATAAAGCATTTGGTTCGTCTTCGATGGCCTAGGGAGTAGCTCAGCCAGAGTGTGTGTATGTGTGGGGGGGGGGGTAAGAGGGTAAACACCCTACCCAAGGTAACCAATCCAAGCTATCCTGCTTTGACCTACATGCGTTCATGCCCACTCACACGGATACATGTGTAAGACGGTGCTGCAATCTTAACAACGAGCAAAGTACTTTGTGTAGTCGAAATTTTCAAAGCCATTCAAAGTTTTGAATATCTCTAGGAGACAACCGCGCAGTCTTTGTGTCTCGAACGAAAAGTGACTTAGTTCATGCAGTCTTTCCGAATATGTCTTGGCCTTTAGTGATGGAATCAGTTTTGTGGGCTTGGCTTGCACCTTCTCCAAACTATCAATGTCTTTACGATAGTGAGGAGACCAGAACTGAACTGCGTACTCCAAGTGAGGCCACGCCAGTGAGTTGTACGAGTGCAGAACAACATCCTTGTTCCGAAAATGAATTTCCTTCTAATGTAACCCAGCAGGCGCTGAGCCCTCTTCTTTATCTGCAATCCCTGCTTCCAGAATTTGAGATCGCTGCTAATCAGCACAAATAAGTCTTTCTCGACATCAGATCACTCAAAACGCATACCTTGTAGCTCCTAGTCTGACCGGGAATTCGCATACCCGATGTGCATCACATTGCGCTTTTACAAATTGAAAGGCATCTGCCACTTGTCAGACCACTCGCCGATCATCCGTAGGCCTTCCCTCAACCCCTTGATATTTTCGGGCGTCGCTGCGTTCGCTCCAACTTTTGTGTCATCGCCAGATTTTGCGAGGCGGCTCACCAGTACTTCATTAATGTCGTTGATGTACATGATGTATAACAGAGGGCCCAACCCAGTGCCCTGAGGGACTCCGGTCATTACTCATGACCACCGAGAGGCGTGCCCACCGATAGTATCCCTCCGTCGCCTGTTCAACAGCCAGCTTTCTGACCAGTCTGCGACCTTTCCTGTAATTTTTAAGGCACGTACTTTTTGTGTAATTAAACAAACAATACGACACTCATCTCCAAATTTAAATACATGGAACATATGAGGGTCAGAATTGTTCTCTTCGTCCACTTCAAAAACAACTTCAATCCCGGAATTTAGAATTTAGCGTTAATCTTCTTGCCGCTGTAGCAGTCGAACTCGAACTCGTCTCTCATTTTCCGCTACCAACAAAGTCTATTCCCTTTGCTGTCCTCATTTGTTTATGAAGTCATCAAGGCTTGTTCCAAACCCTAAGTGGCATATTAAGAACAGAAGAGTGTTTTAGTTGGTGGCAGCATAGAGGCAAAATTAGGGAAAGGGGAGGTGAGTGAAGGGATTTAATTAATTATCCAAATTACTCTCCCCTTCAAATATAAATTAGTAAATAAAGTTTACTAATTTAAATTTATAATTGCACAGTTATACCTTGTATTCTAGATATTGTACAAATTTTAGACAAAGTATAAGGTTGGAATGTGGAAGATAATTTGTATATTTATAAGAGGTGCACCTTATTTTAGTTGATGCACATTCCACCTTAAAGTTTAAAGTTAGAACTGTTAAATTAGGCTTACAATTAAAGTTTCAAGCTTGCAATTACAGTTTCAAGCTTAAAATTAAAGTTTAAAGTTCACAAGTTTTAAGCAATTCAAGTCAGAAGTCACTAACTAGACCCCTTTTTAAAGTTGGACGAGAAATTTTAAAGTTACACAGTATCAGAAGTTATCCACTCCTTGAGGGAATCTTTGAATTTTAAGGCAGCTTTGCGAACAGGAACTCTCCGCTGTATGTCACCCACAGTGTAGCAGGCCGAAAATCTAGGCTAACCCCAATCGATCCAACCCGCTTCCTACACTAATTCAGACGTGAGAAATCGAAGGATTTTATATACAGTCCCTTTACTTACAAAAAAAAATAATAATTGAAAAATTTGGGGTATATATGCACACAACGAGCCTATTTATATATAAATAAAACAATCCTATCTTAAGATCCTACCAATCAAAAATATATATACAAATACTAAAGAACAAACCTATCTTAAAATCCTACCAGTCGAAAATACAAAAGAAGAGACAACCAATAAGAGACAACAAAAGGAGGAGTTATCTTACGTGGTACCACGGTTTACGATTTGCCGGCTCCCCGGGGAAAAATCTTGCCGGCAGTCACTCTTGTGACAAAAATTGGGTGTGCACGTCTTATGGGGCCTGGCGCCTCCGAGCTCAATTTTCTTCACGATCCAGTCACGTCTTTAGGCTATTAAAGCCCTCCGCAATGAACTACTATTAGGAGACTTATCAAATTTTATTTAAATTTCTTCAAAATGTTTATATTCCAGTCACTCTTACAAAATGCAGGCAATGTTTATTTATTTCTTTACTTGAGTGCTGTTTCAGAAAAATATTTAACATTTAGTAGCTGAGAAAGAAAAAAACCCCATTTTAATACATGAAATAAAATACATTTGTACAAAAAGAAAATATAATAAAAAAATCCCATTCCCACTCACACACAAATTCTAACAGAGGGAGGGAGAAGATATTGGGAAAAGAGGTAAGAGAATGGCCCTTCATACACACTCACATTCGCTCTACCACACCAGAACCTGAAGGAAAGGGACCAACTGGTGAATTACTGGCAGAGGAATCTGCTGCACTATCCTCAGAACCTGTTGAAATAAGGTCTCTCGAGGAACTACTTAAGGAAGATGCAGCTTCTGGTCCTAGTGCTGCTGCTTCTTCAGTGTTCTCCTTTTGTGTCTTGCTGTCAAGTTCTAAGAGATAAAGGTTAGTAACAGAAGTAGTTAGAGTACCTTTATCAGGCTTTTCAACTTTAACAATACGTACCAAATTGTCCTCACCAGGCAACAGTTCTAGAATTTTTCCTATACCCTAAAATGGTCGAGGCTTAATAGCATGTTTTATCGGGACAACTGAACCTACGTGCCAAAATTTAGGTTCGTGTAAATGAGGTTTATTTATACAAAATGAATCTCTATGTTTATTTCTTAATGTAAGGAGATAATTAGTATACCATTCTTTTTTAAACTTACTAAGTATAACATCTCTAAGTTCTAAAGAATTTTATAAACTTTCCCTTATTTTTTTCTCATAACCTTCACCAATTGCATGTTCTTCATAAATTATCAAAGATGGAAAAGAGGACCCAGATAAAATAAAATGATTAGGAGTAATAACCTCCAAGCTATTATTTTTATCACGATAAGTTAAGGGCCTGTTATTTATAGCAAGTTGGGTATCCGATAAGGTGGTTACAAAATTTGATTCTTTGATACTAGATCTACCAAATGTTTTATAAATGCACTGTTTAACACCTTTTATTAATCTCTCCCAGCTTGCTCCGAACCAGGAAGAGTAGGCTGGAATAATAGTTTTGTGCACAAGACTATATTTATTAAATTTTTTTGAAAGGCATCTGAAGTTATTAGGTTAGACAATAATGAAGTACTGGATATAAAGGATTTAGCATTGCCTGAATAGAGAATTTTAGTCAGTCCGTATCTGTTGTAAAATCGAACAAATACCATCACCAACTCCTCCAAGGACATGTCATGAACAGTTTCTAAATGCACTGAACGGGAGTTCATGCAAGTAAATATTAGAATGTAAAGTTTACGCTTTAATTAAGATGAATCTGTCACGAAAAAATGGCCAGTATAATCTATACCAATATGCTCAAATGATTTAGAAAATTGTACCCTCTCCTTTGGTAGAATGCCAGAAGGAGGCGCACTGAAAGCACGGGCATTATATTTAGTACTTAGAATACATTCTTTAACTGCCTTTTTGGTGGCTTGTCGGGCTTTTATTATCCAACACCTTGTTTGCCTTAAATGATTAAGGGTGGATTCTACTCCCAAATGCTTACACACAAAATGCGAATGTCTAATTAACAACCTAGTTAAATTATTCTTATCACTAGCAATAATTGGATTTACAGCTTCAAAACTGAGATAAATATTTTTAGATAAATATTTTTTAATAATTTTAGACCTTAAAATACCAACATTATTAACAAATAAATTTAAGTCTTTAACAAGTTTTGGAACATTTTCATAAGATAAGGGATAAGCGGCCAAAAACTCAATTTCTTGAGAAAAACAAGACCTGCATTAATTTGATAGAGATATTCAAAACTTTGTTTTTTTGATGTCTGCCGCAACTACAGATTGTCCTTTAAAAAGCGTTATAGCTTTAAATACTTTAGTGGTCACTGAAAATAGTTTTCGGTAGGAAGAAAACTTATTTACATCAATTACTGCTGTAACCTCTCCCACAGGTAGGATTAGGGGAGAAGATTGCTCCTTCAATGACCTATCCCAGGAATTATATGGCGCAGGTAGACAACCAAGTTGTCCTTTAGGCTACTCCTTTACAGGAAGAGTAATCAAAGGAGGACCTTTAATCCATAATGTTTGCTGTTGAAAAGATTTATGTAATGACATAGGTTTAGTTAAAATATCTGCAATATTATACTCTCAAGGAACATATGAAAAGTTCAAGATTATATCAGATTTTACTAGGTCTTCTTTAAATAAGGACATGTCCTTGATCCTATTTGATACAAAAACTTTCTTCTTAACAACTTTCTCAGTCAGAACCCAAGATAGAGCTACTTGACTGTCTGTTAGGAAGGTCATATTTTGAACGTTAATGTTAAAGCTTTTATTGTAAAGAATCTTAACAACACACTGTAAAGCTAAATAAATAGCTAACAATTCTAATGAAGGAAGAGTTTTATTAGGTATGGGAGTTAGTTTAAACTTGCTGAAGAGCAAATTACTACAGTTGTTTTGCCCACAATAAATTGCAAAGCCATATGCTTCTTTTGAAGCATCAGTAAACACTATTAATAAACATGGTTAATCAGAATTTACCATTTTTCTTGTGAAGGAAATATTATTAGAAAGGCAGGAATTGAATTCATTACAGTGACTTTGCCATTCATAAGAATTTCAGGAAAATTTTTCATGACAAAGTTTTCTAATAAACAATTTAGCTTTCATTAAGGAAAGTGCAATAAATCCTAAAGGATCATATATAGATGACGTTGAACTAACAATTTGTCTTTTAGGGTTGCAAGTAGGGTTAAGTTTAATATTTTTATGGATAAACTATCTGCGTCTGGGCAAAACACATAGCGTAACACTTTAGTTTTAGAAACAGGACTAGTACAGCTATCACTAGACATTGCTGCTACTAAATCTGAGTAAAGGTGAGTGAAGGGATTTGATTAATTATCCAAAACTTTCGGCATCAGTCGATGTGGAGGACTTTATCGAAAGCCTCTTGGAAATCAAAATAAAGTATGTCCACCGTTCGACTTTTCTTAAACTCGCTAAGCATCCCGTGAGAGAATTCAAGCAAGTTTGTGAGACAGAAGCGCTTCTCGAAAAGCGTGCTAGGTGTCCCTCTATAGGTTGTGGGACTCTAAGCGTCGGCTCGCGAACGAGAACTCGATGCGTCAAGGTACCAACGGCAGGCGAACATCAGACCAAATTAGATGAACACTGCCCAAAATCCCTAACGGCGGAGTGAGCGGACGAACTTATTTGATTTGGTCAACGGTCAGGGTTTTTTTTTGCGCTGGTTAACGACGATGCCCTTTATAAATATACCCTGCGCCAGGGATTAAACGGAAGTCATTCATTCCTTTAGTGACCACTGTGTCGACTTAAGTTTAAATGTCCGCCCTAATTTTACACCTATAGAGTCAATTCAATTTTTTTTTCATACACGACTCCTCCCATGTTTAGGGATGCTCTTATCCCTCCTCTTCGCACCAAGAAAACGTCATCTTCAGTAAGGGAGGCGTGTGAGGGGATGCCCTCGAAGGACCACCGTGAGAGGAAGCTCCTTCGGAAATACCCTTCTCTTCTTTCAAGACCACATGCGCTTAGCGTGAGAATTTTTGAAAGTTCGAGAAAGAACCGGTCCCTCACTGGATCACCAGTCACAGCTGTGTTTACTTTCGGACGCCACTCTTCCCCCTTTCCCTTCGATAACACCGTGCGCAGCCATATTAACCTTACCCCTATATTACGAGTCAAGTTTTCCCGTCTGGACCAAATTGTTATTATGAAATGTGTTTGCATAGACAGGCGCCAAGAATCCTCTAAGAATCGCAGGGCCCTGAGGCATCCATCGGAACAGCCACCCGGCTATATAACCCAAAGCTCAGCATTTCTCGAGGAGATTAAAAGCCCGCCATTCATTCCGTTTAGACAGCCGTCTGTTTCCTTTGACCCCATGTAACCCGTCGTCGAGTCATCGTACTTCTTTGAAGATCTCGCCAGCAGATCTGTCTTCGTTAAGCTTTAGCCCCTGTTCAGAGGAAAGCTATCGAGCCCTCTTCTCTCCCAAGAGTTGTGTGACCCTCTCATCTTCACCAACCCTTCAAGATTTCCGGTATTTTGAGACAGACTCCATGCCGATCTGCATAATCGTCTCGAGTTGAGATTCCGTCTCTCTGGAGCAAAGAAAATCTCATTCTTCATCACGAAGTAATCAAACCCCATCTTCGAGTCCTGCTCGTCAGGACTCTCCGAAGTATTTTCTTAAAGACCTGCGTCGTTGTCTTCCCCCCCACCCCATCCTCCAATTCGCCCGCGCTTGAAGGTAAAGCGATCTTGTATGGTCATCCACATATTACCTCGTTAATCTTCACATAATTCATTTAACTACCTTTATTAAGTAATTTGTTCACCCATTTTGTATATATATATATATTTATATATATATATATATATATATATTATATATATATATATAAATTGCCCCCTTTTATCATATATATATATTAAAATTATATTTTAGGGTATTGTTCTTTATATATCCGGTCAACCGTAAAACACATTCTTTGTTAATCGCCCTAGAACATATCTCAAGCGGCCTTTGGTCAGCTGTCTGCCCGTGCTTGTGTACGACTCTGTGCGCTGAGCTAGTCTACACAGGCATACCTCAACAATCGTAATTTTTCTCATCAATATTTGATTGTCATTCTTTATGATAAAGTCTGGATAATTCCGGCGATAATCTTTCGTTTTTTTTCACTTCAAAGTCAACAACATCACCATCTATTCCCACAAATTTCCGCCAGTATTCCCTCGCCATTTTCTCTGTGTAAAATGTATCCATTGAAGAAGTCTGTAATTCTGCTTCTTGTAATTCTTAATGTGTTTTTTTACCTACCCCCTTCCCTCTTTCTCATTGGTGATTTCTCGTTTTTGAGGTGGTCTTTCATACTTTTCTTTCGTATATATACCTCTAATATAATACTATTTCTTATAGTTATCCTTGATAAGGAACTTAATACAGTTCGAAAGTACTTGGAAACACCTTTTCATTTTTTCCTGCGGGAAATTGCATTCATATATATATATATATTTGTTGGAGAGGGGCACCTTTTCTTTGCGACCTCTGAGCAAGTCGTTCCAGGAGTGACACGGGCGTACTGGCGTACGTCCGCCCTCACTCTGGGCTAGACACTCCTTTGGCTCCGCTTCACGACATCCTGTATTATGCTACAGAGTACAGCCTCTCCTTCAAAGGAAAGATGCACTCCATCCCTTTGGTAGAGGTAGTTTCTACCATAAAAGGTGCAGTAAGGCTCCATAAAAAAACCCTCCTCCGTACACGAATCTGCCTGGCGTGGGTCCAAGGAGATGTTCCTCGAGTGAGCTATCCTGGTTGGACCTCTTCTTGGGAGCATCCCGACCACAGCACGTCTGCTGATTTTTAACTCACAGTCATCCACGGCTCCCATAACCGTGTGTATAATCTTTCCTTCAGGACCTACCTTACCTCCTTTGAGGTCTAGGTCGTTGCTACTTACCATCAGGGCAACGACTGAGTTCTCAGAGATCCGAGATTTCTCCGGCTCTACCCTGATTCGGTGGTTTTCCCATACTGGCCGGCAGCTTACATTCACACTGGTGCGAAGGAGGGCTGCTAACAGTCGTTACAGATCCTGTACTTGAGAGTTGCCAATAAGGTTGACTCTCGCATATTCGACTGCAGAGGAAAGAGTTTTTCCTTTCGGGACCGACTTGTCCGTTTCCTCTTCAATCCCCATATTTTTCTTCTTTTTCTTCTTCTTCTTTCTTTTTTCCTATTTTACTCTGGTTTCATTTCTGTTTCTGCTTTCTCTTTTTTTGTTTTTTACTGTCTCTTCTTCTTTCTTTCCTTTTTTCCTCTTTCTCTTTTGCTCTTTTGCCCGTTGAGCCAGTCCCGCAGCAGCTGACTCCAGCTCTGGGACGTTGGAAGGCTGGCGTGGCACTGCCAATCCAGTGCTCACTTCTTGGACGAGGGTCTCATCGGCGGATCCACCCACGTCGGTGGGAAATACATCGTGAACCGACTGGACCTCTAGTTTTAAGGACAACTCGACGATCCTGTACTCGAGACGGCAAAGCTGACGCGCGTGTTCAGACTCTAGGTTCTGTGGCTTCCCTTCAAATTCCTTAGGTTTTTTCTCAGATGATCTATATAGATCCTTGAACTCTCGCACTTATCATTTAAAGACACAACCAGTGCAGATACTTGCCGGGTGGTATTTCAAGTTACACCACTACGGGAAGTCCACATGTGTATTTAGGAGCAGATGGTCCGTTCTTTCCAGTCATGCTGAACACTTTATATCTTTGAATACTTTACGCCTACTCAATAAAAAATAAGGGCGGTTGGTGAGTTCGCCCCACGTGATAGTCGCTCCCGCCTATCCATCGGAGACGTTTTGGATCTTTCAGAAGGCACGCTCCTTTTACTGCTGTTCGTCCGACCGAGTCATTCAAGCCCGGTGTGTCGTGGCTCCCAACCAAGCAGCACATACAGCCTCCGAAGGGGGTTATCGATTCCGCACCAGGTTACAGTGGAACATGCCCCGTACTAAACTCCTACTAGTTCCCTTCAGGGCGGCCAGGATCTCGGCGTAGCGTTCAATGTATATCCAGCCACCCCAAGAGACTCGACCTAAGGCTTTGTGTTTGCTTGGCAACCAACCTGGAAACAAAGCCAGTCACCTCGGACAGTTGCTACCAGAGGCACCCCTCAACGGTCATCTGAGGGTTTGTCAGTAATAACGCGCCAAGGAAGGCGTTAACGGAGCACTTACTTTCATCCCATTCATCGTGCCCCAGCGCCTAGGACCCCTCTAGTCCTAGTCTCTCGCAACCAGTGAGCGCCAATTGGCGTTTTTTTTTGAGGTTCCAAAGCCTTTCTTCTGACGCATGAGGTAGCTGTCAGGTCCTTAAATATTAAGATAGATGAAGAATAAAACTGAAAGGATAGTATTAGTTTTTAAAAAAATTATTCGAAGGGATAGATAAAACAGTAATAGAATACAGGATAGAAGAGTAGAAGATGGACGCACTTTGTCTGGAACCTCATTCACGACCAATTTGACAAGGGTAACCCTACCAGGGGTACCATAAAGGTACCCCCCGACGACATGGCTCGAAAAATCTATGGTACACGCAAGCTCTTTCCCTACGACAGATATAGACAGATACTCGTATATGATGTGCATCACATGACAGATATACGAATAATATCATTGAGTTGTAAATAGCGCAGTCTTATGAGTTGGAGCTTGTGTTGATTGAGGAAGAGGCCTTCGATTGCCGAAAGCTCATTCTTGAAGGCTATCAAGGGGAGTTTACCGGATTTCCTCTTCTTTTCCGTGGATGAAGCAGTAAATTTGATGACATTTGTCCAAAATTAGTATAAAAATGAAGCACTTTTAACAGGTGCTATAATTTCATTAATTTCTTTGAGTAGTATATTCCTATATTGATTTCTTCGGCATTTAATACCATACAATGGTTAAATTCGGGAAAACTGAAAAAAATTGTGTGTTGAACCATAATCACAGGAAGCTTCTTGTGTAATATTTTGCCTAAAACTGGTATAAGACGTGTATGATTATTAAATAGGTGCACAATACACTTGGTTTAGGTGTATGTAACTGTCCTTAACTCTTTGGCTACCAAAGAACGATCCAGTATCTCCAAATGGTAATGATATTTGTTTTTATAAAGGAAAATATTACCTTTGGGTAAACACGAATGATTTAAATAATAGAAAATGTATAAAAAAGTGTAAAAACTATAATTATAAAATTACTACAATATTAAGATTTGCAAGCTCATAGTGTAATTTATCAATTGAAAAATCATGCCCGTTATAAGCTTGGTTTTAACTCAGTTTTTGTGAGCTTCAAGATACTGAGTTTTCTGGTGCTGTTGTCACTTCATCCTAGCTACACTTTACTAAACGCAATTTCTCTCCTCTGCTAGTTTCCCTCTCATTTTACACCTTTCTCAACCATACATTTATTCCTCATACATTCATTTCTCGCTATCATTTTAAAGTTGAAGTTCTTTTCCTCAACGTCTTTGGACTTCATTGAAATGTACATGAATAAAGGCACGTCCTATAAATGCCAATACAACTCTTCTTAAATATTTTTGTTGTTGCCCTGAACCTCACAGATTCAATAATGATGCCGCCATTGTCGGGAGAGAGGCCAGGTGAAAAAAACGAAACATTAAGGAAATTACAAACTTTTTAACAGAAGAAAGGAAATTCGTACATCTGACCAGAAAAGTTTGATTCAGCATGTAGGGTGGTGGTTCACTATTTGTCTTTATTAACGCGGTTTACAGTTGAAAATTCTTCTTGGCGGTTGCTGTGAAGGCTGAAACTTGCAGTGGACCGAGGTATGGCAGCTAAACAAGAAAATTGAGGTAATCAGAATACATACGCTGCCCGTCTCGCCGGTGCAAAAGAATTATAGGCTAAGAATTGTGTGAGATTTCCAGGTGTCGCTAGTTGACGATGGTGGATGGATTCGCCAGGAGCATAGCTTGAAAAAGAGTAAAAGGAATTTGACCAAGTCCCCATTGGCAAACTTTGTCGCATTGTTTAATAGTTCTAGAGGGGTATTATTTTGCTTACTTTAAAAAGTCGTAACATAGAATACAATAATTCAAAAGTTCGAACTTCAGTTCATTTTTAAGAGGGTACTAATATCAAAGAAAAGATTACGAATTATTAGGATGCTAGTAAACATACTTGGCGTTATCCGGGCCTGAAACCTATCATGAACAAATCAAATTCTATGCCTTAGGTAAATTACGCAATTAAAAGTTGGTAGGTATAAAATATAATGTTTATTTTAATTTTGAGTAATGGAGCAGTGTATCGTGAAGGACAAACAGAGAAATATTTTCACAATAATGTAGTGCTGCAGGTAGAGCAAGCGGGTGGGTATTCAGGCCATTGTGAGTACGCGGATGACAGCCACATACTTCAAAGCGGGCCTCAAGTAGATGAGCGCAAGTTTTAACTCAATATCTAAATTTTTCGAGTCTCAGGCATGTTGATAATAGGTATTATCGCGTTTTTTAAACATTGTAGTCACATAATTGGTCTTATACCTACGCCAAGGTTGTTAAAGCTGCCGTGGCGGAAGCTCGGGAAACAAAAAAATATCTGCATTTCGAGAATGAAAACTCGACCAAAATTATGCGTTGCATTTATTATACTCACATTACAAATCTCTCCTCCCCGGGATGCTTTGAAGAAGAGCTTAATACAATGCTGACTAATAATGGGATGCAGAAAACGTGGTTTTCCCAGAATCCACGGTCGGAGGAAATTCTTAAGATTAGTCTCAAACTCCAATGCGAAATTAGTTGCCAGAAGCTCCCCACCCTCAGCAACGCTTCAGCTCTCTCCAAGAATCTTAGGATCCAGGCTCAGTCAACAAAGGAAACGAAGACGAGCACTGAGACTCAAAAAACAAACAACAAAATACTGAACAAACAAACTCACTCACCCACACAAAGAAGGATAGTGAGGATACGGTAACTGAGATTACGAGACCTGAGTGGGGGGGGGGGGTCCACTCGACCCGCTCACAGAAAACCTCACAGCTTTAAGGACATCCGAGATCATCCTCTTCTTATAAAAGGCAATCTAGGCACGCTTACCATTTAAGGAGAATTATCTTGAAGGTATTCGCTGCCAAAAGGTCCCCTTTACCTAAGGAGATGGATGCCCTTGATGTATCGGAAGGAATAATATCTGGAAGATACAAATGGAACTTCACCTCAGACGACTGCAGTGAAAAATAAGTCGAGGAGGCTTTACTCGAAGGCTTAATAAAACTGGCACCCGAAGCTTTCATCATTCTAACGGACGGTGAATACAAAAAAAAAAACGTACAGGAAAAACAATCACTCCACTAAACACTCCACAAGGACCTAAGCTAGTAAGAGAATAAGTCCTAATAACAACATAAACACGCACACGAATCTATAGTGAACAAGACAATGGAGACATTAAAAATATTACATTTTAACTCGAACGGTTGGATTAAGGTTGTATATTTCTGGATTAATTAATTAGAATAAGAAGAGCATTTCGCCAATTGAGATTTTCGATTACGATAGGTTAGTTTAGGATAGGTTAGGATATCATGTCTAACCTAAACCCAAGCTTTGGGGGATGATTTTTATTTGAAAAAAATTGGAGGCATTAAAAGGTAGAGTCTTAAAGTGATCCATATAACCAAACCTATTGTTTCATGAACCAAAATTAAGATTGAATATGTTTATTTTTTCCTTTCCATGATATTTATCTAGGGTTCGTTCGCTATTCTTGGCATGATCCATCTCTACGATTGAAATAAAAGAAATGTATATAACAGATGTATATAACAGATAATATTTATTTTTCGTAAAGTATTATTTTAGCTCCGAGTCTTCTCGCCCCATAATTAATATCTTAAATGAACTTTCAGGGCTCTGGAAAGCTCTATATTTAGAAGACAAAAATTATTTTCTACCCCTATATGTATATTTGAATTTAAAGCTAGCCTAAAGGATACGGCGTTGGTCTTCTAGCGACGAGCTACGGGTTCGAACCCAAAGCGTGCAGAAAAAACTTTCAACGGTTTTATGAGGTTACCTTGCTTGCCTCTAATTGTCGCATTTACTGAAACTTTTCGCTGCAGAGGTAAGTAGCTCTGCACGCGTCATCATGCAAATATCTCATTCCAAAACATCTATCATCCGCTTACCATCTTTACAATTAAATATATCCTTTCTCTTCTTTTTCCGGAACACTGACGGTAAATTAATAGTATGCGCATTGGAGGCATCGTAGCCACATGCACACCGACGATGAGTTCCCGATAACCGTGCCACCTGACTATTTATATGAAATGCAACAAATATCACAAAACAAAGTATGCTGTTGTATAGTTACGGTTAAGTTGCCAAATAAAAATTGGATGCATCCCATTCAATAATATATAATCTACTCGAACATACCATTCAAGCAGTTACGCCCAATCTTCCAAAAGTGGACAGCATTATGAGAATAACACGATCTACTAGACAAAAAAGCCTTTGCTTGACCTAAAATCAAGTTGCAGTGAGATATTTTTTCCCCCTGAATTTACTAAAGCATTTCAAGGTGATAAATTTTTACTTTATGACTCGGGAACACTTTAAAATCGAATAGTACGTTTGCTACTGAACTTAATTCACACTGTTTAATAAAGGTGTGATTAGTATGTTAACGGTACATTTAAAACTGTCGCCTTGTTATTTCACTAATTACAGGGTGTTCGGAAAGATTTGACGATTTTATGTCACATATTTTTTCAGGAACAGGTTGACGTATAGGTAAATAGTCAAAGGCGTTGGAGAGCACAGAGAGTAAAAATTTACTCGATAAAAAGTTAGCTGACATGAAGGGCTGGAAGCCATCTGAATAGTGGAAAAGAGTTACCTAATGATTCGCGCAGGGTATCAAAATGCTGACATTATGACTCATGCTAAATGTTCTGTGAACATTGCAAATGCTCTCTGACGTTACATGGACAGGTGCAACGGAGACTACAGGTCCGTAGCTAGTAGAAAGGAACAAAACAGTTGTTCTGATTACGTCTGCACGCTGGAATTCATCTGGCATTTAAAAGAAAGATGATGGAAGAACGAAGCAAAGGAATCCGGGCTTTGGTGAGAGAGATGGATATCCGAGTCACCATTAATGAAGCTGGCACCTAATCAATATTGGACTCTTATTACAATTTTTACTGGATTCTCATATGATTATTCATTATTATCTTGTCCTTAGATTATAAAAATAAAAATAACTAACTAAAAAAATCTAAGTAAATTTCTTCTTCTTGAAACTCTCTTTTAACGTGATTAAATGAAATTAAACAACATTTTTTTGGCATTTCATTAATCAAAGTATAAATGGATACTAAATTTGGGCCACAAAAAATTATCCGGTTGTTCGTATTTTTAATTCTATCATGAAAATCTTTCTTCCATTTTAATTTGCACAGTTGTTCTTTTAGTACAATATTTCAATAATTTTTTAGATAAAGAAAATTCTACTTTAAAATAACTGTTTGTAAAGGCTTACCGTATAGAAAGAAACATAGGGATTAGTGGGGAAAGCTCCGAGTGAGAGAAAATTATCATTAAGATCTTAGACTGAATACTATAAACCCTATTTAAATATCAGTCAAAACGATTTTAAGATTATACTGTTGGGATGAAAGACGGTATTAATGACAAAATGCGCAGGAGAAAGGGGAAAACTAGGCTGGAAATATGCAAATAGATACAGAAAAGATTTGATTAGACTAGCAATTGATAACGCCACGGCTGTTTAATATTCCATTGTTTTGGAATTCGGAAAGCGATAATTGAGTTGAAGGAGAGCTGGGTACAAAAAAAATTGGTTAACTTAATTTTCCATTTTATATGCGAAATATCTTGAAAACATGTGAACTTACATAATTATCAAAGTGATTTTCATTCGTTTATATATCACGAGCCTAACGAGAACTGCATTTAAAAGCAGAGCTTTGCCCTTGTCTTTTTTAGAAAGAGGTCATATGTACGCCACTTGCGTTGAAAGTAAACTTGTGATTACACAACATAACTTGCAAGAAAAGTGCTGACTCATTATAAGAATAATAAAACCAGTGTTAAGAAGAAACACTTCCTGCAAGGCTTCTTTTAACGATGTGTGCCTGAATTCAGAATTGGTATATCTATAACAGTTAAGCTCCCGTCACAACTTATGTGACTAGCCGCCGTCCGTGCTCCGGTTGATTGCGACTCGCGGTGTTCATAATGGCGTCATAATACGAACGGCACAAGGTCGGCTCGCAGCGGCAACTTGTGCGGTGACTAGCACAGCCAGGCGCCACTCGCTTACGTCCAAAATTTTTCGCACACTTGTCGCCGTATACCACCGACCATGGTCACCATAAGACGACGATCCTCTAACTTCACACGTAATAATAACGCTGTCTGACACCGTGAGATTGCGATATGCGCCACCAGTCGGTGACTGCATCCAGACCTGCCTACGCGACGCGGCGACGATGCGCGGATGTGGCAACATTGCACTTGCCGACTCCCTCCCGTGGGTTCAAGGTGGTATAAAAAAAAATGCTACTTACTAGTCTTTCTGTACGATATATAGACGGATATCAGATTTTGGAATCTCTTACTTGGAAGAATTTTTACACGACTCTGATTGGACTTACTACAAGGACGAACCTTTCCATTTCTCTTATTCCTATTTTATAGGGCAAGTCAGTTAGGATAGCTTAAGTCTCCTTAGATAGCAACTTGTGCGGGGGCCATGTCTAAACCGGCGGCTAACTCAGCGAAGGCTAAATCTTAGCCCGGGACAGGTTAAACCCTTGTGAGCGGCGGACACAAGTTGGCGGAGCAATCACTGATAGGGATATGTGACAGGCAGGCAGGTAGGGCCACTGACCCTCCAGCTGAATAAGGCGGTTTAATAATAACCGCTATCTCCCTCTTTTGCTTTGTGCTTTTCCTTTTCTTAACAAATGAAGAAAGTCAAGAAAGAAGAAATTGGATAGCGAGTAAATGGACGCTACAAAACGGGTCCCTTTGCGCGTCCGGCAGGGCGTGCGAAAACCCGACTCAACTCAAGGCTTTCGGATAATCTACGAAAACTAGAAGTTATTATGGTGCGACTTCTAGATTACTCCAATTCATACATAGTAATTTGCAAAAACGAAAAGGAGGTCGATAGGATATTATTATAAAGACGTTCAAAAGAGTTGGAGAGAATTGGACTAGAAGCATAAGTTCAACAAAAGGGGGTCTATTGCCGCCAAATTAACCGTTGGATCGGTGAACGGAAAGCAGAAGATATAAAAAAAGAACTAGAGAGAGCTTAATCAATGGCAAAAATAAAGGAAGTGATAAAATTCACCAACAGGACTAACAATTCGAAATACTTACATGCTTTTAAAGTCATTTTCCGCGACACTAGTATGGCGATGAAGGCTAAGGAGAAAGGCCTACTCGCTTTCAACCTGAAAATAACTCCGGAGTAAGTAAAAAGTGATGAATTCGTGAACGTGCGAAAATGCTTTAATTGTTTTGCACTGTACAAGCACGTAACTAGAAACTGCCCCAATAAAGATATAAAGTGGTGTTGGGAATGCAGTGGCAAAAATGAGACTTGGCGCGAATGCAATTCCCAGGATAAAACATGCTTGAATTGCAACGGGAACCACCGAACTTGGTCGATGGCGTACCCTGTGAAATGGAAAATCATAAATAAAATGAAGAAGGAAAAGACAAGAATAGAAGAGGAGAAGCAAAATCTCACCTTGGCTAAAGTTACGAGAGCAACGGCAGAAACGATTAACCAACAAAAGACATCATTGAAATTTAGCAAGGCGACTCATTAAACATTTTGGCATGTATTTTACATGCACACGTGCTTAACGTAGCCGAACCAAGGAGAAACGCGAAAGAACTCAACACCAGGAAAGCAAATTGGATCGGCTACAGTGAAGAACTAAGTAGACACCAGCAAGCAGAGCTATCCGTAGCAACTCTGGAAAAGATTGACCAATAACTAGAGATTTATGTAGGCTTTGGTGGGATCCGATAAGAGAAATGTTCCTACGTCGGAGTACAGGAATCTACCGCATCCCATGAGAACAATGCAGATAGAAGCACTCGAAAACCAATCCATCACACTAAGGGAAAGTATAGAGAAAAACGGCCCGCAGAGAGGAGAGAGAAAGCGACTGCAGGAAGTAAAAAGGGAACTGACAAACGAAATGGCAAGAGAAAGAACGTTAGATTGGATGGCTTGGTGGAAGCTATTGACGATGAAATAAACCCAACGAAGCTTTGGAATATATTAAACCTAGTAAGATGCAAGAGGACACAAACCAAAGATTGAAATAATTCAAGACGAGGGAGAGGCTATGGAGCCTCACGAATTAGAAGCAGCATTTCAAAATTACTGGAGCAGAATATTTGATATCTCTCCAGAGGAGAATGAAGAATTTGATAGGGAGCATAAACTGAGAATAGTGGAAGACCTTGAAATGAATCGTTTTGAAATTGTTCCAAACAATAACGCATCTCCAAACCTGCTAGAGGAAGAAAGTATTGTACCAATAACACTAGAAGAATTAAAAAGAATGATCACGGAGTCCAAACAGACAGCACCTGGTGATACAGGGCTAACGAGAGAGAATTGATACGAGCACCCGACTCATTTTTGAAAAAAAATGTATTGCTCTTCAATGCAACTCTCAGCGCAGGTTACTTCCCCGATAAACTGAAGAGAGGAAAAACTATATTCCTACCAGAACCCGGCAAGCCCTCTAACAGTCCTGGCAACTTCCGATTTATTACTTTGCTCGAAACGATGGCAATATTACTAGAAAAAATAATAAATGCCAGACTATATGAACGCCTGGAAGAAAACTCACTAATACTAAACGACCAGTGCGGTTTCATGAGAAATCGAAGGACGGAAACGACATTAGGTGTATTAGGCGAAACTTTGGCCAAAGGAAAGTTCAACAAGCATTACAGTGATATAGTACTAAGAAACGTACAGGAGGCGTTCGACAAGGTATGGCGGATAGGACTAAAGTGGAAAATTAGAAGACTGGGATTACCTACAACTTTCGTAAAATGCCTCTATGACTATATTACCGAGCGAACAGTTGATATTTCAATAGAGGGCTTTAACGGACCAGATTTTGAGCTTCATCAAGTGGTCTCACAAGCGGGATGCTTAAGTCCTACATTGTATATTATATTCACCATGGACTTACTTGGCCCGGTCAACGAGTCAAAAAGATATATTCAATTTGCAGACGACGTGACAATAGTAACAAATAGCCCATACAGGCATGCGCCAACAATGGCCAGGATTACGGCGGCTGAGATCTCCAATATAAGCAACTGGAAGATTCCAACAAAATCCGACAAGTTCATGATTATCCCTATAAGGAAACGGAAGACGACAGAGTAGAGGTTGAAGACAAAAGATATCGCTATGGGAGCAAAGGAAATGTGCTAGGGCTAACAATTTCGCGAACTGGTTAAAACAAACATGTAAAGCAGAGGGTTGGGAGAGCGAAGGCGAGCCTAACCAAACTGTTCGCATTAAGAGGCCGGAGACCACAAAATAAGAGAAGAATATATAATGCTATTTGTAAGGCTACAGTGCTTTATCCAGCTATCCCATTGAACAGACTACATAAGACGAACACATGCAAATTGCAGAGGTTCCAAAACTCAGCAGTGTACCTAATCACAAATACAAGGAAAAGAGAGCGCAAAAGACAGCGATCTGCACCGCCAGATTGATCTCTCGGCCGTGAATGTGTTCTTTCACAAAAGAGCGTGCAACATCTAAGACAAATCATATGGACACCTTAGTGACGAGGAGAATAGAAACATAGATATCCCTCAAAACTACAGAATAGACAACAAAGGGAATTTTAGGAGCGGAAAACCAGACTCGAGAGAGGAGCCGCCCCTAATATATACAACTAGGTGAGTTGTTCACAAATGCACGTACTCAAATAAAACATCTTAAAACAACCAAAAAAAGAAAAGAAAGAAAAGGAAAAAGAATAATAATAGAGGCGCGAGAGCCTTAACTAATAAAGAAAGAAACTTAAAATAACAACAAGGATTGATTGAATTAGAGAGATGGTTGACAGTTGTCAACATCTAACAACTCATGCCACTTCACCAGTTTTACCTAAACACATCCTGTCCACTCTCTTTATCTATATAATTTCATTTCTACTTTTTTTAAAGACGTAAGGCCTAAGTCTCTCTGCACTTCTCCACTCGTGTTCGTTGCTTCCTCACGCCCTTCCTCTCACTATACCTCGTATCACCAGGGAGAAAATATCCGACGTCCACTCAGTAGACATGTTTTCAGAATCACAGGCGACACAAGACATCCACGAAACACTACCGGAGGAGCAGCTTGAACAACAGCCAGTGGATGATGGGAACAACGAGATAGGGGACAGTGAGCCAAATACTGAGGAAGTTCTCGTATATTCCAAATCATGGCCTTTGGAGGAGCCGTCAGACGCCGCTTGATGCTGACCACGTTTAGTAGGGCTGGGGTCGGCAATCGTCTCCTACGACGCACGCCATGTTGGTGGTCGGCAACGGTCGGGACGGCTAGTCACCAAGGTGTGACGAGGGCTTTAGCAGATAAATTGAAAATTCTTGTTGAAAACATAATTATAGAATAATAATACTAATGATGCGTTATTTATTATATTTTCAGAAGTTTTCTTAACATAAAATGAAGTTCACGATAGATAGGCGTCTTAATTTATACATGCTGCAGACAGATGAGAGAGGAAATGATAATTAACATTCGCAATTCGTTCACTGGAACATCCTGTATTTAATTGTAGTCGAATTATAGAAATCTATGAATGTTTTTTTATCAATATTTTGTCTTATATTTTTTAGTATTTTTAAAGTAAATTACTTTTATGCTGACAATTTTAGTTATATTCATTTAAATTTACATAAGATCTTTTGCTAAGTAGTTAATACTTGTAGGTTATCGTACACCATTTTTGTAAACCAGAGATTTCCTCTTGCAAAAGTTATGGAAGGGGTTCTGATATTTTTGGACGGGACGGACTTTAGAGTAACTCAGACTCTGATAGGTTTTAGTTGATGCATATTGTCAGCAAGCCTCTGACAAAGAACATGTTTTGAGATAGTTTCTTTAGTGACTGAGCCTGTGACATAATTTTGACTAGTAGATACACCAACATTTTGAACTGAAGTAAACTTTGATAACTTTAAAGCTGAGGCATATAATGGCAGAAGCTGTATGGCGTTTTGCGCTAATGCATATAGAAACCAAGCTTATGACCACATTTTGAGCTAATGCATACATCAACATTTGAAACTGATACCACCCTCCGAGCTGATGCATATATAGATCTCCTAGCATGTAGCACATTTTGGTTTGATGAATATTGTGACCTAGCCTCAGACATATCCTCTGCCTACAAATAGCGATTGAGCCAGTGACACATTTAGAGCTAATTCATTTAGTCGCTGATGCTGTGACCGAATTTCAGGTGATGCCTATATCAACATTTTGAGATGATGTCAATATTTTGTGTTGATAGGTACAATCTCTCCCAAACTTGTATACATTTCTACAAATTTATAACACTCAAACATACTAACATATTCAATTTTTTAGTATCTTTAGCCGATTGAAATCAGTAATAGCCTTGCCACTTGCAACCCTACATTGAACATGGAAAATGTAAGCATGGGCTTATCATTTGAGAAACGAATATGGATACTAATGGGTTTCTTTGAAAGTTGAGAAGACAAATTTGGAACTAATCTCCAAATCTGTGAGAAATTTTAACTATAATGTATGTGCATTATGAGAACAAGCAAATGACTGGGTCACAAACATTAAAGGATGCTAACACTTGTGAAAGGAAAGCCTCGCAGACGGCATTTTCCAGTCGGAGCAGAGCATCCGACGTGGAGTGGAACTTGCGGAAACCGCACTGTGCAGAAGACAGATGGCCTCCGCTGTCCAGAAAAAAGGCTAATCTAACATTTATCAATTTCTCCATCAGCTTTCACACGCAGGATGTTAGAGAAAGTGGGACGAAACTAGCATAAAGAGAGTGATCTCTCCCCAGTTTACGAAAAGAGAACAGAGCCGCAATTCGACAGAAGTATGAAAGGATACCCTTCGTCCAGATCCTATTAAACAAATCCAACAGGAAGGCCATGCGTCTCTCACCCGGGCACCAAAGCATGGCGTACGGGACATCGACCGGACCAGGGGCGGTGTACATGTACGAAGCGACAGCGAAACGCACCTCTCTCAATGTAAGCCTGTCGTCGAAGGGTTCTCCGCCTTTTGATTTAAAGTCCAGCCGGCGGCCTTCCGCGACATCACGACGTGCATTGAATGCTGGTGGAGCAGCATCCTGGCTAGAGAATGCGGAAAAAGCGGTCGCCAAGGATTCCGCCACGGAATCCGAGATTGCGTTCCTATTCTCCTGGAGAACGGGAGGGAGGCCTGCGAGAACTTGTCCCGAATCCTTTGAACCGCTTCCACACCTCTGCTAGAGGGGTCTTTCCCGTTAAGTGAAGACACGTATGCCCGCCAAGAAGAGAAACGGGCGTGCGTCGAAATATAACGGAACCTAGCCCTAGCCCGACGAAATTCAGCGACAGTGAAATCGTTCGGCCGGCGCTTATAGCGCATGTAGGCATAACGCTTCTGTTTGAGGGCCGTCTCACACTCGGCCGACCACCGTGGGAGTGGTCGGCGTGCAAAACGGCCAGATGTTCTAGGAATAGTAGTCAGGCCCACTGCGATGAGGTTGCCGGAGAAGAACTCAATGGCCTCATCTACCGTCCTAAACTCCTCGACTGAGATAGAGAATTCAGTCATTTCCTGAAATGCAGGCCACCGCGCCCGCGCCAAGCACCACCGAGGTGGGCTCTCAGGCGGCAGTTGCCCTGAAAATGATAATTGAATGGGAAAGTGATCACTACCATGGAGGTCATCGACCAGCCCCCAATCAAAATCAGGCTGTGCATCCGAAGAGCACAAAAGATAGGTCAAGGCAGGAAAATGAAGTGGTTCTCGGACAGTGATGCGTAAACTCATCCACGTTTATGACACCTATCTCAAGCTCTTCGATCAGATCGGCAAGGACTTGTCCCCTGGGATTTATTGAGTAATCTCTCCAGAGAGAATGCCTGCCGTTCAGATCTCAAAGCAAGAGAAAGGGCCTCGGCAACCGTGCCAGCTGACGGTGGAATGTACGCAGAAAAGATAGTATATATCCTATCCAGGTGCAGCTGCACAGCCACTGCCTGAAAGGAGGTTTCCAAAGAAAAAGGAAGAACGGAGACATCATGCCGGGTGTAAGCCGCGCATCCTCCAGCCCAGCCATCCCGCGGTTATTGGGCGGCAAGACCCTTATAGCACGGAAGGGCGGGCAGGGTGCACGCACCTAGCATGAACTCTTGCAAAAATATAGCTAACGGGGAACAGGATGAGACGAGCCTGCGCAGCTCCTCGCAGTTGGCCGGGAGTCCACGGCAATTTCATTGAAGGAATAGGCCCTCCAGGCGTAGCTCGGACGAGACGCGCGGGCCCTCCTCGAACAGAAGACACACACGGGAATGGCCTTACGCTTTCCGGAGGCAGAACCCCAGGCGGACAAAGCGCTGAAGGCGCTGTCGCTTTCGAGGACTTATTGGGGAAGATTGGGCTCGTCATGCGAGTCTTTTCCTTCCTGCGCCTCAAAACCTTAGGCGGACTTTGCGGCTTTGGAGGCGGGGGGCCCTCTTTTCGAGGAACCACTGTTTCCTTTGTTGCTCTCCTCCTTTGGGGGGACAGCTTTAGGAACCCCGGAAGATGGCCTAGCGACCAACTTCTGGGGTGTTGCCTCCTGCGAGTCCAACGACTCAGTTGAGGCGTGTGGCCGTTTCGCCTTACGCAAACGGTCAAGCTAGGGAAAGACGGGGCACCACTGGTTTTTGCTGGGGCTGGGGATGAACCCTTTTTTGCCGCCAGCTTTACCAAGACAGCGCCCGGGTTGAGTAGAGCCCGCAGAAGGGCTCCGAATGGGCACGGAAACAACCGTGCTCGTTGGCCTGGATGGGCCAAGAGAAGAGGGTGCCTCTCGAACTATTGAGGCATATGACGTCCCAGGAAGAGCCGGGCGCGCCAGGACCAAGTTCTTAGCCTCGCGGAATGAGAGTCGATCCTCGGCCTGAACGGCCAGGATTTCTTTCTCAAGGAGATATTCACCACATTGCTCAGAAGAAGCAGGGTGTGGCTCTCCGCAATTGACACACTTAGCCACACACGATTTGGACTTATCATGTGCGGTCTTGGAGAAATTTACACAAACTTCATGTGACCCCGATTTTGCACGTCTACAAGAGCAATTCGTATAGCCGAAGCGGTGACGGTAATGGCACCGCCGTGGCAGTTGCACGAATGCCTTCACTCGGTAGCGGTACCAACCGGCACGCACCGACTCAGAGAGCTTGTCACAGTCGAACGTGACGAAGAGTGTGGATGTAGGTCTCGAGGCCCCTCCCTGTTTTCTCATCACACGTTCGACCTTGACCGCCCCATGGTCGGCCAGCTCTAAGGTGATGTCCTCAATGGAGTAGTCAACGAGTTTCCTGGCATAAACTACTCCTTTCACAAAGTTCATGGTAGAGTTCGGCGTCACACTCACCGGGGTGCCATGAAGTGTCCGAAAAGGACTTATCTTGGCCGCCTCGGCGGAATTCGCCGCATTCGCCAGAAGGCTCCCGTCCCAGAAAAATGTCACCTTCGGCTCTCTACCAATTGCACTAGCTAATCCTCTCCTCTGATGGATCATGTTGCCCTTGGACAACATGGTGCCATCAGTGGAGCGAATAACTAGGAAGTGTTTGAAGCCAGCGAGCTTTAAAACGCCAGGTAGCTTCTGAATCAGGGGCCCCGAAGTCATCGAGGCTCCGCAATGTGCACTTTTATTCATGGTCATATTCAAGGGCTCCGCACCTGGGGGGGGGGGCAGAGGGTATGGATATGCCGATATTGGCTTGGTCGCTTGCCAAAGTGGTTGCAGACCCATCCCTCCCCGCATTTCCCGCGGATGGAAAGGAACCCTGAGTCTTCTTAGTCTTAGTCTTTTTATTTTTTGGAGAGGAGAGCGGGAAATGAACCCACTTCTCACCTCCGCCGGAAGAAGCCCCTAGGCCAGATAGACCGGCCTCAGCCAGGTCCTTCTCCGAAATGGAGAAGGCCCTGGTGGTCGCAAGGGCACCGGTCGGAGGAGATCCCTCCTCTCCTTGTACTGCCTCGGAAACCCTAGCTGTTTGAAGAGGACCTTGCATAGGGGCGGATTCGGGTTTGGTTTTTGGCGCCGAGCCCAGATTCACCCCTATGAAAGGCCCTACCGTCTGAGGCTGGGTTTCTTTAAGGACCATGTTTATCATAGGAGGGGCCTCCAGTTGGCCATCTCCCCCCAGGACATCGAAGGTCCCCTTGGCAGTGTCACCAGTCATGTGTGGGGAGGCACAGGCCTTGACCCCGGCAAGGTTTAAAATTCTTGCCAGCAGGTCTTTTGAGGGAAGCGAACGAAGGGGCATGGCTTCCCTCTTTTCCTTAAGGGGACTTGCCCTACCGAGCCGCTTCGATGGGGAGTGGTTGGCTATAGGCTGCCTGCTGGCTTTCTTGGCAGTCCTCTTGGAAAGAAAAGGGGGGACTGCCGCTGGAAGCATGGAGGTGCCCGAAAGCACCTCCAGAGAAGTGGGTGAGTCCCCTACAACCGTGGGCGTAGGAGAGGAGTAAGCCTCCTCTCCGCCTAAAGAAGTATGGAGGATCCCCTGCGCAAGCACAGGGCAGGGGACCTCCATTTTTTCGGTGGAGCTGCCCGAGGGCGGCTCTGTTGATGAGCAAGGGGAAGTTGAGGGTTGTTTTTTTTAGGTTGTGCATCATTGGGCATGGTGACCCTAAATTTTCTGCGGGACGCAATAGCTCATCACCTTACACAGTTGCTTGCACTGAAAGAGGGGGCCTGGCAGAGCCAAGCGCCGCCATTTGGGACCACCCCTCCCACCTGGTGGCCTGGCAGTCCATCGGCATGGCGGCTCCACCTTGAACACGGCGTAAAAAGATAGATTATGAAGAGGAGAGGAAATGGGGATGTGAGGAAGTTATGGGTGGGGATGAAGCAGGTTGTGAAAAACTAACCACCCCAGACCGGAGCTCAGGGGTTAGGGAACATTGTCCCCCCCCCCTTCAGCCCCAATCCGGGACGGTTGGCTTGAGAAGAAGGTCAGCATCTACCCTGTGAAATTAGAGGCTGACTTGAGAAAGTTGTAGGAGCGGTTGTCTAAAAAGCGAAGAGGTAGGGGAGAAATCCAGGCTATCTGAAGGAAGGAAGAGAGTCTAAGCTGGGGCCGGACGGAGTGCTGGATCAGGTCAGCACGGCGGCCAGGATGGCAAATCGTCGCGCCCCTTACGGGTTGCGGTTGCTATACCTGCAGTTGGTCTCAATCCGACACTATACCTTATACTAGCAGGAACAATATTTGGAATTTCATCATAATTCTTTCTATTCCTGGTGGAAGATTCCGGCTCTTGTACAGATTCAAAAGTTACTTCATCACCCAAACTGTTGTCACCATTAGAATTTTCTGCCTCCAAATTTTCACCTTCTGCTAAAAAATGCTCGATTTCTCTTCTTGCTGCTTTTCCTGCTAAAACAGCGCTTTCCTCCTTACTTTTTCTCTTTATTTCTGTTATCCTTTCTTTTTCTTTCCTTTCTGAAGCTCTTAATTGTCTATTATGATTTAGGATATCAGGACTTCCAATTTAAAAGGTACCTTTACTTCTACCATCTCATTTTATCCTTTAATAAATGCCAGTTCCCTAGTAGGTATTTTTTGCTCTTTACTACAACAGCAGTTAATGTGGGCTTCAGTCTCACAGCCATTACAAACTACTTCCCCACAACTGGAAATTTCACATTTGCATGTCAATAAGTCAAATAACTTATCTAGTTTTGCAATCAATCTCTCTTTTACTTCAATATTTCTTTTACCAAGGAAAACTTTTGCTGCTTCCTTACACACACACCTCCTTAAGCTTTGATATTATTGTGACTTTTTGATTTACAACAGGTGGTTTGAAGAGAGCATTAGCTTTGGTCCACTGATTAATCAAGCTCTGATACATGTCTTTTACCAGCTGGCCCACTTCATAATTTCCCCGGTCATCTCCACTTTGCTCCCTCAGGTAGATGCCGTACCTCTTGCCCAGTCCCAACAAAATTAGTCAGATGAGAACTTGATTTGGTTCTTGTCTTGATTTTCACCATTGTCACACTAATCACGGGTATATCTGCACTTAGATTAAGAAATAATCTCTACCAAAGAATTATATGTTATTCTAAAATGATTCACAACCTTTACTAGCATTCACATAAAATCTAAATTCTTTATAAACAGTTACCAGTTACATTAGTTACCAGAACTGGCAACACTACTGGAATATTGCCTTCCACTGAGTAATGAGTACTGGCTATTTGCATTCTTGAAGTTAGACCAAACTAAATTAAGAGTAATTTTTAACAGGTTCCCTACTTCTCATGTCTCTCTAATACATTTTTACATCTTTTTAGACAAATATCTTTCAGACTACATAAATGTATTGATGATAGAAAACGGTAAATTTGATCTTTTGTGGGTAACTAAAATAATAGTAAAATATAGTAAATGAACCAGAACTAACAATATTTCAACATCAAATTGATGTAAGTTAGATCAATCAGAATTTAATATTTCTGTCAAAAGTATGTTCACTTCACCAATATTCATCATTTGAATACTCATCATCACCAGTTTCATAAAATTCTAGAGTATGACCCGCCCTATTATAATGCTTAACACTTAACCAGATTTTGTTGTCACTGCCATGAGATGCAACTTGTAAAAGTCTCCAGCAAATATCATAACCATTACATTTTTGGACTTTATAGAAACTCTGATGCCAACAACGACTTGCATGACTGCCCGCTAACTGCCATGGCCTCAATACAGTCTATTGATATAAAAGCATCCTTGATTTTTGTTGGAGGTTTAAACGCTCATCATTAAGATCGGTTGGGTTCTGTATCACCAACTAATCGAAATGGTCTTGCAGCTTTCGATTTCTCTAACTTATTTGGCTGTGAACAGCTGATTCATGGTCATACAAACAATTCTGGGAACTGCTTTTATATTGTCTTACTGATATACCAGGAGTTCTCGCTCACATAGGTACCTCTGATCATAATGCCACCCACTGCAAAATTCGTCTTCAATTCACTGTTCCTGAAATAACCATCTCCCTTCAGGTATATCTCAAATCTAGAGTCAATTGGGACACTGTATGCATCGAAGTTGAGCATATTCAGTGAAATACTATTTTTAATTCTAGTGACCCAGTATTAGCTCTGAATACTTGCCTTCTTAATATTATACATAGAAGGGTTCCATCCTAAATAATTAAATCCCGTGTGAAAGATAAAGCTTGGTTTGACGATGATTGCAAGTGTGCCTTTGATGATAAACAGGCTGCTTACCACTTGTGGAGACGCAATCGAAACCAGTTGCTTTGGGATAATTATCTTGCTCTTAGAGCTGATGCTCAGAGAATTTATAATGCTTCTCAAGCTGCTTCTAATTCTCATTTGCAGGATGTTCTTGCTGAAGTTACTCGTCCACACAAATGGTGGGGTTCCCTTAAGTCTTCATTGTTTGGTGTGGACTCGAGTATGTCTCCACTACGTGAACCTGATGGTTCCATGTCTTTTGGGCACTTAACTAAAGCTAATTTGCTCTCTAATATCTTTATAAACAAAAAGAGAGATCAGGTGTTGTCGGTTCTCTTGACTTGTTTTCCCTTTCCTCAGTTAAAATCAGTTGCCTTTAAATAAACTGAACTTAAAAAGTGTCTTCTTGATCTAGATGCTTATGGTGGGACGAACCCGCATGGCTTCCCCCCTTCCTTTTCTTCAAGAAGTTCGCCCCTATTTTGGCACCTAAATTGACTGTTGTTTTTAGCTTTCTTCTGAAGACCGGTTCTTTTCCTTCTTATTGGCGTAAAACCAACATTACTCCCATTCCAAAGGAAGCATCTGCTTCAAATTTATCATCTGAATACCGTCCGATCTCAATCAGACCTATCTTATATAAGATCTTTCAGAAGATCCTTGCTAAACAATTGGCCTGTATTGTGACAAAATCGGTGTGATAACTGATTCATAATTTGGGCCCCGAAAGAATATGGGAACTTGCGATGCACTCCTAACACTGACCCATGACCTCAAGTACTCTTTGGACCGTAGACATGAGTCGCGTGTTTTAGCTATTGATTTCAGCTCAGCCTTCGACATTGTTAATCATAAGGCTTTAATTTATAAAGTGCAAATTTATGGTATTGGTGGAAGCCTTCTTAATATTTTTTAAGAATTTTATGACAAATGGATCCTAGCGTGTTTCTGTTGATGGGATCTCTTCTGCTTCTGTGCCTGTGGTCTCAGGCGTTCCACAAGAGAGCGGTCTTGGTCCCTGATTTTTTATAATTTTCACCTCTGACTTGGGCATTAACCTTGAAAATAAACTGATATCGTATGCCGATGACACAACTTTGTACTCCTAAATTCGGTCTCCATGTAACAAAGAGAAGTTGAAGCATCTCTAAATAAGGATTTAGCCAAGATTACCTCTTGGTGTCAACTTTGGGGCAGGAAGTTTCATGCTAACAAGACGCATTCATTACCATTAGTAGATCCCGTACACTGGATCCAGCTCATCCCAGTTTGTACATATCAGGTGAACTTATTGATGAAGTAGATGATTTACGTCTTCTTGGAGTAATTCTTGACTCAAAGCTAACTTTTGAGAAGCACGTTCGTTTCTTGTCCTCCTCAATTTCACAGAAGACAGGATTACTTCGTAAGTGTTACAGAACTTTTGCTCGTGACTCTATAATTATCAAGTTTTTGTCTGCCTTAATTCTGCCTCATTTTGAGTATTGTGCTCCTATTTGGATGTCTGCTTCTAATTGTCATCTCAAGTTGTTTGACAGAGTATTGAACTCAATTAAGTTTATATCACCAGCTCTGTCCCTTGATTTGGATCATCGGCGTCTGATTGGGGCCCTTAGCATTTTTCCAAGGTATTTAATACTATTCAGCATCCGTTGCACGCAGCTCTGCCTGATTCTTTTAATCCAGTTCGCGTGACAAGGTTTGCTCTTAATCTTAATGACTTGGCTATGAATTCTATGAATGTTAGTACGACACAGTTTTCACGGTGTTTTATACCATCGTTAATTAAAACGTGGAATGCTTTACCCAGCGAGATTGTACACTCAAGGGATATTTCTTTATTTAAGTCCAGTCTGAATGCACCCTTGAAACAGTAGCTTTTTCTCATCTTCTACTATTTCTTATTCATCTGGGTGTACTATTAGTCCTTCACCTTTTTCATGGCTGCCTTTGCCTCTCATTAGTACCATTTTGGTATTTTGTGTGGAATCAATTTAGCAGTTGTTTTTTCACCCTGGAGGGAGGCTTTGGTAGCTCTCAGAATAATAATAATAATAATGACGATGATGTCAGGAACTACCTGGACGAAAACTTTCATGATCTACCAGAATTCAGCAGATTTGACGGCACTTGCCTATTTATGGGTGCATTTGAAAAAGGAACTATATCGGAAAATAAACCAATTATTGAATAATTAAAGAGCATCTACTAAGAAGCGTGTTGAGATATCTCTAAAACATTTTTGTTCAGGTCGCCAATCAGTAAATCAATGATCTATCAACATTTCGAACAATTTTTAAAACAAATTAAAATACCTCTTATTTTGATATATATTTTATCTATAAAAATCATCTGAATCCGTTAGGGAGTTTGCCTCTTATAAGTTTTTAAAAATGTATAAATGTTACGTATCAACCAGTCACACATTTTCTGTTGATTCCTATGTGCCACGTTTCTGGTGATGCATAAAGTGAACGAACCTGTTGCAGAGTTTGAGTTTTTGTATTATGTAAGTAACAAGTAAATAGGTTTTATACCATTCTCTTTTAGGTTACAGATCTTCAGAAAGCAATTGTAACTTTCCAACCAATCTAACTTGGTTGATCTCCGTAAAGGATATGAAATCTTGGTAAATCATTTCCTCTGCAATAGACAAGTTATTAGGAATGGGTCCTAAGGAATCAATATCACAGATAGGATATTCTTGAGAGTTGAATTCCTCAAGCTCTTTTACGCTGGCATTTGGTACGGCTACTCCCACTCTAAGGAAACTAAAGGTTCTGTCAGGCGGAGATTAAGGACTAACTGGCATAGTACATATTTAATTGTAGAAGTCTGCCGAATTTTGGTAGGCTAGTTTTACTTATAATTCTCTAATCTTTGATTTTAATTTGTTTATTATCAGAGACCTTTTCGATTACAAGATTCTAAATATTTACAGTCCCGGCATTGGTTATTACGTGACACATGAGCTCTTTGTGTACTCTTATGTACTAAATATTGACAATTTAATCTTATAAGTATATTTCTAGTATTAGATGTTTTTTTGACACCACTAATCGAATATAACCCTCGCAAAAGTTCCAGATTTAAATCCTCCCACCGTAAGTTACGTTAATTACATTATTTTTACTTTCATCCTGGTATGAGGAAAGACAAACTTGTATATTGCCTTATTGGACAACTCATACAGCCCAATTCAGATTTACACTAGTTTTTATTGTTTCGATCGTAAACAATTCATAGACAATTAAATTTTTTTGGCCTGATTTAGTTTATCTGAAGAGAAAGATACATATTTATGGCAAGCAGTGCGTACTGTTATGTGAGAGGGAATTTTGTGTATTTCATAGCAACAATATTCCTCTTATCTTTCTGTGAATGATCTTCCATATTTATGTTGAGACAATAAAATCTCTTCTTCCAAGACCTCTCAGAAATGATTCAACTGCCAATAGCGAGATTCATTTTATGCTAGCTATTGTCTTGATGTGGTACCTGTGAAGGAAATTTACGCATCAATAATGTTATAATAAAAAAAACAGTCAGCATTAATATATAAGTAAACGAGTTTTTAATCAATACAAAATGGGACACGTGCGAGGTCTTAGAATCTTTGAGGGATTTAGAATACATTTTGTTGGCTCTAAGTTAGAAATTGAATATATATATATAGGTTTGAATGATTCGCTTTTTATCACCGTAAGGAAAGTTTCGCAATTCGTAAGCCTAGTTATAATGATCACCCATCAAGAAGGTGCAATTATTTGTCGCTTAGTTTTCCCATAAGATAAGAAACTTTGGGCTGTTGGATATATCCAAAACATGAGTAGTAAATTAATTTTTGTTAGTTTAATTTTTTCGGTTGGCTAGAAACCTTTGAGGGTGAAGGCTCGTTTATCTCTATGAAACACTTTTACAGACAGATTTCTTTTCTAATTTCTATATTACGCGTGGTGACCTCCATATTTTAGGTTTTCAATTCCTTGAGGTCATTTCACTTTAAATTTAGTTTATCTAAAAAAAATCTTATCGAAAAGGAAACTTTTATTGCCATATTTGAAATGCACTGTTCGAATCCACAGTCTGGCATCATCCAAAGAGCAAAAGGATTTAATAAGTTAGTAATTATATTATTTATTAATAATAATATTTTTTTAAAGAATGGTAATTTAAACCAAGTACCTAAATTAGATATATGTCTTATTTCGTTTTCGGAAGAAAGGGTTACATAGGTGGAAATCCGAATACCATTCCCTCAATTTAAAACTGAAAAATATTTTATTATAAGATATTTTTCTTGATCAGAAAAAGTTGTACAGGCCACGTTATTAAATAGGGACCTTTAAAAAAATATCCATTAACTCATTCACTGAAGCATTTAACAGAAATTGACTGTTAGAGAAGCAAAAAAACCGACTATATCTAAATGTTACCAATTGACTCTGGTTGTGACAGATTTTCTAGCACTCTTTGTCTTCCTACTTCAACATTATTTGAAGGTATGCCCTTTTAATATCGGCAATACACGTAAAAGGGTACTTACTGCCTAAATCTAAAGAGGACATAGTAAAATTTGTTAATTTATAATGGACAAAGATTTAAACAGTTATTTAGACTTAAAAAAACAGTCAAAAAAAGAGTAAAGTACTACACGTAGTGGAATTGTTGAATATTTCTTTAGGCCGTGATTTGCTAAATAATTCATCTTTTCGCCCTCCATATAATGGCTACTCAGCGTTACTTCCTCCTGTAAAATGTTATAAACGTACAAAATAGAAGGACTATCAATTCAATTTGGCTACACTATTGAGAAGACTATTTTGCTAGCCATATTCACATATTAGAGAGATTAGGATGAAGTTTTTTCTATGGTAATCCCACAACGAATCAACCATCCTTGATCTCTGCAGAGGACTTGAGATTGTGTTAAATCGTTTTATCTGCAATAAACAGTTTTAGGAATACCTTCTAGGACCTTTGTGGAATTTCTCAAGATTTTAACACTATAATGAATTTCATCTGTAAATTCATGGCAGAAGTCATAATCGCCTGAATTCGGGTCGGCTACTTTTGCCTTCAACTTCCGAATCGTTGATTTTGTTTTGTTTAACACAGGTATATAAAATTCATCAGCGACATTGTCGTTTAACAGAGCTTTAATATTTACAGGTCCGTCAATAGTTATTCGTCACACATTAGCTCTCTAAATACTTTTGGTAGTCCTTTTAATTGAAACCATTTATGGATATCTTAATCTTACGAAATACGGGCAACATCATCTTATTGGCTCGATGTCGACGATTGAATGTTTTTTGAGAGCCTTGATCGAATATAACACATCAAAAAGGTTCATGCTTTAAATCCTTCTACCGTAAGTTACGTTATTGGAAGGAAAGTAACAGAGAAACAATTGGAAAACCTTGTATTGGCGTTTGTTTTTTTTTACTATTAGGATAATTACATTATATTTATTTTAATCCTCGTATAAGGAATGATAACCTTGTATGATACCTTTTTTTGATATTTCATTCAGCCAAACTTAGTTTTACACTTTTTTATAGTGTCTATCATCAACAATTGGTACACAGTTTCACTCTTTTAGCCTGATTTAGTACGCATTGTTTTGAGAGAGACAATTTCGGGTATTTCATTGTCACCTTATTCCACTTATTAGCTTTCTGAGACATTTTCCTCAGTAACCAATTGAACCTCGTCTTGCAAACCCTCCCTGACAGATTCAGCTGCCAATATTCAGATTAATTTTTAGTCACGTGCGATTCTATATCTCACTTAACGAAATTTGAAACTACTTATGTTGTTTTACACTTTCCTTTTAATGATATAAGTGCTAAGGTCCTCCCAAGGTTAGCCCCGGAATTATTTTGTTTTGGCAATAACATCATAACTATTCGGTCGTACTAACGAAATTTGAATGATATAATTCGAAAGATATAATTGCCAAAGTCCTCCCAAGGTTACCCGGGGAATTATTTGGCAATATCTTCATAACTATCCTGCAGATTTGAATGAAAGTTGATACCTTGATGTTGCTTTACATTTTTTTTCCGAATGGTATAATTCCTAATGTCCTCACAAGTTTAGTCCGGGAATTATTGAAAGTTTTGAAAGTCGGAAGGTCATAAATTAGAATAAGTGAGAGCAGGCAACTTCGGTCAACAGACATTGTTGAACGACCTATTGATTTATGTCGTACAGGTGTAATAATGAAAAAAACAACAACCGTGCATCATTAATATCTAAACCAAGCGCTTTGATGTTCCTCAAATGACATTCTTACGATCCCCTAAATTTAGAGGGTGATTTAGAATTACATCCTGGTCCATCTATGTCAGTAATTGAATATAGGTATGGTTCATTTATATATCCACATAATTCAGTAGATTAATTTTTGTGTGTTTAATTTTGCTCGTTTGGTTAGAAAGATTTAATCGTTTAGGTGGATTATCTCTCGGAAATATATTTTGCTAACATAGATTCCCTCCCATTCTAATTTCCATGTTACGCGTGGAGGCCTCCATGACTTCCAATTCATTATGTTAATTTTGTTATTGTTAATAATAAAAAGAATAAAAAAATCAATTTATTGTTTTCAGTATCAGAACCTAAACCACGTATCTTTATTTGTTCTTTGGCTAAATTACTATTCACTCAATTTATAACTGATTTCTTTTAATGTACATCTTGACTTTATATAGAAAGATATTATTTTTTCCTCGTAAGAAGATTTATAGGAATTTTTATCTACATAGAGACATTTTGAAAATAAATCTGAGCCATTACTCACCTTTGGTCGCATTAACTCAATCACTAAAACATTCAATAGAAATTGACCGCTCGATATCGCAAGTTAACAATGGACTCAAGTTGTGACGGATTTTTTAGCCATAGAAGCAGAGCAATCATTGTCTTCCTCCTTTAGCATTTTTTAAGGGTATGCCATTTCAATATCGACAATACAAGCAAAATAGTACTGCCTAAATCTAAGAAGGATATGGTACAAGTTGTTAATTAATGATGGACAAGGATTTAAGAAGTCGTTTATACTTACGCTACTAACAGAACTGTCAAATAATACGCGTAGGGAAGTTGTTGGGGAATCTTTCTCTAACCAGTGATATGCTAAATAGGGAATATTTCCCCTTCTGCATATCTATGAGGGTACTCAAATTACTTACTAGTGAAAAATGTTCTTATACAACTATAAAAGAGAAGAGTTATCTTTATTAATTCATGGTGACATGTCGAAGACTGGACATAACCATGCCATAATTATTAGTGAGGTTGAGATGAAACATTTCCCATGGAAAGCATGGTAACCCTACCGACAGAGATGATTTAAAATTTTCATAAATCCTCTTCTCTTCAATAGACAAAAGGTTTTTGGAATAAGTTCTAAGAAATCCATATCTCAGATGGCCGGGATATCATCCTTGTCTGATATTGCCTCTTGGTAGTTGAATTCCTAAAGATCTACATAGAAAGGTGGCAATTATTATGGCCACTTCACTGTAACGATATTAAGGGTATCATCAGTGGAAGGTAAAGAATCGACTAACATGGATCTTACTTTACAAGTTTAGTATATTACGTATTTCTTAGGAAAAAATTAAATTGTAAATTCACGGTAGAAGTCTCCACCAAATTCGGGTCGACTAGATTTACATTCAACTGTCTACTTTTTAATTTGCTTTCTTTAACTAAGGATTATAAAGGTCATCCTAAAACATAGCGATTACTAGAGCCTTTCTTTTTATAGGCCCGTTATTGGCGATTACGTAATATCTTAGTTCTTTGAAAATTATATTGGTTAGATTTCTACTAATAAATGTTTTTTGAGAGCCCTGATCGAATATGACTTTCGCAAAAGTTCGTCCCTTAAATCCTTGACAAGGAACTCAAAATCCTGTCAATTAACATAGAAAGTAGATCAATGCAATTAGGTGACTACTTGACCAGAATTTTGACTTACAACAAATTATATATTGTAGCAATTCAAGAAACCTCCCCCCCTCAAGATTCCAGAATCCTGAGTACGACTTAATATCAAAAATCCATCATGAACAGTATGGTGTCATGAAGTTTGCTAAGCAAGGACTAAAAACAGTAGAAACTGGAAGTGTACCCATACCAGAGAATGTGCACAGATCAGAAGTACGAGTAGGCGACACTACAACTGTGAGCATCTACATACCACCAAACTCTACTTGGCCAACCTCACCACTCCCTACATACAGACAGCCAACAATGATCAAGCAGGAGAATGAATCAAAGAATGGGCGAAAAATAACAAGTTCCACCTTCTCTTTGACCCAAGAGACCCAGGAACTTTCCGTTCAGCAAGATGGAGACAGGAATACAATCCAGTCTTGGTTTTTGTATCCAGAAACGAAAACCAAGAACCCTTGACAGCAAAAAAGAAAGTTCCAACAGATTTTCCACACAGCCAAAACAGAACAATGCCGATCACAACTAGCATAAAGATCCCCCAAATCAACTCTATCCCGAAACCAAGTTTGAACTTCAGAATAGCCGATTGCAAGAAATTCACCACGGAAATTTAGAAAACTTACCTCAGAATACCAACCACGTCAAACAAATTACCACGTTTCAGCAAACTAATACATAAAAGTACCAAACTGCATATCGCAAGAGACTTCTGTTTCCAATACATCCAAAGCTGAACAAGTGAAAGCGAAGAACTATAGAAAGAATTTGAACACCCCCAAAACCCTGACACCACCGATAAACTACTCTAAATTTCCTGTACAATGAGAAGAAAATTAGGTGGATTAAAACAGTAGAAAGCCTAGATTTCAAACACTCTAGCCTCGAAACCAACACAACACACTGCACATATCATTTTAGACGCTGCTGCCAAACATATCAAACAAAGAGGCCACCACATTCCCAATACCGCCTTTGAGACAACAATCAGAAAAAAGTACCAAAAGCTGTACAAGGAATTACCCGAAGACGAAACATTGACAGCTCCAGTCTCCCTAGGAGACTTAAACAAAACTCTCAAATGCACTAAACCAGATAAATCTGCAGGTAACGATGGCATCTATCCATAAATGCTACTCCACCTTGGAGAGAGGCTGGATATGGCTTTCACATTCTCTAACTGATATCATCAACACAGGAAAATACCCTAAAACCGAGAAAACAGCAAAAGGCATTGCAATACTCAAACCAGGTAAACCTTCAGATAACCCAGCCAACTACAGACCAATTCCTTGTTGAGCTGCATTTGCAAACTCTTGGAAAGAATCATACTAAACCGCATAACGCTACTAATAGAACCACACATCCAGCCAGAACAGGCAGGTTTCAGGAAACAAAGAAACACCACTGAACAAATGCTAGGCCCTAACATCCTATATTGAAGCAGGATATGATGGAACACAAAAAGAAAATAGGTGCTATTTTCATAGATCTAACTGCTGCATATGATACAGTTTGGAGAGATGGAATCATGTTCAAATTGGCCAACCTCATTGAATGCAAAAAGATCTTTCGTCTACTCTTCACCACCTATAAAATAAAGAACGATGTACGACAAGGCTCGGTCATGGCACCCACCCTATTCAATATATACCTCAGCGGCATACCAATTACAACCTCCGGAAAATTTAGATGCGTAATCAAACTCACCTGAGGAAACTGAGGACACCCTGTCTGAAGACATAAAAGCCCTGTACGACTTCAAGAAATGGTACCTGGAAATGAACACTACAAAAAAGTGACCTTCTTCTACCTAGACAACCGGAATGCTAAACAAAACTTTAGAATACAAATAGAGAATAAAACCCTACCAATAGATACTCATCTAAAGTATTTAGGCATCACACTGGACAGAACCTTAACCTACTGGAAACATATCGGAAACACTGGACAAAAGGTGCAAAAACGAAACTCTCTCATTAGAAAACTGGCTGACACAACCTAAGGAGCACACCAGGATGTTATACGGACCTCTGCCTTAGCACTGTGCTACAGTACAGCACAATACTACTCACCAGTATGGGGGCGCAGTGCCCACACACGAAAAATAGACGTCCATCTCAATGATACCATGAGAATCATCTCAGGTCTTCTAAAACCTACACCGATCCCTTAGCTTCCTACAATGAGCTCTATAGCTCCACCTAACCTCCGTAGAAAAAATGAAGTCCCAAAACTCAGGCAGCACATTAGCAGTCTGCCAGACAACATACCCATGAAGAGGATAATTTAACAAGCCCCCACCGCATCATGACTCAAATCCCGAAAGACACTAACAAAACTAGCAATAGCTTTGACTTGATGTCATCCTGAAAAACGCAATGGGAATCTAACATCCCTGAAGATGGAAACCTAGTATCAGACTCCACACAGCCACTCCCAGGTTTCAAGACAGCAACCAGAAAACAATCAACAACAGCAAACCGCTTGAGACCAAAGACCGCAAGAACAGCAGTAAACCTACATCGATGGGGAATGCAGGACTCGCCCATCTGTCTAGCATGACACACCCCCCGCAAAATTTTGGTGCTAGAATGCTATCAAACTGGACTACAGGGAGGCTAAAATTCCATCCACGAATGTAGTGACATCTTTAAAAACTAGCTAGAATTAAACAGAGTAGAAAAGAAATATTGTAAAGATGCATGGGCACAAGCAAAAACGGAGTAATGATAGTCGACGCGCTACGTAAGGCATGCATCGATGGCTATCTCAAAACTAATATTATCGAAGAGGGAATGAATCTGAATGATATTACGGATGAATTGCATAGCGTACCGACAGACAAGGAAAATGTAGTTATTGAAGGACAATTGACCATACAATCAAATTTGGCACTCAAGTACCTGAGTGTATGTGAGTAGGCAATTGGTGAGCTACCGAGATTTACAGCTCTATAGTGGACCACATCTGCAACAGTGCCAATAATTATAACTCCATTTTTTCATAGTTGAGCTTTAGAAAGACACTTATTCAATATGCCATATGGAGAAATGAGAGTTTTGAGAATCACTGCAAATTAGGAGGGACAATTAGAGATAGGTTTGAGTATGATCAGCATAGAACTGGAAAGATAAGCCGAGGTGATACAGGAGAATGTCTAAAGGTAGACGATAAATGCGAAACACTAGTGGACCGAGGACAGAGCCTTGAGGAACAACAAAAATTACCTGGGAATGCCAAGAAACATCACTCGCGATACGAATCGAGTGAGTGAGGGTAGATAGATACGAACGGAACCAATCCAACGCAGTGACAGATACACTCGTTGCCAGGTCAAGTAGCATGAGGATGGAGGGATGACCATCATCAGCCTTCCGGCCTAGTCGGTCAATAATATGTAGTAGAGCACTTTCAGTGCTACGAGGAGCGGTCAATAGGTTTTGCAATTCGGATATAAGGAAACAAGATATAAGGAAAAGTGTTTTATTATTTTTCAATATAACTACCCTCGACTTCAATGCACTTGCGCCACTTGTCCCTGAGGCTTCGAATTCCCGACAACCAGAAATTTCCCGACTGCTGTTCAATCCAGTCCTGGATGGCGAGCTGGACATCTTCATCGTCCCCAAACCGGCGTCCACGCAGTGCAGCCTTGAGCTGGCGGAATAAAAAGTACTCGCTAGGGGCCAGATCTTGACTGTAGGGGGGATCGTTGAGCTCCTTGAATCTGCACTCACGCAGGGCAGCTTGTGCAACTTTGGCCTTGTGGACACGGGCATTGTCGTTGAGGAGCAGGACACCGCGTGTCAACTTGCCGCACCGCTTCTGACGGATGCAATTCTTCAACCCAGCCAGTTCCTCGGCGTAATATTGGCCTGTGATGGTCCTTCCACGAGGCGCATAGTTTACCATCAACACTCCCTCAGAATCCCAGAAGATGGTGGCCATGATCTTCCCGGCTGGGGGTTGGGTCCGGAACTTGATGTGGGTCGGAGAGCCCCTGTGCTTTCAGGCCATGCTTTCGAGCTTGGTCTCGGGATCCCAGTGATGGACCCACGTTTCATCACCTGTCGCTATGCGTGCCTCGAATCCCACCGGGTCTTGGTTGTACAGGAGCAACAGCTCGTCTGAACTTTGACGACGTTGAAGTCGATCATGGGGCGTCAGGTTTCTAGAGACCCAACGGGCAGAGACCTTGGTCATGGAGAAATTGCGATGGATGATGTTGATAACACTTCCATGTGATATTCCAAGTGCTCGCTCGATTTCCTCGACCTTCGCCCGTCGATTTTCGAGGATCATCCTCTCTACGCGGGCCACATTGCCCTCTTTGGTAACGTCTGACGGGCGTACTGAAAGGTAGTCATCTTCAAGGGACTCACGACCATGGCGGAACTCCCTATTCCAGCGAGCAATAGTTGCATAGGAAGGGGCAGGGTCAGTGTACACTGCAACCATACGTTCATGGATCTCTTTTGCATTCTTGCCTTCCTTGGTCAAAAATTTGATCACTGCGCGGTGCTCAACTTTCTCCATTGTTGAAAAATTTGTGACTGACGATCTGCGATCAGCTACTGCTTCTTAAGTAGACGAGGCAGGAGCGTGCGGCTGCAGGTCCTGATTTGTCATAACACCCCCACAAATAGCCATCCCCCTTCCTCTGTTTTACCCTACCGATTCGCAAAAAATATTGACCGCCCCTCGTATGTCGTGAATGGAAATTTAATCGAGACAAAAAGAGCACATCGGATCATGTATCTTAGTGAACGTTATTGAAGGAGTTGGAGAGGATATGAGGGTTTCGGTTCCAGAATGGGCTTCTTCCGAATCGTGTGAACCACAGCGTATTGGTGGAAGCCATTAGGAACCATTCTAAATGAAATAAAAAATAGAGACTAAGCACATGAGGGAGAAGGACGTAGAGAAACTGCGAATATATATTTTTTATTATTATTTTTTTTTAAAGAACTCATCTGGCGACTGCCTACTTGGACATTAGTCGGCGTATTAAAAACTGAACGAGTACTAGGCTATTTTAAAATAAAATTCAAAAAGATAAAAAAACAACCCGCCCCCCCCCAAAAAAATGGGAAAAGGAAGCGAGCAGTAAGCAAGCTCCTGCGTCGTTGGGAGGTCCCCCCTGGTGCAGTAGCATGTAACCTATACGGGAAAAAACAAAGGCAAAAAAAACAACAAAACAAAACCAAAAAAAAAACCTGCTTAAATAATAGAAAGAAGGCTGGCCTCACCCCAAAAGTCAACAAGTCCACCAGTCAATGTGCACCTAATCGTCCCGAGTACAAGGGACAGGTGGTAGCGACCCCGCCCATCCCGGTACCGAGACAGGTAACGTGCAAGAGGATCACCCAGACGGACATTCGACAAGAATGTGCCGAACAGTCTGGGGGACGACGCAGTCGTCACAATAGGGCGCTGGCGAGCGCCTTATCAGATAGCCATGCGTCACACGAGTGTGTCCGATTCGGAGACGACAGAAAGTGACCTGAAGCCGTCGCGGCATTGAGGGATAGGTCCATGGGAACAGTCGCGGCGCAATGGCACGCAACTTTAAGTTCCCTTCGACCGTCTCCCATCTTCTTTTCCAAGCAGTCCGAAGAGCTGCCCGTATTCCTGCCATGTAGTCTGTGTTAGGAAGAGCGAAACGCTGGTCCGGTCGCAGAGTCCTCGCAGACTCGTTGGTGCCCTCATTGGCGCGCTCATTCCCTGTAATTCCTACATGTCCAGGAAACCAGCAGAAGATAATCTCGATATCCGCCCGGCTCGCCAAAACCATGGCGTCACGGATATCGCGAACCATGGGGTGCGGAGATTCCAATGCCCCAAGAGCACTCAGGGCGGCTTGTGAGTCGCTATAGATCACAATTCGGGCTCCGAACCGGGCACGTCGCGTGATCTCCCGTACCGAGTGGTGTATTGCCACCAGCTCGGCCGTGAAGACAGATGCAGAGCCTGGCAGAGCCCCACTGACTTCAAACAGAGGGGATACGGCGTGGAAGCCGACACATCCCTATACAATAGCACGGTTTCAGCGTGAGACGAGATGTGCTTCAAAAAGGTCGAACGCAATACTTCTGGCGCTGTACAAGCTTTAGGAGCAGAGGCGTGGCGACAAATAGCCAAATTTGGTACCCTCCAGGGTGGCATCCTGGGCAGAACCATGGGTGCCACCGGCCCGAGACAAATACCTAGCTCTCGATGGAGTTTCCTGGCCCTAAACCCAAAGGGCTTAGGGTATGACTGGCGTCTCTCGGCAGCATAGACACCGTAGAGATCAGATGCGGATGCAGTGACAGCTGTTGGTGACTGAGGAAGGCACCGGGCTCGCGCGTACAGGCGAGTAATGCACTGCACGCGGCAAGAGCAAATGGAATCTCCCCAGAATCGACCAACAGGCTCTAAATGGGGTAATGCGGAAGGCACCAGTCACAAGGCAAATGCCAGTATGGTGGATCGAGTCCACCTTCCGCAATAAACGCTCGGCCGCGGATGCATAAAACTCGCATCCTTAGTCGAGCTTCGAATAAACAAAGGATCGATAAAAAAGTAGGACAGTAGCCCTATCAGCGCCCCAAGCGCTGAACGTAACGGAACGGAGAATATCCATGGCGCGGGTACAAGAGAACCTAAGGCTGCGAAGATGAGCCTCCCAGGTGAGGCGTCGGTCAAATAAAAGACAAAGGAAACAGTGCAATTTAACCACTTCCAGGCGTACCCAATTAAGAAACAAATCTGGGTAGGGGTGGAGCCGTGGATGGCGGCAGAAGTGCACCACCTTAGTCTTGGCCAAAAAAAATCGAAACCTGTGCGCTTCAGGATAGCGAGAGACGTGGTTCAATGCCTGTTAGAGCCAACGCTCCAGAGATGGCATCTGGGCCGCGCCAAAAGAGATCGAAAGGTCGTCCACGTAGAGCGTAGCGAGAACATCTTCCAGCGGCACCGAGGTGATGCCGTTGATGCTCAGGGCAAAGAGTGTGACACTGAGGACACTTCCCTGCGGGACACCCAATTCCTGCTCCTTTGGGCCGAGGAGGGCTCCGCCTAAACGTACGCGGAACGACGATCTCGCAAAAATTCAGATATAAAGACTGGGAGGCGTCCCCTCGTCCACATCGTGTGGAGAGTCTCCATGATACCGTATCGCCATGCGGTATCATAGGCCTTCTCCAGATCGAAAAAGACCGTGGCGTAGTGCTGTCTACGAAGGAAGCCCTCGCAGACGGCATTTTCCAGTCGGAGCAGAGCATCCGACATTAAGTGGAACCTGCGTAAGCCGCACTGTGCAGAAGAAAAGATGACCTCCACTGTCCAGGAAAAAGGCTAGTCTAACATTTAACAATTTCTCCATCAACTTGCACACGCAAAAGGTTAGAGAGATTGGGCGAAAACCGGCCGGAGTAGAGTGATCTCTCCCCGGTTTGCGAAAGGCGAGCACAGTATCGAGTGGCCAGGAATCTGGGAAGAGACCGTCTATCCAGATCCTGTTGAACAAATCTAACAGAAAGGCCATGCCTCGCTCCTCCAGGTGTCGAAGCATGGCGTACTGGACATCGTCCGGACCATGGGCGGTGTCCGCGCACGAAGCAATAGCGGAGCGCAACTTGCTCACAGTAAACCAGTCGTTGATGTGTTCTCCGCCTCTGGAGGTAAAGTCCAGCCGGAGGCCTTCAGCGTCATCACGACTTGCATTGAATGCTGGCGGAGCAGTATCCGGCTAGAGAATGCGAAGAAAGCGGCCGACCGCCACGGACCTGGGGTCCGAGATTGCGGTCCCATTCTTCTGGAGAACGGGAGGGGGGTCTTGCTAGAACTTTCCCCGAATCCTTTTAATTCGCTTCACACCTCTGCTAGAGGGGTCTTCCCGTTAAGTGAAGACATGTATGCCCGCGAAGAAGAGCGGCGGGCGTGCTTTGAAATATACCGGAACCAAACCCTTGCCCGACGAAGTTCAGCGACAGTGATATCGTTGGGGCGGCGCTTATAACGCATGCAGGCATAACGTTTCTGTTTGAGGGCCATATAACTCTCGGCCGACCACCATGGGAGTGGCCGACGAGCAAAACGGCCAGACTTTCCAAGAATAGTAGTCACTCCCGAGGCGATGAGGTTCCCGGAGAAGAACTCAACGGCCTCATCTACAGACCAAAACTCCTCGACTGAGATAGAAAATTCAGTCATTTCCTGAAATGCAGGCCACCACGCCCGCGCCAAGCACCACCGAGGTGGGCTCTAAGGCGACAAGTACCCTGAAAATGATATTTGCATGGGAAAGCGATCACTACCATGGAGGTCATCGACCACCTTCCAATCAAAATCAGGCTGTGCATCCGAAGAGCACACAGGTAGATCAAGGCAAGAAAATGAAGCGGTTCTCGAGCAGTGATGCTTAAACTCATCCACATTTAGGACACCCATCTCAAGCTCTTCGATCAGATCGGCAAGAACTTGTCCCCTGGGATTTATTGAGTAATCTCCCCTGAGAGATTTCCTGTCGTTTAGATCTCCAAGCAAGACAAAGGGCCTCGGTAACCGTGCCACGACGCGGTGGAAGTCACCCATGTCGAAGTCAGCTGACGGTGGAATGTATGCAGAAATGATAGTATACCTCCTATCCAGATGAAGCTGCACAGCCACTGTCTGAAAGGAGGTATCTAAACTGAAAGGAAGAACGGAGACATCATGCCGCGTGTAAACAGCGCATCCCCCAGCCCGGCCATCTCGTGGTGGTAGGGTCGCAAGACCCTTATACCCCGGGAGGGCGAGCAGGGGGCACGCGCCTAGCATGGTCTCCTGCAGAAAAATAGCTAACGTGGAACGGAACGAGACGAGCCTCCGCAGCTCCTCCCAGCTGGCCCAAAAGAGCCTCACGGGAATGGCCGTACGCTTCCCGGAGGTAGAACCCCGGGTGCTCTTGGCCGGACAAAGCACTGAAGGCGCCCTCGCCTTCGAGGACTTATTGGGGGAGGTTAGGCTCACTATGCGAGTCTTTTCCTCCCTCCGCCTCGAAACCTTAGGCGGGCGTTGCGGCTTCGGAGGCGGGGGGCCCTCATTTGAGGAACCACTGTCTCCGAGCCACTAAGCCCACAATGAGGCGTGTGGAAAGGAGCCGAAGCTCGTTTCTTGCTGTCCTCCTTTCGGAGGACAGCTTTAGGAAACCCGGAAGATGATCGGGCGACTAAATTCAAGGGTGTTGCCTCTTGTAAGTCTAACGACTCTGTGTAGGCGCGTGGCCGTTTCGCCTTACGCGAAACGGTCACGCTGGGGGAAGGGGGGAGGGGAGACCTGGTTTTAGCCTGGGCTGGGTGTGAGCCCTTTTTGACCCGATTTTCCCAGGGGAGCGCCCAGGTTGAGTAGAACCCGCGGAAGGGCTTCGAATGAGTACGGAGACCACCGTGCTCGTTGGCCTGGATGGGCCATGAGCAGAGGGTGCCTTTCTAATTATTGAGGCATAAGACGTCTCAGGCAGAGCCGGGCACGCCAGGACCAAGTCCTTAGCCTCGTGGAATGAGATTCGATCCTGGGCCTGAACGGCCAGGATTTCTTTCTCAAGGAGATATTTACCAAATTGCTTCGAAGAAGTAGGGTGTGGCTCTCTGCATCTGGCACACTTGGCCACACACGATTTAGACTTATCGTGTGCGGCCTTGAAGCAATTTACACAGACTTCAGGTGACCCCGACTTTGCCCCTCTGCAAGAACGATTCTTATGGCCGAAGCGGTGACAGTAATAGTGCCGCCGCGGCAGTGGCACGAATGCATTTACGCGGTAGTGATACCAACCGGCACGCAACGACTCAGGGAGCTTGTCACAGTCGAACGTGACAAAGAGTGTAGGGGTGGATCTCGAGGCCCCTCCCTGTTTTCTCATCACACGTTCTACCTTGACCACCCCATGGTCGGCCAGCTCTAAGGTGATGTCCTCTATGGAGTAGTCAACTAGTTCCTCCGCATAAAATACTCTTTTCACAAAGTTCATGGTAGAGTGCGACGTCACACACCAAGGTGCCATCAAATGTCCAAAGTGCACCTATCTTGGCCGCCTCGGAGCGATTCGCTGCATTCGCCAAAAGGCTCACGTCCGAGAAACGGGTGACCTTCAGCTCTCTACCAATTGCACTAGCTAATCTTCTCCTCAGATGGATCATGTTGCCCTTGGCCAACATGCTGCCATCAGTAGAGCGAATAACGAAAAAGTGTTTGAAGCCGCTGGAAATAGGGAGGTGCCCGAAAGCACCTCCAGAGAAGGGGGTGAGGGGGAGTCCCCTTCACCTGTAGGCGTAGGAGAGGAGTAAGCCTCCTCTCCGGTTAAAGAAATATGCAGGGTCCCCTGCGCAAGCACATGGGGGGGGACCTCCATTTTTTCGGTGGAGCTGCCCGAAGACGGCTCCGTCAATGGAACAGGAGAAGTTGAGGGGTTTTTTGGGGGGGAGGGGTTCATTTATGGGCATGGGGACCCTATTTGTTTCACGGGATGCAATCGCTCAACACCTCTCGCAGTTGCCCGCACTGCAAGAGGTGCTTACCGGCCTGGCAGAGCCAGGCGCCGCCATTTGGGACCACCCCTCCCGCCTGGTGGCCTGGCAGTCCATCGGCATGGCGGCTCCACCTTAGACGCGGCGTAAAAAAATAGATTGTGAAGAGGAGAGGAAAAGGGATGTGGGGAAGGTATGGGTGGGGATGAAGCAGGTTGTTAAATTAAACCCCATCCCGTACCGGAGTTCAGGGGCTAGGGAACGTTGCCCCGCCCCCCTCAGCCCCAATCCGGGACGGTTGGCTTGAAAAGGTCAGCATCTACCCTGTGAAATTAGAGGCTGACTATGAAAGATGTGGGAGGTAGGGGAGAAATACAGGCTATCTAAAGGAAGGAAGAGACTCTAAGCTGGGACCGGACGGATCGCTGGATCCCGTCAGCACGGCGGCCAGGATGGCAAATCGCCGCGCCTCTTATGTGGAATTCCCTCAGCTAATACTCTCCTCTGATGGATGATGTTATCCTTGGCCAACATGCTGCCATCAGTGGAGCGAATAACGAGGAAGCGTTTGAAGCCAGCGGGCTCGAAAACGCCAGGTAACCTCTGAATGAGGGGCACCGATGTTATCGAGGCTCCGCCCTCCACAACTTTAGTCTTAGTCGGAGGCTGCGCAACCGGGGGGGAGGGGTAGAGGGGTTGGATGTGCTGATCTTGGATTGGTCACTTACCAAAGTGGCCGCAGACCCATCCGTCCACGTAGTCCCAGTGGATTTAGAGGAGCACCGAGTCTTTTTGGTCTTTTTTCTTTCTTTCTTTTTAGGAGAGGATGGCTGGGAATGAACCCGCTTATCCCCTTTGCCGGAAGGAACCCCCAGGCCAGATGGACCCGCCCCAGCTAGGTCATTTTTAGAAACGATGAAGCTCCTGGCAATCGTAGGGGCACCGGTCACAGGAGATCTCTTCCCTCCTTGTAATGCCTCAAAAACGCTAGCCATTTGAGGAGGACCTTGCATAGGGGCGTATTCGGGTTCGTTGCTTGGCGCCGAGCCCGGATTCCTCCCCATGGAACGCCCTACCGTCTGAGTCTGAGTTGCCTCAAGGACCCTGTCTACCTTAGGTGGGCCTCCAGTTGGCCATCCCCCCAAGACATCGCAGGTCCCGTTGGCATTATTGTCACTAGTCAGGTAGTGTGGGGAGGCACAGGCAAGGTTCAATATTCTTACCAGCAGGTCTTTGGAGGGAAGCGAACAAAGGGGCCTGGCTTCCCTCTCCCCCCTAAGGGGGTTTGCCCTACCGAGCTGTCGGCTATGGGCTGCCTGCTGGCTTTCTTGGCAGTCCCCTTGTAAAGAAAAGGAGGGACTGCCGCTGGAAACAGGGAGGTGCCCGAAAGCACCTCCAGAGAAGGAGCTGAGGGGTAGTCCTCTACACCAGTAGTCGTATGAGAGGAGTAAGCCTCCTCTCCGCGAGCCGATTTTAGATATATCTCACATACTCGTCTGTCTCCCTATTCTCCACCTTTAATATTAGGTTGAGAAATGAGTTCCTGCGTTATTTTTAATGTTGTGTTGATTTAAGATTTGTTGACGTGATTTGTGCACATATTAAGAAACAATAATAAATAATGAGAACAAAATTTACATAGGGTAGGCTACGTCTCAATAAGAGAAGGTTGGTTGGTTGTTGAATGAGGCAATTAAAATTAAGAAATAAGAAGGGGAACAGCGGTATTAACTATGTTGAGTCTCCCCAATCTTCTGAAGATCTTCTTGTAAGCGGGCAGTATTATCCTTCCTTTCAATGTTCATACCAAGCTTAGTATCGTTGGCAAATTTAGAAAGCTTCTCAACCATGTCACCATCCGTGTCGTTAACATATATGATGAACAGTAGTGGTACCAGGACAGAACCGTGAGGAAGACCATTAGTAACGGGCACCCATTCAGAAGCCTGTCTATTCAACACCACCCGTTGCCGTCTGCCACTTAGCCAGTTCTCTATCCAACGTGCTACGTATCCTTTTATGCGCAGTACACACACTTTCAGGAGAAGGCGGCGGTGTGGTACCTTATCAAAGTCTTTCTGCAAGTCTAAGTAGATCGTGCATACTGAAAACGAAGTGGAAGAATTCCACAAGATTCGTCAGGCATGACCGTTGCCTTCGGAACCCATGCTTGGAACTTCACAATAGCAAGTTTGTCTCTAAATATGACGTTATTTTGTCCACCATGATGCTTTCCTTGAGTTCACCAACTATCGAAGTTAAACTAATTGCTCGGTAGTTCGACGGTTGGCTAGAGTCTCTTTTTTAAAGTAGAAGTCACCTACGCCTCACAGCAGTCTCTAGGAACGCATCCAGTCTCCGGATTGACATGTTGAAGATTGTGTCCAGATGTCGTGATACATCATCACGCACTTCTTTCAACACTTTCGGCAGAAACCTGTCCGGCTCAAGGGACTTATTTGTCTTTAGGTCATTGATTTTTGTTTCTACTTCGCTTTGGGTGAATTCCATTTCCTCCAGCTTCTCACTCAAGTAAGGGCCCATGGGCTGGGGGATAGGACCACATTCTTTAGTGAACACTGAACATAAGTAGTCGTTCAGGAGGTTTGCATTCTCTGCATCTGACTGCTTTAATGCCCCCTTATCATTCACCAAAGGGCCAATCTTTCGGCAGTTGGTTTACGGCTGTTTACATAACCAAAGAACTCCTTGGGACTCTCTTTGCAAAGTCTCACCTCTCGGAACTCCTCGGCACGCTTCGCCGCCCTTATGCTGGACTTTGCTCTCCTAGCTAACCTATGGTACTCATTGAAGTCACCAAAAATCTTTAACTAACGGTACACAGTTTTCTTCTCCCCCTCAGCAGTTGACCAATTTATCGATTAAACCATCTTCGTTGAACAGAAAACTGACCCAAGCTTTTCATAAAGATAAATCGCAATTGAAGACTCATGAACGTAGTTCTGAAACTATTCCACAAATCCTCAGCCTTTTCACACCCTTTCAGCCTCACACCAGCCAATCCAACACGAAGACTTGCAAAGTCTGCTCTTCTCAAATCGAGGCTCCTCGATTCAAAAGTCACAGACTCTACAGTGCGGACATTGACTACAAATCTAACTAGTCAGTAGTCACTGCAACCGAGCTCCTTGCCTACAGAGAGCCCATCAACGATCTCATCCACAGACAGAAAGAGACGAGGAGAAACAGAGAAAGACAGAGAGAAATAGATAGAGAGAGAGGGGAAGATATAGAGACAGAGCGTAGTGACACAGAGAGAGCCATAGAGAGAGACAGAGAGACAGAGAGAGACAGATATAGATTGAGTAAAAGAGACATAGAGATCTCGAGAGACCAAGAGTCAAGAGGAGCCGAAGGGAATAATATTATCTCAAAGGACATTGCTGCCCATACCGAGTACGTAGTATTTTGTTAAAGTCGTAACATGCAGAATAAGTAGAATCATAGCGCAGATAAAGGCTCTCTCTGATAACGTTTGGAATGGGGACAAATCCAGCTTGTAACCATGGTTATGAGTCCAATTTGTGTTCAAGGTGACCATCTTCCTGTAAACCAAGGTTTCAACAGTCATTAAATTATTAAAGGTCTCTATCGGAATTAGCGAGGTTCCAGGGAGAAATCCCAATTCTTCAAGCCGACGTTGATAACCTCTTTGCCTAAATGATGGAATTAACTTAGTGGCCCTCCTCTGGACCAGTTAAAGCCAATCGATGTCCTTAGGTAGTGTGGAAGACCAGAATTGAAAGACATAGTTTAGGTAAAGTCTGAGTAGAGAGTTATACAAGCTGTGGATAATCTACTGGTTTCGGAAGCAAAATTTCCTTTTTATCTATCCAATAGTCTTTGTGCCTTTTTTTAGTCGCGGGCGACACTATATTTCACTATGTCGGTCGGTTGGTCTCCGTTTTCCTTGTTTTTTGTTTTGCTAATAAAATTGTAACTATTGGGCCAATTCTAATGGAATTTAAAATCCTAAACTTGTTTTACATTCTCTTTCGAATGATATAATGACAAGTTCCTCCCACGGTTATTCCGGGAATTATTGAAATTTTTGAAGGTCGTAAGGTCATAAATTCATAATAAGTGAGAACACGCGATTTTTGGTCGGCAGACCCTTTCTCTATCGGCTTACTCACTAAAAAACCTTTGGCCGCTGCTAATTTTCACACCTAATTTATTTTCCAGGCCAGTCACGTCCAGAACTGTATCTAACAAGGATTGGCAGGACTAATGTGCATCATCTTGCACTTGTCAAGGTTGAATGCATCGGCCAAGTGTCGGACCACTTTCCTAACCTTCAAAGGACGTTTGGTAGGTTTTCTATTCCTTCGCGTCAGTTCACGCCGCCTCCCAATTTTCTAACATCCGCGAACTTGAATATCAAGCCAAGAAATCCATCGTCTATATCATTTTGTATAAATGATGAACGAGAAGACCGAGCGAAGAACTCTGGGTCACTATACCGCTCACGGCGTCCCATCTCGAGGCTATCCCGTTGATTCTCATTCTTGATCGCCTCCCTGACAACCAGTTCTTAATCCAGTTGGCCACCTTACTGCTGATGCCAACCGCGCGGACTTTGTACATCAACTTGCAGTGTGGCATCTTATCTCAAAAGCCTTTTGAAAGTCCAGGTATCAACAACCAGACTACGATCGTACTCACTTAGAATACCTTGAAAGAATTCTAGTATATTTGTGAGACACGATCGTTTCCTGCGTAACCCGTGTTGGGAACCCAGGATCAAATTGTTTGTTTCTAGGTATTTTACTATGCTATCTGTGATTATAATCTCTAGCAGAGAGAGTGATAGAGAGGGTCATAGAAAGAGAGGCAGAGAGAGTTACAGATAGATAGATAGAGATTGAGAGAGAAACAGATAGAGAGAGAGAGACAGAGAGAGAGAGAAAGAGTTACATAGATACACAGATCACACGGGCCTTACGGCCCAGACTAAGGTGATCTGGCCTTAAATCTACTACCACTTACACATAGAATAGTAGACGTAAAGGATAGAAAAGTTTTAGGCTCTCCCCACCCTCCACTCCCTCCGGAAAAAGCCGTACATGAAATAATTTGGGAAAAGTACCTTGCAGGTGTAAGAAGACAGTACCTGAAGGAAATTTGCATTGAATAGTAATTAAATGAAATGAATATGAAAACCACTTACATACACCTGAAAGAGTTATATTTTTTGTAATATTATTTTATTTTGTAGCTTATGCTAAACAATTCCAATATTTGTTAAGTGTTTGTCTAATCTCATTTTAAATGAATCTATAGTTCTGCTGTCCACTACTGCGTTTGGCAAATTATTCCAATCATTAATAATCGAGTAAGTGAAGAAGTTTTTTATTACATCCATAGTGGCTCTTTTACCCTGAAGTTTTGAATCATGTCCACGGGTGGGACACTCCCCTGTCAGTGTGAACAAGTTATTGGCATTAAGGTTGTTAAATCCTTTAAGTATTTTGAAGCACTCTATAAGCTGCCCCCTTAGTCTTCGTTTTCTGACGGAAAATAGATTGAGTTTTTTTAGCCTCTCGTGGTAAGGTTTGTTACGTACTAACGGGATAAGTTTTGTCGCTCTGTGTTGTACAGCTTCTAATTTATCTATGTCTTTTATTAAGTAAGTGGCCCAGAACTGTACAGCGTATTCGAGATGGGGCCTGACAATACTTTTATATAGTGGCATAATTATCTCCTCGCTTTTATAAGTAAAGTTTCTTTTTATAAATCCTAGTGCTGTGTTAGCTTTGTTTGCAGCAGCTGCGCATTGGTTTGATGTTTTTAAGTTTTCTGTAATTATTACTCCTAAATCTTTAACCTGCGGGGTTGTGTTTATTAAACCGCCTCAAATTATTAAGAGAGAGAGAGAGAGAGAGAGAGAGAGAGAGAGAGAGAGAGAGAGACAGACAGACAGACAGACAGAGCTGCCTCTCCGCGACTCTTTGGATGGTCATCTGGCTGACGTTGACCCGATTGGCGATGATGCACATGTTGTTGTTGTCCATGCGCAGGAGAGCAGAAATCTCGCTTCTTTTCATTTCAACCTCGACACACCTCTGCTCACAATGGAAAACACGTTTCAATAACACGTGCTGGAAAAGTATAACTTTAATTTTGTTTGACGGATGTTTTCTATCACTCACGTAAACTTCTCGGAAGATAAAAAAACAACAAACTAATGTAACATAACTTTTGTAAATCAGAAAGAAATTTTAGACTCCTCCCGGACATTTAAAATGGCAACGCGCCTCGGAAGGTTAAGATCACAATCTATCTTATCGAGGATCTGTCCGAGCATCTTGTTGATCTAATGCTAGTCTGTTCGCCTAATGTTTGATGCATTAACATTTAAAGCGGAATACTTTTCAAATTTCATTAATACTTTAATTATTATAGATATATTAGGGACAGTAAAAACTATTTCGTTTATGAGAAGAGTGTAAGCTGGTTATAAGCGTGATAAACCTGAGGATCGAGATTTTTTCTTCATTTTTATTCATAAATGCACAAGTATTGTTTATCCTCAATGAAATAAAGTAACTAAATAGTGGCCACTACTACTTCTGCTGTGTGATATAGATTCTATATGTCAAAATTTTTTGGCCCATTATATCTATTTAACCCATATTCAGATTGTCGTTTGGAAATGCTATGGAAAGAGTAATGTTGAAGTAGACTTTTATTTTTTATTCCATATCTTTGCTATCCTTTGGTCGGTTTTCTCAAAATTATATACTAATACAACGTTTGAACAACCAATCATCCCTCGGCAATTTTGAAGTCAACCGTTCCTCGTGGATCTTACTTTATCATTTTCAAGGGACAACTCGATTCGATTCGATCTTATCTACACGTGCTGGATTTGCAGATTCCTCTTATTGATAGTTTTTCCATTAGTTTTAGTCCTATGAATTAGTTATTAAAGTAGAATGGACACTTGTGATACAAGTTTCATTACAGCTCTTCCTAGTAATCCAAAACTCATTTTGCAAAGCGAAAAGTCGGCATCCTTCTTTCCTGTGCATTAGTCCAAAGCGTGCAGGTATCCTCTATTGGAGTACAATTCTCAAACTTCAAAACCAAACCTAATTTGCTTTCCCCCTTAGAATTTCTTGACCTGATGCCTACTGTAATATGGGATCAGGCTCTCTTAGATTCACCGCCTTTATTTAAGGCCTCCAAGTTCTCCAAATTTGTTTTGCATGTGTGTTATTTAATGGGGAAGCTGGAGGGATCAGGGCTCTCCCGCCCGCCTTCCCTCCTTGCCCTAAAAGGAGCAGGGGGAGGTGGGAGGGAGGGGCTCAGACGCTCTATTCTTTTACTCTCTCTCACACCTCTTCTATACTTTTTGTAGCAGCAATGTTAAACAAAGGAAAAAAAGAGAGCTATGAGAAAACTCTTCCAGCAGTGGAAAGAAACAAAACAATGGGTAGTCCCGTTGGTAGTCATACTGAAAAAGATGAAATATTTACACAACCTCCAGGCAATCTAGCATTCGAGTGCAAACCTACTACTTCTTGTCACTTCTCTCTACACTTTATTTCTATCCTTCACACCAAATGGGCTAAGCAATTTATAGTGGTTCGGAACCCACGCGAAACTGTAGGTCCATTGACCAACTAGGTTCACTGTCAAGTCTACTACCTTATTTTAACCTTTGCTGTCACTACTCTTTACTCTTCCTCTCCCTCTGTGTTTTCTGGTCCCCTCGCCGCTCTTTCCAAAGCCCGTATACGGCTCTGGAGGGGGCGATGAGGTGGCTATGGTGGATCCGGGTCTCCCGCCCCCTCCCTTATATCTTAAAATGACCAGAGTGGGGAATGGGTTGGCAAATCTTTCTCTGTCTCTCACCTCCCATCTTTCTTATCTTGTCTTAGATTCTTGTTTATCTGAGGAAGTTCCAGAGTAGCGAATTCATCAGTAATAAATAACCTTGTACCACTTGTAGTTTCTCTTATTCATTTTTTGTCAAAGTCATCCATTAATATATATATTCATAAACATTTGTTTATTTATCCGTGAGCTTTTGCTTTTCCTCAGGCATCTTGAGACGGATATCTAATAATTGATCGAAAATGATTTGGAGTACATCTTCGTAATGTCTGCCTACTTTACTATTTGTGCGGCGGTGACCTTGGCTTGGCGTTGAGTAGCTGCTGCGAGTTTGAGATGAATGACATTCTCAATTAAATTCGATTAAATTAATTTACGGGGCTGTGTGTAAAGGGAGACACTGTAAGGTGGATAGTGAAAGAGAGATAAATTGGAGAAAAGAGAACAATTAAAAGATGTGCCAAGAGATGCAAGGCGCCTGGAGGTCAGGCTAATCGCTTCTGTCTTTTCGTGCGTGTTTGTTACAGTTTTGTGTTTTGATTTCATATAAGCGTTCGAACCTATGACTTTTTTACCTATCATTCTGTTTTATGTTTGTCTGTTTGTTTTGCTCTGATTATTTATATGGTTTCTATTTGCGTTGTCTTTTCTGTTTTTATATGAATATTTTTTAAATCGTAGTGTATTTGCGTTCTCGCTGTTTGCTTTATATTGCTTTTACTTATGTGTTATTATATTGTTCTTTATATATTAGTTTACTTTTGGTTTTTCTCATCTGTTGTTTCTATTCCTTTTAGATGATTTGTCGTTTTTGTTGATAGTTGTCAGTTTCGGTTATTTATTTGTCGTATTCGCTTTTGTTTTCAAATCGGGTTCGTGGCGTATTCGGTATTTTTTATTTTGCTTTTAAGCATATTTTGATTCTTCTTCTACACTCTCCAGCATATTTGCACATTTTCGGTACTAGCTATGGATTCGAACTTGTTTTCTATGTTTTCTCTGCTTTTTCTTTCTAGTCTTAGCAATATTTCGTCTTATATTTTCTTTGCCCGTTCTTGTAGCACTATGTTAACAACTTAACATAACATAACATAATTTCACGGACGACAAAAGCCACAAGGATCTATCAAAGGTCGTCCGCAAATAATGCATCCATAGGATTGTGTCAGATCATGCATCTACCATGTACAATTTGAACCATACACATCATCACCAAGACCCATCAAAATCTAAATTAATCATAATATACAATAATAAAAAACTGCATCCATAGGAATGAGTCCAAAATAAGCCCCACCCCCCAAAAAAAGGTTAACCCTCCAACCCATATAATCATATAATCTGCGTTTGAAAACATTCAAGTTTGAACTGTTGACTGTCTTAAATTGCAAACTATTCCAGTAATCTACCACTCTATTGGTAAAAAATATTTTCTAAAAAACAGAGGTGGAGGTTGGAACTTGCACCTCTGTTTTTTTATTTTTTAAGTGGTGTCCCCTAGTTCTATTTCTACCTTTCAACTCCAATAACTTGCTAAAATCAAACGTATCCATCCCAGAAAAGATTTTTCAAAAGCTCAATCAAATCTCCCCTCGCATATCTTCTTTCAAATGAGAACATATTTAATACCCTACATATTCAAGGTGCTTCAGGGAAGGTATTATGTTTGTTGCCCTCCTTTGTACTGACTCTTGCAGGTTGATATCATTTCTAAAATGTCGTGATGATGCTTGTTTATAGTACTCTAAATTTGGCCTGACATAAGCGTTGTAGAGTTTAAGGATAACCTCCTTACACTTGTAGCTCGTATCCTAGCAGCCTATTTGCTCTATTTTTTGCCTCATACACTTCTTCGAAAACTTCAGTAACCTATCCACTACTACGCCTAAGTCCTTCTCATCCTCAAGTGAATTCAGCCAATGCCCATCCATTTCATAGCTAAATTCCATATTATCTCTTACCATGTTAAGAACTTCGCATTTTTTGGGGTTAAAAGTCATCTGCCACTTCTGAGTCCAAGCTAATAACTTATTTAAGTCACTTTGCACTTTAAAGCTACCCTCAACTTCTTTGACTACAGCTGCCAATCTAGTGTCATTAGCAAAAATTGACACTTTGATATTTACAGCCTCCCCAAGATCATATATATTATCTATGAATAATAAAGGGGCTAGAACGGATCCTTGTGGTACACTACTGATAACATCCCTCCACTGTGACCTCACACCATTCAGTACAACTCTCTGTTTCCTGTCTTTCAGCCATTCAGCTATCCAATTCAATACTTTACCACATATCCCATGCAGTGAATTTGTTAAACACGATCTACCTCTTCTAAACCCATGCTGAGTATTATTTATTAACCTACCACCCTCTAGATTAGTGGTTCCCAAACTGTTCCTGATTTTTATTTACTTTTCATATATGATCCTTATCCATGACCTCCCTCCCCAATCCATCTATCGTGACAACAGTGACTGTTTGTAGTCCTACTTTTAGTTAGGTCCATTATGAAAAAACTCCGGTGATACCTTTAATTTTATTCATTCAACCCCATATTTTTTCTTCTCTTAAATATTGAGTTATGGAAACTTGCAATTTACTTTTTGCCAAATCTCAAATAAACATTAAAATGTTACTAAAGAAGTAATTTGATGCAGATAAAAAATAATTTTTTATAATTTGAGAGTAGGCCTACCTGTAATTAAAACTAATAATTTCCAAAAACCTTTCTCCAATATTCTAAAAGTAGAAAAAATAAATTTCACTGCATAAAAAAAGTATAATCAAAAGCAATTTTATCGCTTTTTTACTGAAAAATTTAATAATTCTGAACGAAATCCTATCATAGGGAGTCATAAATAACAAAACCAAGACCTTTAGTGGAAACATCACCTTCTCTTCTCCCAGTAAGAACCTTCATGTGCATGTTATTTAAACTCCAATTAAACTCATTGTGAAGGGTGATGTTGAAAGCCATCGACTAGAATCTTAAATCTTGGCTTTGTTTCACTTAAAGCGCATCGTAGGTCATGCTTCACATCAAGTCTATGGCGATATTTTGATTTAATATACAAAAGTTGAGAGAATGCAGCCTCACAGGAATAAGTTGATGCAAAGGCTAGTAGTTGGTGGAAAGCTAAGTTACATAAGTTTGGGTATGAAGCTGCCATTGATGACCAAATTACAGTGAAGGATTCCGTTTCAAACTTCGTTTTGGCTCCTACATATTCCTGAAGTGTTAGAAGTTCAGTCTGGCCATCATCATTATCATCAGGTATGCATGTCACTGGAGCAGTGAAGGGGAACCTTACTATCCGAGAAGTTTGGCTTTGGATATCTGGGAAGTACCTTTTAAATTCCTCCGCTAAGGCTTCAATATGTTGAACAATCAAGTTCTTTGTAGCAGTATCACACTCCTCTGCAATGTCTGACACTATTTCCAACATTGTAAATTTTCCCATTCCAACTTTCCGCCTCCAATTCTCCGTCTTACGAATGAAAGCTCTAATTTTGTCCACAAAATCAATTATATCAAAGTTCCTTTTCCTTGGAGTTCAAGGTTGAGTGTATTCAACTGTTTAAATATGGCAACAAGGTAGGCTAGCCATATACAGACCACGCTGACAACAAATCTTGCTTGTTCTGTACCCCAAGGAAGAGTCTGATCTCTTCTTTGGGCTCAAATGCACGCTGAATTACATTTCCTTTGGATAACCAGCAAACTGCTGTATGGAATAAGAGGATTTCATGAGCTGCATTCATATCACGCCAGAGTTTTTTAAAAAGGCGTGTGTTAAGAGCACTATTACAAAGTTAACTGTCTTTATAATAGTATTCAGGGTTTTCTGTAATTCTGAGGGTAGGGTTTTTGAAGCAAGAGCTTGCCTATGGATTATGCAGTGGAGAAGTATAGCATTTGGTGATTTTTGTATAACTCTTGAAACAAAACCTGACTTAGAACCTAACATGGCTGGAGCCCCGTCTGTGCATATCCCACAGAGATTGCCCCAGTCGAGACCATTTGCTTCAAAGAATTCTGAAAGTTTCTGCATTACATCTTCCCCTTTTGTAGATTGCTCGAGTTTCACAAAACAAGAATTCCCTCTTCATATCCTCACCATGAACATACCTACAAAAGCCATGAGTTGTGAGCAGGACTCGACGTCAGTGGACTCGTCAAGTTGAATACTGAATAATCCAGCTTCTTTAACTTTATGTATCACCTGTTCTTTGATATCATCTGACATAAGAGATATTCGGCGTTGCACTGTATCATTTGAGAAAGAAATAGCAGTCAGCTTTTCGGCACTTTTCTCACCCAAAACAAGCTTGACCATAGTTTTGGCACATGACAAAATTAACACCTTCCAATGGTGTGAGGTTTCTTTTGCTTTGCTATTTCAAGGGATACCAAAAATGATGCCTCCAGTAATGCAACATTTTGTTAGTGAATGGAACCGCTGGCACAGAGTCGTTGTCTCTTCATATTCGATTCCTCTCGACCAAAGAAAGAACGATCCTTGCCAACATGTTGAGAATGTGTAGTTACCAGGTGTAATTTAAGCTTGCTAGGCCTCAGTGATTCAGCGGAGAGTATCTTGTGACAAATCACACATTGAGGCTTCACTACATCTTTATCATTAATGCTTGTAAATCCAAAATCCAGATAGCTGTCATCGTATTTGCCTTTCTTGTTAGAAGCCATCACAGAGGGGTCTGAAGTGGAAAGAAATACTGCTATAGCTAAATTATATCACTCATAATGAGCCTACAAAAGGTGAATATGAAGCTTCACAATACATGAATATTTGGTATGTAGTGGACTACTTATGAGAGGAAAGATTATTGCAATTGATTTGTGTTTATATTTATATTTTTTTTTATATTTAACATAATGTCTTTAGTATTCCAGTAGACTACCCTATTAGAGGGAAGATTATTGCAGGTGTTAGCTGATTTGACTTTGCTATTTGACCAGAAGATAGCATTCATTAACTTACTTTACCAATCACTTTTTTCCAAAAACGATGACCTCGATAGGCCCTGGACTAGGGGCTTTTTATTATCTGAGCTTTCCTAATGTTCTAATTTTCTCAAAGAGTAAAACTGTCTAAATTTAAACAACATTTTCAAGTGGTTCATAACAATGAGAAGTTGGAAGGAAATAAAATTTCAGTTTACTAAACTCTCAAAAAACAAAATCATTTCATTAAGTATGCAAAAAATACATAGATATTTTTTCCCTTCTTTTTAATACACTTCATGATGCAAAGCTTACTTACCATTAAATTGGCATTGATGGTGGCTTAAGTCCCAATAATACTAAAATTGGTGCAAACAGATTATTTGAGGGAGCCACAAAGGGACAAAGTGTTTGCTTTTTTAACTGTGGCCTCTAAAGTGGGACTGTGGACTGGTTAATACTCAAGATTCAGACCAGGTTATCATACAGAAACCATAGCAGAGGAAGTATTAAATACGTTATTGAGTGATAATTGTTTAGTATCGAAATGCATCCCAATGAATTATTTTATCGAGAACACAAAATTATATATAAAAATGGAATTACACCGAATAAAGAAAGAATGAGGCATATTACTCATGCATCTGGCAGCAAGGCATTGTTCAAACGTATACCGAGTACAAACGCACCTGTTCCCCTGGCTAGCTCGGCTGCTGACTGGCTGTTCTAGTGTGGTGGGGATTTTTATGTGTACATAGCCTCAGCTTGTGGCCCCCAGTTTGGGATTCTAGGCTCTAGATGGTCAGAAATCCCCTTCTTAACTATCTTCTCAAGAATTTTATACAAACTATAGAAGTTAAGCTTACCAGCCTAAAGTTATTCGGGTCCTCTTTACTTCCCTTTTTAAAAATTGGCACTACATTCGCTAATTTCCAATCATTAGTTATTTCTTCAAACTCTATTGATCTTGTATATAACTTCTCAAGAGCTACTGCAATACTATCTACTTCTTCTTTGAGTAACAAAAAAATGAATGTTGTATGGGCTAGATGACATACTAGTATTTAATTCCAATATAAACCCTTTAATTATTTCCCTGTTCACATTAATGCTATTCAACACCATTTCCCTTGACCTAGAATTATCATCAATTAATCTATCTGGATTCTCTTCTGTAAATACTGAAGAAAAATTATCATTATCATTAAGAACATCTTCTATTTCCCAATCAGATTCTTTCAAAACCCTTTCATATCTAATAGGTCCTATTTTATAACTGTTAGATTTGTTATTAATTCTATAATAGCTAAAGAATTTTCTTGGATCTTTATTATTATTGTGAGCTAAATTAATTTCTGCCTTCCTTATGCTCTTCTTAATAATCTTATTTAGCTCATTTCTGGTCGACCTATAATGTTTTAAATTCTCAAAAGTACTTTTTCTTTGCAATTTCCGGTATGCCCTTTTCTTTTTAAAAACATTTCGAGCTATATTTGATTCCATCACAATGGCTTTCCACATTCGTGGAGTTTGCGAATGTTCTACCTTTCACTATTCCCAAGTTAAAATAAACCATCTGATGACCAATATTTCCCACTGCTTCCCCGACAGTCAATTCCTGAACCAAGTGATCATCATTTGAAAGAACGAGATCTAAGATATTGGTACTCTTGTTGGCTTATTAACAAATTGAGTCAAGAAATTATCCTCAAAGCATTCTATAAACTTACAACTTGCTCTATCCCTTCCTATCATATTTTCTCAGCCCTTAGAATTTAAATTAAAGTCAGCAAGAATAACTGTATCTACTTCACATCCTTTACTTATTTCCCTGATGTTCAACTAATCAATACAATCAGTCTATCCGAGTGGTCTGTAAAAGGCTCCCAAGTGTATTATCCTATTTTACTGACCCTAATATCTATTAACAGTGACTCAACTCACCACCAGTCCTATTTCTCCTTTGACTAATGTACATATCATAACCCTGTAGTTCAAATTCACTCACGTTGTCATTAAATTTATTTTCATTAACCAATGATTCTATTCCACATATTATATCTATATCTTTATCAATAATATAACTAAATAACTCATCTTTCTTATTTCTAAGACTACGAGCATCGGTATAAAGACAACTCAGCCCTCCTATCCCTGAAGCACCTCTTTTAGAATGTATACCTTCCACTCTATCTCTTTTTCATCTCTTTCCTTTCTCTGCTACACCATGTACACTTATATTTCCATGATCACTATCAGTAACTAGTTTTCAGCCTGCAAAGACCCAACGACACTACCTAACTTCTGCCACAACACGTCAACCCCAGCCCGGCTTAGATGGAGTCCATCCAATGCATACAATGCCTTATTCCCATAAACACATTCCAAACATCTACAAATACTAATCCAGACTCCTCAAACAGGCCTTTCACATACTAATTCAGTCCAATTGTACGAGAAAACCATTCCATACCCTCATCCAATCTCGGAAGCAGATCTGAAACAACGCCGTTCACTCTACTTTCACTTATTCTTTCATTCTTCCAACTAACCTTTTCTCATTCAAACGACAACTTATTACACTTTCTACAACAACCACATCAGAAAAATCACTTTTAACCTCTTCCTCTCTCAGGGCATCGAATCTGTTAGTCAACCTAAGAGGTTTCGTGTCTCTCTTACTCACACACCTAACCTGTCCTAACCTATTCATTCTATCCATATTCACCGACCATTCATCTTCACCTACATCAGTGAATTCTTTCTCTCCAGGCTCTAGTATAGTCCTATCTTCCACTCTCTTGGTCCCCGCCATATTATTCATCCGTACACTCGCATCCCTTCTCATTTCATGCATCAACTCACTTAATCTCTTGCATTCATCACGCAACCGACTCACCTCCTCTACGAGTCCCATTACACAACGTGCATTCAGGTACATTTGCTCTTCTTTCAACGCCACAAAAAATCACAAACTACATACACACTACTTACATCAACGGGCATACTCACTTCATCTAAAACAACAGCCATGCGGAGAAAACTTTTCAAAACCCTTTAATTAAGCAATCAAGAAAAGTCTAGACAAAAAGGGGGCGAGAAAATTAGGCCGCTATGAAACGTAAACAAACAGGAGCTATTTTACGATTTAATTGAAAATATAATTAAAACTCCCTTGAATATTTTGGCTAACACTCACCGTTAACTATCTTCCCAAATTTAAATATATTACACCGAAAAACAAAAGAAACCAAAACAAAAACTCTCTTGTTGATTAAAGTCTTTGTGGCGTTCTTTTATAGATGGTGGCTGGGTAAGATTAAGTTATTAAAGCGAACAAGTGAAGAATTCTCTCTTAGCTTTTACTTTGCAAAATGAAAACTAAATTACGCTTGTTTCATTAAATAATGAACACTACCCCATCTCGCTGCTTATATAAGAACTCTACAAAATCTCTCACACTTTTCTGCCTATCGTCTGAAGCCATTGTTAACAATGGCCTTTATCTAACAAAATTAATTAATTTCTCTCAGGGTTCACTCTATATAATCTAAAGTAATTGACATCTTTTCACTCACCTTGACTGCTCTAATTGTCCAGTTTAATCTCTACCACAACACAGAAAGTAGAGTAAAAAATTACTGATTCAAAAATTGCCGATTCCAAGGACAAAGAGATAGAGGCGTACAAAATTCCAGGTATCACGTAAAATTATAACAGAGTTGGTCTAAAACCTTTATACTCCAATGAATATACCTTGTTATAAAAGCAACTAAAACTATTACAGTTAAATAATTAATCTCTTTTAAATATAAATCTCAAGAAATCCAATTCCAAAAGCTTTTGCTTTAGATTTGGAGGCGTCAAAGAACTTAGGCATTGAGTTAAACGTTTAATAAACTCACCAGAAGAGCTACGTAGATATTGTATATTTCCTTCGTCTCTTTTTTTTACCTCTGCTCCACCTTTAGCTTATCGGCTATCCTGTGTAGGCATGTCGTATGTTCTTATATATTATTTGCTGTGAATAAGCCATGAAACATGGAATCCTTTTTTTATTGGAGTAGCAACCCCTTGGTTTCAGGGGTTGCCATTGGCCGCGTCCTATGGTCTCCTTGACATAGTAGAAGCCCTGAAGGATACACTTACTCAACTTGGGATAAACTATGCTTTGATATTGGCAATTGAGCAAGTACACTACCGAGCAAAAAAGAGAAGGATTTTCTTTTATTAAAATAACTTTAAAAATATGATGAGTAGGAAAATAAAATTTCGATGGTAGCTAAAGGCACGATTTTAATATATTTTATGAAGATTCCATATCATAAAATCATATATCCAAGAAAGTATAGTAAATAAACTAATAAAATGAAATGTTGACACGTGCAAAATAAGAAAGATCATTCACACAAGTGCTTAGGAAGCAAATACACTAGAAACAAAGCAAACTTTGACAACGATGAAAATTAAAACCCCTAATATGATGTGTTAAAGAACTTATTTTCAATTACTTCGGTGTAATGACGAGAACGAAAAACCTCACCAGTTTCATGCAAATGAAAAACTCTGGTGTTCTTTGATATAATTCTTGCTAAATTATAGTTAAGTATAATTGTGTTAAAAAGTCTGCCCAGCATGGAAGAAACAACGTCATCGAATGGAGGATGTTTTCGTCTTAAGGATTTGGTAAATAATTGCAACAGTAAATGCAAATGTACACCTGAACCTATACACTCACATGTTATGCCCATAATTCCCAGGACACTACAGTTACAGTTACATAAAAAAAAATACATTTGTTTTCCTTTAATAACATATTTTATACAAAAGATGTACGTAAAGTGTCCTGGGACTTATAGGCCACCCTGTATATATATATATATATATATATATATATATATATATATATATAGAGAGAGAGAGAGAGATAGAGAGAGAGAGAGAGAGAGAGAGAGAGAGAGAAGAAGGAGCAAATGCAAGTTCTGCGGGTGATAACAACCACCACAGGGCTTTCGCCATATCTATTTTCTGCCTTTCAAAACAATTTTGAACACAGAAATAAAGGTGCAGAAACCTTGCAATGCAGACTATATACAATATACTACAATAATATATATATATATATATATATATATATATATATATATATATATATATATATATATATATATATATATATGCGCATATATAAAATTTCACTTAAATAGAATCAGTTACATTACAAGAATAGTTTCGTTATATATTTTACTACCATCTTCAAATGTACAATGAGAAGACTGGAAACACAAATGCTTTATATATAGGAGGGGAGAATAAAGGAAAACATAGACTAAGGAACAATAAAATTTGTGATGATTGTCGAAGCAAGTTTGGGTACTAGACAATTTTCACTTACCTTGTTAAATTTAAATGAGCCCTCAGACATATTATAATTTGGAATTTGCTTAATCAATATTTATTCAATTATATGTACGACTTTTGTAATAATTACCAGAATTATATAATAGTTTGAGCGTTTCTCTTAGGGAATAGGTTAGGTTCTATAATTTGTAAAAATAGTGTTCTTGCCACGAAATATGCCTCTGTCAAACCATTTGCCTCTGACTCTAATACTTAAATAATTGGGACCAGTTAAGTTTTGTGCGTCCCCTCGCCTAGCCTGATGTAGTTGCTTGTATTTTACATGTTTTAATTTAGGTTATGTTGGGTTAATTTAGATTTTGTGTAAGGTACTGTGTTAGCCTAACCAAAGACTAGACTAGGCAGCATGTAAAATACAGACGCTTAAATCCAAGGATAGGAGAAAAGCCAAATAAAATTAAACAGATCTAACATTTTTGCATTCTTTATTCTCCGAGTCTCAGCTCTTCCTTTTGCCTAGTTGCTGATTTTATGGGGGGCTGATGTGAAACTACCAGCCTGGTTTCTATTTTACTTTTGTTTTCCTACTTGTTTTCTTATGACTCTTACATTTTTTTAGCCTCACGGGCTCTGTGCACCAAATTTATCGACTACCTTTATCCTCGTATCCCCTGGGGAAACCTAAAAAAAGGCCTCTTTTGTGCTTTGTTCGATATAGGCGTGAAAAGTTAAGGCTACAAAGCGTAGTAGAAGCTCAAATAAAACTTCTCTTCCTTCATTTTATATGAACAAAAAAGATGAAAGAGTGATAAAATCCAGTTAAATAAGGCCTTTCCTAAGAAGCGTTTGTATTCTGACCTTTGCGAAGATTTTCTGCAATAGCATTTATTTTATGCTAATACGCACAGAAGCCAATAAGTACAATAATGTTCAGATGATTTATCAATATTTATATTACATCTAAGATCGAGTTCTTTGTCAGAAAGTTTACTTTTATGTGCTGTTGTATGCGTAAGTATTCTATTCATTTGTATGCCTCTTTGAAAAAATGTACTTTTTCTACCTCTGCGGTTTATTTTTATTTACCTTTTTTCGTTTTAGAAAGTTTTGGTGTCTTTTGACATAAAAATTTATACCAATATTTATTTATATTGATATAATAATGAAATAAGATGTTTCTGGCTCGTTATTTTTCTATTTTTTTGCTTAAATCAATAATAGTCCTAAGGTTTCTAATATTCTCGCAAAACGTTTCATGTATGCTTTTCTATCCACCAACTGTAAGCATAAAATATATTAGAAAGGGGGTACACGTATAGTATCGTCGAAAAAGAGAAAATCCCATGTTTCTTCCGCTAAACTTTACACTCATTTTATTACAATTAACAGACAATCTTTGGCCTAATATGCGGCGAACAAACCTGATGCCGTCGGTCCAATAAATTGAATTTAAGCTCGTCACTGAACTGGAGTTGACTTCATTAGCCATCCTTTCATGTAACGGGGTCAGTGGCGAATGCAAGGCGAACCTTCTTGTTATTCGAAATGATTAATTCCCTGACGAGGGGGTGTGAGAGCCTACGTGATACAGTTTGCTTGGAGAAATTTATGGCCAAAGTTTCCCTAAAAGTCGAGAATCTGCTACAGCAGACTTGAAACGGTCCTACTTCACAATTGTCCTTATGGATCGGCCCTTCCTATTGAAGTCTTCCATGATCAACCGGTTGATTTAACATCCTTACATAAGCTTGTTTTATTATAGGTTGACAGAATATTATATGTACACTACACTTTTGGAGCGCTTGACACTTTCTGCAATGTATGCAGAAAGGCCATCCATATTCGTAAATCAACTTTATGATCAGAGAGACGTGATAGAGTTCTTAGGCATATTATCTGACGACATCTGACAAGGGATCCTAAGTAAACTAGATTAAACTGAAGTTAGTTGCTATGGAAATAATGCCGGTTATCTCTACAAAAACTTAAATGTTTTTTGGAGAGACTACAAAATTACTTACGAGGGGCGGTCAATAAGTTTTGCGAATCGGTAGGGACAAAACAGAGGAAGGGCGATGGCTGTTTGTGGGGGTGTTAGGACAGGTTATGACAAGTCAGGACCTGCAGCCGCATGCTCCTGCCTCGTCTTTCTAAGAAGCAGTAGCTGATAACAGATCATGAGTCACAAATTTTTCAACAATGGAGAAGGTTAAGCACCGCACAGTGATCAAATTTCTGACCAAGGAAGGCAAGAATGCAAAAGAGATACATAAACGCATGGTTACAGTGTACACCGACCCCGCCTCTTCCTATGCAACCATAGTCGTGAGTCCCTTGAAGATGACCCCCATCCAGGACGCCCATCAGACATGACCAACGAGGACAATGTGGCCAGTGTGGAGAGGATGATCCTCGAAAATCGAGGGGTAAAGGTCGAAGAAATCGAGGGAGAACTTTGAATATCACATGGAAGTGTTATCAACATCATCCACGACAATTTGGCCATGACCAAGGTCTCTGCCCGTTGGGTCTCTAGAAACCTCACGCCCCATGATCGACTTCAATGTCGTTAAAGTCAACAAGGCCAGAGTTGCACAAGCTGCCGTGCGCGAGTGCGGATTCGAGGAGCTCAACCGTCCCCTCTACAGTCAAGATCCGGCCCCTAGCGACTAATTTTTATTCCGACAGCTCAAGGCTGCACTGCGTGGACGCCGGTTTGGGGACGATGAAGATGTCCAGCTCGCCGTCCAGGAGTGGATTGAACAGCAGTCGGGAGATTTCTGGTTGTCAGGAATTCGAAGCCTCAGAGACAAGTAGCGCAAGTGTATTGAAGTCGAGGGTAGTTATATTGAAAAATAATAAAACCCTTTTCCTCATATCTCGTTTCCTTATATCTGAATTGCAAAACTTATTGACCGCTCCTCGTATATGCTACCTTTCATTTTATTCAGCATATTTGGATAAACTTTGTTTATACTTAGATTATACATGTAAGTTGTCATATAACAATTTTGGACAGCTATCCTTTTTTTCTGGAAAAGGTTATGGAAGTTGTTGCGATCAAAATACCGGTGTTCAGATGTTTTTGGACGATACGTTACATTCATCACTTTCAGGATATTGACGAGGAGTACGAGTGTACCTTCGTAATATGATATCGATCTTAGTTGTTAATATAGTTTGCATCCTTCTTAGATATGTTTTATCTGTAGAGGCTTTAGGTTTGAATGTTAAGGGTCAATTAAAAGGTATTTTTTACTTTCATGCAACTTCAAAGTATAGAGTAAAACAAGGCAGCAAGAACGAGTTAAATAAAATAGATAAGAAATAACTAACGTCATAAATAACCATCCTTTTCTTAAAGCCTTAACATTCTTCGGGTGGTCCATTCAACATTTTTTATTAATAATTCAATGAATGCTCCGCAGATAAATCTTTATTATTAACTCCGATACAAGGAATGGAAAGTTTCACCTACAAGCGTCTAATATAGATATAAATTGATCTCAACTCCCCATAGCTTAGAGTCAGATTATGTGGATTAGTAACATGATCTCAGATGAGATAAAAGGGCAGGATAATCCCTGTTAAACGCTATACAATAGTATAATTTTAGAATATTATATATGATAAATCTTTTAATTACACTGGAAAATATTAGATTTTCTTTTCTTTTCCCTTTGAGTATTTAACGTAAAGTGAGCATTAACACATATACATAAGACATTGTCTGTTTCGAGATAAAAGAGATTCAAGCCCCACCCCTCACCACTTGTCCTCCTCAGGCGTGCGAACTTCAAACCCATTTCCCCTTTGTAATCTCAGTTTTAATGTTTCATTTTTTGACCATTGACCTCTTCGCACATTAGGTCTATGTTTACAAAAATAAATATTAAGAGCCTTTGCATAATAGTGAAGCCACAAAATTGCTGAAAGTTTTGATGCACACTGCAGATATAAAGAATGTAATTTATAAATGGATCACAAATTAGGATTAAATTTTATATATCGATAAACAATTAGTATTTTTAGTATTATGATAAAGATTCTTTATTTTTTATATTAATTATATATTTATGCATTAACTAACTTAATAAGTTCCATTAAAATAGCAGTTAATAAGTAAAGTTGACTTGATTTTTCTCTCCGCCATTTTGGGTAACATTAGCGAACTTTTTAGGGGGGAGGGGGGTAATCGCAATTTTTATTCGGCCATTTTAGTGAAGTTAGCAAAATTTTAGGAGGAAAGTCGATGATTAGTTTTCCACATACACATATGAAAAACTACTCTACTATTTTTTCCCGAAACAAGCTGTTGAGGATTGGACTCTCTCTGAAGATAAAGTTAACCAGCGCACACATTCATTTGCAATATTTCTAAAATAATCTGATTGCAAGCAAAAAAACAAAACAAACACAAACCTCAATTACACTGTACAACAATGAAAAAACTTTTTGTATGGGTATTTTTTGCTTAGATCACGAATATAACATCTATCTCTTTCTGCAACCCTCCAGTTTCTCGTAAATTAACATCTTGCGTACGTTAAATACAATGATGGTTTCGTAGGGATTGAATGCAAAAAGGGTTGGGCCGAAAGTGACAACTCTTAAGAGTTATAAACGGATTTTGATATAATTTTAATAGGCTATTTTAAGGGATTTTTTCAACCTAACCTATGAAATTTATGAAAGTATACTCAATATTCTTTTAGTTATATGAGTTCAAATCCGTGGTGGTAACTCTTACGTAACGCTTGATTTATTAGAGTTTTCTTTACACAAGAAAATTCGTTTTTCAGCATCTACTCAACAGGAGATTGGAAATAGGTCTCTTAAAACAATTGCCTCATCCTTCTAGAACGCCTCATCCTTCACCGATTATACTACACTTCCCGATAGAGGATTAAATTATCTATCGGATGGTTTATAACACATTGGTGCACCAGGGTTTGTTCGGGTCAAAAGGTGGCAATTTTCGCGAAAAAAGTGATTTGGGGGGACGAAAATCCAAGATCAGGCATGATTACATGCTAATGCTAGGTTTACACAAATCTACTGCTCAGACTAGACGTATCTAAGGTCTAATTGTCTATAGGAACACATAATAAGAGCTTGTAGTTCACGGTTAAGCGGCCCTAACTTTGAAATTTATTGGCGGGTGGGATATAAATACACCACGATAAACTACGCATTAATATTCGTCGAATGATATATAATACATTTTGTTTGCATAATTTTTCATGGTGGTTAATGGGCTCGGAGCTACATGAAGAGGGCGAAAATTCACCACCCAATCGCACTCAAAAACTATATTCACTAAGAATTTTTATCCTTCATCGATTATAGTATGCCGATATATAGATGATAAAATTATTTATCGTGTGGTATATAATATAATTTTCCCGGGCTGCGCTCAGGTAGTAAATTTACATTTTTGTAAAAACAAAACAAAACCTTTTTGGCTAAATTTTCACGAACGAGCAGGATTATGCAAATGAATAATACAATGGTATTATAAATGGAAGAAGAAGAGAATAAGAATGATAAACCCTCCAAAATACAGATTTTTTCGAATTTTGGGAAAATCAGAAAGTCAAAGTTGTGACATTAATTTCGCTGTTTATTTAGATAAAGCGACGCCATATATACCATCATAAGGTAGAATGTTTGTTAGAACTAAGATAAATCTCTTAGTTAAAGAGATCAAATTGTCAAAGTAGCGTCTATATTTATCCAAAATCTGAAGAAAAGTTTTCGTTGAGCGTCATTTTGCCAAAATGTTTTAATGGTACAACAATTTGATTAACATTACAGATAAAGGATTGAATTATCTATCCAAAATATAAATACATGGTTCTAATCAGGTGCGTTCTATACGAAAATTGGATTTTTCCCCCAAAGTGGATTTTGGGGCCGAATTTCAACGAACAAGCATGATTATGCGAATGGATAATACGTTCTCAAGGAATCCAAGAGTATTATTATATCTAAACAAAGAGAAAATCTAAATATATTAGGTTGGCGAGAAAGTCCTCACTCACTTAGGAAGCGGAAACAAAACAACATTTATTTTATGGAGCAACACCAACATTTGTTTTTCAAAATAAAGTCCATCATTCTCTATGATCTTCTTCCAGCGATCAGCCAGCATCCGAATCTGTCCAAGATACCAGGTTGATGCACGGCCGCAACATAGTTGCTTATCAAGGTTAAGATCCTAAAAGTTGAAACGTTTGCACCACCTCGAGGCATTCGCCTGATTGACTGTGCCTTCTCATTCTGTATAGCAAATTTCCTTCACAGCAACTCTTCTTGAAAGCTTTCGCTTGTAACATTAGCGAATCAGAACTATAATTACACTTTATTCTAGAAAAACTTCTGTCAGTTGTGGCTAACACAAAGAGAAATAAACTGAGCAGGGGCAACACACAACAGCAGCGTACGGAAGGTGGTATTCGATGAGTAAGGTTAAGCTAACCTCAACTAATGTTGGTGTTGCTGCATATAAATCATATCGATTATATTCTAGTGTTTGGTTAGATTTCGAGCTCTGAACTTTCGTAATTCGAAGTCTAAAAACGGAAGTTTTAGAACATTTTCGATTTTTAGGCGCTTGTTAGTCGGAATTTAGATAGCTTTGGGATTGGTTACGCACGGTACGGCGGCCCGTAACTCCAGTATTAGTTTAATAGTTTGGCCAATTTTGAGATAGAAAGACTCCTTGAAAATTCAAGAAATTCAGTTAAATTTCAAACTTTCACGCCCGTTACAGGCACTTTGAGATACAAATCATGCTTGAGACGAAAGTACTCGTATAATAGAACTAAAAAAATATACTAAATAGACCTAAAATAGCTCAAATGTCCAGATATGTATATAGCCCAATTTTACGAGGATAGGAATCTTAAGGATATTTTTGAAAGTTTCCTTATCGTAGCCTTTAAAGAATAATTTTGATATATTATCTAAGTAAATCTATCAGAATGAGAACTTCCGGAGTAGCACCATCAGAAAGAACGTAAAATTTGGAGGGGGGGGGGGGAGTTGCTGAAACTCACATTGCTCTAGGACGCATGGTTCTAGAGCGAAAAAGATTTTGGGGGCGTGCCCCCCCCTCCACCTAAAACTCAGAAAACCCGCAATAACATAAAATATAATAGTTTGATTTTAAAGAATATCGAAAGACTTATGTATATAGTTTCACATTTTCCTTTGGATGGTATAAAAGTCTTACCAAAGTGAATTCAAGAGTTATTAAAAGAAAACTAAATATGGGTCGGATTAGCCCAGTTGTCCCAACACCCGATTGGGAGGACTAGGCCTTATCCATTTATGCATTTGATACCATCCTAGTGCCCATAGAAGGTATCATACTAGCCCCCATAGCAGTGTTAAAACACGTTCAGTTCCCCAACTTGAACTCTGCTTTTTAACAATAACTCCAAATTTGTCATTGTTATTAAAAGGCCGAGAACGATTTTTGTAACTAACCGAGATTCGGCAGTTTTTGGTTAATAACATTTTATCTATTTGTCTAATTTATACATAGTTTACGATATTAAATATAAAATTTATCCTTCTTATAATATGTATCTAAGAATTAATTGGCTCGGATGTTAGTTTTGCCCCCTATTTAGGTTTAATTAAAGGGATGTCGTTCAAAAAGTGACGTCATTCATCCACAAATAATCGTTTATACTCGTATCTCCCCTATTATATAAGACCTATGGTAAAGATAAAATTCCACCATATTTATATCTCGGTATAAAGCCGATTTACCCCATAAAACCCTTCTAGTAAGGTTCGAATTTTAAAAATGCCAAATAAACGAGGAATGATTTTCCAGTTTATGCTCCACTGCCCCGGCACAAAACTCTCCATGATAAAATACTTTATACTCTGAGATGCAAAATAATTAGTTCTATGATAATGTATTGATGATAACTTCATTCATCCAATTACTTTGGATGCTATTGTCTCTAAACTTTGTCAAAATTTACCGAATTTGATTTACACCGCCCCACTTTAGGCCTATTTATGATGCTTTGCATAACGTTAGATAGCGCATTCAATCTCGCATACAGAATTATTTATTAAGTTGAACTGGGTCACTAAACTAATCTTCGACGGTCGGAGTCATACCTACGATCATCAAATTAAGTATGCAAGTTTGGGATGAGCTTGGGCCCCAAATCTCATTCCGATTAGAATTTCTTAGTTCGTGAGGTTCCGATTTCTAAGTCGAATATAACGTATAAACTTACTTTATGAAAACACTCTATTACTATGGGAATTCCCATATGTTAAAATATATAGTATGAACAAGGATTCTGACGTTACTATAAAAGTTTGGACATTCAGATTTTTATATAATGGGCTAGATAACGCGAAAGTTCGAATACTGCTCAAAAACTATATATGCCACGAAGATGAAACTAACAAAAATAGGAAAAACGGAAAAAAATACAAGGTAAAATAGATGGGAGATTTTTCCTCTTTTTTTTCTTAAGGGCTTTTCATTTCTAATCGATTTTAATATTGGACCGAGTAAAGAATACCTTAGTATATATACATAAAGTATCAAATTTTCATTAGCTTATGATTATTTTTAGCCTAACAAACGAGCAATCCTTTTCAAAAAATGGCTTTTGAGAAATATCTCGAAATGTATAGAGTGGAGAGCAGAAAGATTTCCACTATTCGAAAGAGCCCTAAAAATGCGTCCAGAGAATAATAGTCATTTTTCATTTCCGTGGCGCTTACGCTGTAAAATACAAACTCAAACAAAGAAAAAACATAGGCCTACTACCCTCTTGACCTGATTAAATATTAAATTAAGCTCATATAAATAAATATATAGTATCTAAAGTACACAGTTTTTCGCGCTCTTTCGAATCGTACCCGTATTAAATCGCTAGGACAAGCTGGTCCCTTGATATTTTTAGGCTCATTTCTTACGAAATAAACCCTTCGCTCCTAGACAGAGAAGTATGAGACGGAGGGCGTCGGCACTCACACCATTAGAAAAAGCGAGAAGATTAGGTTCGGCATCTATTAGATGTTTTTCTCCTTTTGGTTGAATATACATAGAGGTGCAATAAGGACCAAAGGTAAAAATCGACGATTTTTAGGCTATTTCGAATGATTTTCTCTTAATAAAAAGAAAACTATTACACATAGATAATTGAAAATATATAATTTATAGTACTTTTTCCCGCTCTCTTCCATGTTACCATTAGAAAGAATGTTAAAATATAGTTCGGAATCCTCTAGACTTTCTTTATCGGGGGACCGAATTATGTAGTTAAAATGCTGACGGAAGAGGATAAAATTGGCACCTATCACGAAAATATCTTAAGAAAAAAAATGTTTTGAACTTAGAAAGATGAAATTAGATGGCATACGGTAATTTTTCCCGTTCATTTCACTGCTGTATGTAAAAATCCGTTAAGACTAGAAAACTTCAAAATCTCTGTTTTCTCGAAATATCTATAAAACTATTAATCCTATTGAGATTGTTCATAGTGTATCAAAAAGAACGTAGAGACACATAATATTGTTTTAAAAGAAAAATCTATAGATTTAAAGATGAAGTTCAGAGATAGAGGAGGATTTTCAATGTTTTATTCGTTAACTTGAAATAAAAATTAATTAAAATTAGCTAATAACCCAAGCGCCTTCTATTTTATATCACTAAGAAGAGAAGACTTGGAGTCATGTTATTTCTGAAAATGATTTCTGCTTAGACCGCAAACAAATCGCGGAGAAGAAGAAAATTAATACACGAATGCTAGAGGCATGAAATTCGTATTTCAACCTTACCAAAGTTTTTTAGCGCGTTTTAACTATGGACAGTTAGAACGCGCTAAAATAAAATTGTTAAAGTCGAAATACCACCTGGTCTTTAGCAATATATATATATATATCATCATTCCCAAAGTCACTGTGCACCTTCATTTTGACATAGAACAGAGGCTTACTCTATAAGGGTAATCACATAGTAGGGTGGGTGAGGGGGCGGTAGGGACCAACCCAAGCCTCCAAAACACTGCTTTATCGCTGTCCGTCGATTACGACGCGAGTTAGGAATCTATAAAGGTTTGAAAATGGCGTGTATAGGTTTTAGGAGTTCGATAACAGTCGTATTCCAAATTTGGTTAAGATCAGCCCCATAGAAAAAGGTGGGGTCCTAAAAAGGAGCCTCCCCTTCCCAGTGATTTCGCCTTAGGCTACAAAAATGGGGAACAGTTTGGTGCATAAAAGTTGTGCATAGTGCACGTCTTTCATGTGTCTGGGTCCTAGGGATCGAAGGTATATCGAGTGCATCGGTTTTAGTCTCTCCAGATGTTTTTTCACCACATTTCCTTACCGGGGGGTTAAGACGGTCGTGTATTTAAACTTTGCACACCCCTATGCACTGAGCAAACTGTTCATGATGGTGATCCCCCACACCCCTTTTGGAAGTTTTTGGTCTATAGGACTCCCGAAGTGTCATTAACAAGAAAATTTGGATTTTGATACTTTTTTTTCTAAACCCGAAAGATGTTCGGAATTCGGGGGGACCAACCTCAAAAGGGTGCCCGAGGGATAAATTTAAACTTTTTGGATAGTTGAAGTCACGAAAAAACTTTTCAAAATTTCTGGAAGTTAAGGCCGCGCGCATCAAAGTTCGTTCGAAATACGTTAATATTTTCACCAAAATTTTCGATTTGGAAAATTCGATTTTTACTGCACAATTTTTTTTATCTTCCACTTAATCTATACTATTCGTTTATATGATTACAACCATATACATTTGGTCCCGCTGCGATAATAAATAAACTTTTAGTATATACACTCCAAAGTATAGAGTTGAAAGAAAGGGAAGCATTTTCAATTCCCTACGGAATTTCCCCATAGAGAATTAATAGAATTTGTGCACAAGGTCAAATCTCTTAAATTTTAACCGGCTCAAAAATCGTCTAGAATTTGATAGTCATTATCTTGTTAAAAACTCATTTTAGCGTACATAGCACGAAATACCTATTTATAGTCTACAATAAGTGCTATCGATCTATAGGATGAAAAATAAAGTTCATGAAATAGAAGAGAATTTTCAGATTGATCCGTTAACTTTAAATACAAATTCATTAAAAATTAGCGATTAACCCGAATGCCTTCGATTCTATATCGCTAAGAAGAAGAGAAGGGGACGCATCTTTGTCAATGAGAGCGATTTCTGTTTACACCGGAAACTAATCGCGGAGAAGAATAAAATTTATACACGTATGCTAGAGGCACGAAATTCGTATTTTAAGGTGGAATAGGTAGATTAATTAGAGGATAAGGCGGTATTAATGACCTTTTACACAAAAGTACGACTATTCTCTACCGAATGAATCTCGAGAATCTAATAAATCCCGTGTATTTTGGCCCCTAATAACTGTGAAACTTGAGTATATCGACCGTTTTTTACAAAAAAACAACACGAATATCAACTTTATGCGTAGTTTAGGAAAAAAATAATGAGGGTTGCTATTTATACTTTGAAAGGAATTTTATTACCGAATCAAATTCTATAGAACTTGAGTCTGTAATAGTTAAAGTAATTCCTTTATGGGAGATAAAACTTGAATAGGTAACTGCGTCTCTTTATGTTTTTAAGTTACTGATATATTAGGTATAACCAATTTGAAAATTGCTTCCAAATTTGGCTCTAAAGAGATTAAAAGTCTATGGGAAAAAATAGATTTTTAAGAGTTTTGGTAAATTTTACCGATATATATCGAAAATATGGGTCACCGATGCTAAATGCGTTAAAATTACGGAAATAAATTGATTTAGTAATTCCGAGGACAGCGCCCCTAAGCATTTCAAATTCTGAAGCTTTACGTGGAAAATACAACCTTTTTTCGATTTTTGCGGTTCTTGGACTGAGTCTGTTTTGAGAAACTCGCAAGCTACTCAGTGATATATATATATATATATATATATATATATATATATATATATATATATATATATATATATATATATATATATATATATATATATATATATGTACCACGGAAGGAAACGGAATAAAAAGCAGATTGGAGTTAGTACTTTCGTCTATTGGACATTTTCAAACTCAATGGTAAGAAAAAATAAGACACCAAGTATTTATACAAAGCACGTTACCTATGAGGTCAACATTTGAAAATGTCGAATAGACGAAAGTACTAACTCTAATCTGCTTTTTGTTCAGTTTCCTTCCGTGGTACATATTCATATTTATAGTTATCACGTGCTAACTTTCGTGATATTTCCCATATATATATATATATATATATATATATATATATATATATATATATGAAGTATAAATCTTTCACGAACGCGAAAGAATGATGAAAATGAATCCGACAAACCGCAAGAAACAGAAAACGGGATTTCTTTTTCTTTCTTCGGAAATAATATTTCCTAATTCGCAGAAATTCTGTACAGGGGTGGGATTCTAACCATGCACACTGAGGCAGCGAGCATCCGCTTTGATCTCAATTAAATCATCTCTTAGGCCACTTGGCTACGAGGAAGACCAAAATATCTTCCCAATAAACAAGCTTGTTAGCTAAGATTCGCAAGGTCGATCAGGACTATTAAATAGAAAGAAAATTAATAGGGAATTCAAAGGAGAATATACAATATATAAATCTTTCATGAGCGCGAAATGAATATATTTAGGTTAAGCGTTTGAAAATACCTTAGATGGGTTCTAGGGGGTCGATAACACCCATATACCAATGTCAAAGAGAGAAGGTTTACACTCCCCTCTAGAATATAACGTCTATCTGTGGTACCTGAGGAGATACATGGCTAGACAGACAGCCCCAAGGGAGCCACGAGATTTTCGCATGACTTCGTAATCCGTCTGGGTTCCATTCCTCTCCGTCGCATTGCTGATCGGCGCCAGACCAACGGCGCCAAGCACCTTTGCACAAAGCTGTGAGGCCGCTGATACTATCCTTCACACTGGCACGCCAAGTTTAATAAGACCCCCCCGTTCTTTTCGGAGCCCCCGGGCAGCCGCCTCTGTCGAGGCAGTATAAATACTTTGAGAAACCAGTACCATACAAACCTGTCTTTGTTAGCAGCCACGTACAATCTCGTACAACCTGCTTCGTCTCCCAACGGCTTCCATCTACGAACCCGACTCGTCACCTCTATCCGGCCTTGGTCGCAAGGCAGGTAAGTTTTTCCCTAAATTGTTCTTCGCGTGTGCGAAGCAACCCTAACCTAATTTTTCATGCACCACGATGAAAGATGAAGAATATTGTCTGCCAAGAAGTGTTGTAATGTAGCTTTGGTTAAAGAATAATTTGTGATAGATATAATAATTTCAATATTTATCTTGCTTATGACTTTTTATTTTATATATTTTACCCTAGCAACGGCGGGTACCTCATTATGCTCCTAGATTATAACACATCATTAATTTAATCCATGTTTTTCACCATTTTACTCTTTTGATCGTATTGCAAATGTCCAGGGACGGAAATTCATCTCTTACAAGAACAGGACCAGTGTTATTTCGTATTTCACGATAATTTAAATATTATATATATTTATTCCTATCACAAATCAATAAAATACAAATATATATTAGTCTAAAAACAAATCAATAAAATACAAATATATATTAGTCTAAAAACCTTTTACCATGACTCATGACTATACCCATTTTCCTTGGTAACTTTTCTCTAATGTCACGATATCCTCTTATCATGCGACTCACTGATATCAGGCAAGTTTTTTTTAAACAAAACTTGATGTAAATACAAAAAAATGCACCTTTAAAGAAATACGAGCGCGTAATTCCTTAAAGATTTCAATAAGCTCTGCTTGTAGTTTTGAATTTTTTGATTTCCTAAGAATCCATGAACGACCCCACCAAAGCCACGCAATGTTTCTCTTTCGATTTTGGTCATCCCTATTTCAAGGTTCTTAGTTTAACCTTGCTTTTACTTGTGGTCCAACAAGTAAGTAAAAAAATCAAGGCAAACATGATACGGATTTTTAAAAAGCTTCTTCTTCAAAATCTAAAGCCTTCAAAAAATAAAGCCCTCAATTTTTATATGAAATGCGGGAAATAAAACTATGGCAGGCTGTACAAGAGGCTTTGTGAAAACATTTAACTTCTCAAGCTGTAATAGAAGACGCTGGGACACTCTAACCTTACCGTTAATGCTAATGTGAACTTTAATATTCTAGAAGCAATTGAAACATGATATTTTGTGTATTCGCCTTGAAAGCCAATCATTTTGGAGTCCACACAAACATCTCACTTAAATTCCGCATAGGAAATTTTGTCAAAATGGATGTTGGCTTTCGTTGTGTATAAACACTACTTTGAGACTTCGCCTTGAGCTGAGTAGCAACAGTCGCCATTCCGCATGATCATGCTTCAATCTCAAATCATTTAAATATTTACCAAAACAGAGTTCCATTTACATCAAAGTAAATTTCAAATCCATCATTTCCCTTTTGGTGCACAGATGTCCTGCAGTTTGCCCCTAGTAAATTCTTTTCCCTGAGTTTTGATGTTAAAAGTTCAGCTCCTATGTCACGGATTAAATCATTCAATTCACTTTGATTTACAAAGCGGGGAAACGTACTCATTCTTGGCAGGAATGATTCATCCTTTTCTTTCATGCCACTATTTGCCGACTCTTCTGATCAAAAATCTATTACATCATCTGTATACAAAAAGAAAGGACTACATTTACTAACTTCAACGAAAACATGAATGAAATTAATGCTACATTTTACGTAAAAGTAAAATTTATGTAGCATATTACGATAGGTTTTCCTACTTAAGTTTTTGGGTGGAGTGGAAAGGGTTACTGGTAAGTTATCACGAGGGACAGATGCTACAGGAAGGACAGATGCAAAAATAGCAGCCATATTGGTGATTCTTTTGCTCCCTTTATACTCTAGGAATAGCGAAAGCATGGTTCTTCTTGTACTACTCAACCATGCTATTATTAATTAGGCACCAATATAATACCCACACACGTAACAAAATATATCAGGAGAATTTTTGCATCCTCTATTAGTCATATACAAGGAAGCTAAAGTTATATCTTAAGAAACAATCTGAAATAGAAAAAAATACAGTAAATTGTAGAATATATAAATCTTCAAAAAGTGCAGTTTTTAATAATATACAAAAGCTTTGGTACGATTCTCAAGATGAAATTTCCCCCATCAAATAAAAACTCACTCAGTTTACTAGCCAAATAGCTGGTAAATTCTCTTTCTCACTTATAGAGTAATTCCACTCCTTACATAAGTGTGTACTAGTGTATGCAATAGGCATGAACTTTCCAACAAAAATTAATTGAATATAAGTTGACCTAAGTCGAATTTTCTTTTTGGAAAGGTAAGAACACTCATTGAATTTATCTTTTCTCTTTGTGCTCTTAGATCAATATTATCAATGTGAAAACTAAGATAATTTATACTGGGCAAACGCCCAAAACATTTGTTTGAACTCATTGCCATCTAGGCGCACCTTAAACACTCCAGCAGCTTTTAAAGGTGATAATGATAGTCTTATCATGTTGCACTGTGAATCTAAACATTGTCAAAATAAAAGTTATATTGTCAACTCCTTTCAATACTTCCATACTTAACGTGATGTATGTGTTGCATACCTTGGTAAGCCGAAGGGAAATAAAATAATTCAATGAGTATTGATTGTTAGCAAATGTAAGATACTTAGTCTTATTTCATAAGTATTGTTGGTAAGTTGATTTCCCTTATGTATCTTGCATGTGTGAATTTTCTAAGTTTTCTTCTACTAGTGGCATGAATTCTGCTTCAAAGATTGTGATAGAATTGAATCATCTAAAATAAATGCACATCCTATTAGTATTTCCTGTCTTATTTATTAACCATCTCAACTGTTGAACAATAACACTAAGGAACACTATTTTCGTTGAGTTATATCTAACAGGTGTTTTGTTATTAACTTTTGGACTTTGAATCCAAAATGTCCTCCACGTTTTCTCTATCACATCAATTTTTTGATTTCAACTAAAGGATACAAATTTATTTTATTCATAAAAGATATTGTAACAGTAAGTCAAATTATGTGCAACTATTAAGGGGAAAATTAACCATAGGTTTTCTTTGAGTGACCAATATGTGGTAAATTTCGCTTTATACTCCAACAGTAGTCAGTAAACATATCAACATGTTATCTACCCTGATATCGTTCTTCCATAACCTCTTCAAATCTTAGAATCATTCACCTTGCTTATCGCTGACTTCACCATGGTTTTCAGAGAAGTAAACAAGATATATCTACAGAAAATTCAACATGATGCTCATGTTGCAACTGTGCGTTTTGTAGCTTCCCCATAGTTTCAGGACAATCTTGGTGTAATTCCATGCTCGGTATTTCCAAAGGAAGTTCGGGCAAGGTGTTTAAATTATCGATTTCATAAATAAGGCCAAACTGTCAAGGTTTCTACCCAGCTGAGCGAAAGTAAATTACAAAAAGTTAATCTACCAATATTCTCTGAAGATATTCTCCACTGTAGAAACTTTCATTACCTCTATTATAATAGCATTCATCTTTGAGATATTTCCAACTAGCAAAACTTTGTTCAGATTTTGGAAATATTAAACGGAGACGCGTTGCGCCTACTTAATGTTTATACCATTTCTCGTAATCATTATCACGAGGCTTATGGGTTGCTAAAACCTAAGTACGGCAAAAGGACGAGTTAGAAGGAACTAAAATGTATGTAATTCAAAAAGCCTCTCGCATGTGAGGGCATCATGCGTTTGGCATTTGAGTAGCCTCAAAGCTCTGGGTTTTGATATTAATGCTGCATGGTTTTTCACCATAAAATTATTGATACATAAATTATCCTCTCCCATACGATATCAAATCAATATGGCGCTTAAAAAGAAATCTGAATATTGGCAGTAAAATCTACTACGAGAGCCCTTGGTAGAAGAGATTCAATTGTTTCAGCAGAGATTTAGACAGTCAGGAAGTGAAACAAAAATTCAATTTTAGAGTTCAAAATGTCACCAAGCTACCAAATGGAATATGGTTGCTATGAAATACACCCATTTCTCTAGAACAGAACTGTAGGACTTGTGTAGTAATCAAAATATGGTTTATGCCTCTCCCAAATATCTTTCCCTTTCCGATAAAATAAAGGTAGTTAAAATGTTGAAATTGTTTACCAATTGTTTACGATCGAATAATTAGAAAAACGAGACTAAAACTAAACTTACCTCTATGAGATGTCAAAATATTCATCATACAAGGCTCTTTCCTAATACGAGGATAAAAACAAATGTTATTTTCCCCCCAAGAATCCAAAGTCTATATGTTGTTTTCCAATTGTTTCCCAACGTAAGGGACACGCCGATTTTCTTTCCTGTCCGCCGTGCTGACGGGACTCAACACCCCGTCGGGCCCCAGCTTAGCCTTTTCTCCATCTTCCTGACACCCTATCTTCTTACCCTGCTTACTTTCCATACAACCTCTCCCAGCTTCCTCTTACCAAACCAACCTGGATCAGGGCTGAGGAGAGACGTGGAGGGGACAAGGCCCCCTTACCATTGAGCTCCGGTTTAGGGTGGTAGTTATTTAACAACCTGCTTCATCCCCACCCACCCCTTCCTCATATCCCCTTTCTTTTTACTTTCCATGTCTATCGATTTTACGCCAAGCATAAAGTGGAGCCGCTATGCCGATTGGCTACCAGGCCACTAGGCAGGATAAGTGGCCTCAAATGGCAACAGCTTGTTCTGAAGACCCGTATTCAACCCTCGCAAAGCGGGCTCCTGCGTGGAGTGAATAGAGTTTACGTCCCGTGAAAATACGAGGGTAAACATGCCCATGGATGAGAAAAAAAAATAAAATGCCTCCCTTTACCCCACCTCCTTCACCACCGACGGAGCCACCTTCGGGCAGCTCCACGGAAAAATGGAGTTCCCTCCTCCTCTGTGCTTTCGCAGAGGACCACCGAAATACTTCTACCGGAGAGGAGGCTTACTCATTTTTTATGCCTACGGGTGCAGTCAACTCACCCCCACCCTCTGGAGTCGCCTTTTTACAGCGGCAGTCCCCACTTTACTTTCTCAGGGGACTGCCAAGAAAGCACGCCACCGGCCCATAATTAACCGGCTTGATAGGGCCAACCCCCTTAGGGGGGCGAGAGATACCAGGAGCCGCCGGCCTTTGCCCTCCAAAGTCCTGCTGGCGTGCATATTGAGCTTATAGGGGGTCACTGTACGTACGCTACTCTCCTCCCCGACTGATGCCGGTTCGCCTGCCTATGATAGGAGAAAAAGGTACCTCAAAGGGGAGCCGTAATGTCTTGGGGTGGTTTTGGCCACAGGGCGGCTCCGACTGAGATGGAAATGGTTCTTGAGGTGAGCCGGCCTCAGACGGTAGAATCGTTCATGGGGTCGAAAATGGGCTCGGTGCCAAGCACAAAACCCATGTCCGCCCATGTGAAGGCTTTTTCTCAGACGGCGCGGGCGCCCGAGGTCTTACAATGAGAGGAGGGATCTCTCCCTCCAGCTGGAGCCCCTGGGACAGCCAAGACCTTGCCTATTTCAGAGAAGAATCTTGCTGAGGCTGACTTATCTGGCCTAGTGGCTCCTGCCGATGGAAGGGAGAAGCAGGTTTAGTACCCGCCATCCTCTTCCAAAAAGAAAAGAAACCGAAAAAAGACAAAAGACTCGGGGCTCTAATCCCTCTAGAATATCCACGGTAATGAACTAGGCCATTTCTGTTTCTGTATGCGACCAAGCCAAGATCGGCACGTCCAAACCCGGTACTCACCCGGGTGGGAAGTCCATGACAAATACCAAAAACGCTTTAAACGCTTCCTCATTATTCGCTGCACTGATTGCAGCATGTCGGCTAAGGGTACCATGATACATCAGAGTAGAGCTAGCGTGATTGGTAGAGAGACAAAAATGACCCGTTTCTCGGACGGTAGCCTCCTGGCGAATGTGTCGAATCATTCCGAGGTGGCCATGATTAGTGCCATTTGCACACTAGATGGCATGCCGGTGAGTGTGACGCTGCACTCTACCATGGAATTCGTGAAAGGAGTGGTTTATGTGAGGGAACTCGTGGACAACTTCATAGATGACGTCACATTAGAGTTAGCTGACTATGGAGCCATCAAGGTCAAATGTGCGAGGAGAAAACATGGAGGGGTCACTCTTCTTCACGATCATCTGTGACAAGCTCCCTAAATCGGTGCGTGTCGGTTGGAATCGCTACCATGTGAAGGCATTCGTGCCACTGCCGCGGAGGTGCTACTACTGATTCCTATGGCTGAAGCGGCCACGCGCCTCCACCGAGTCGTTAGACTCGCCCCTGAAGTTGGTTGTGAGGCTATTATCCGTGGTTTTAAAGCTGCCTGCTGAAGGGGGAACATCACTAAAGGAGTTGCGGCTCCACCGCCTACACCGAGTGCTAAGCTGGGTGATTCGAAAGCGGTGGATCCTCCAAAACAGGGACCCCCGCCTGCATAAGGTTCCTAGTGGAAGGGAGGAAAAGACTCACATGGCGAGCGCAACCTTCCCCGATATGTTCTCGAGACCGAAACGTCTTCTCCGGCCAAACAGCGCCCGGAGTTCTCCCTCTGGGAAGCGTAGGGCAATTCCTGTGAGGGTCTTCTCTTCGAGAAAGGCCCCCCACATCTCCTCCAAGCTAGGCCTGCAGGGCATATTCATTCAATTAAATTGCCGTGGAGGAGCTGCAAAGGTTAGTCTCCTCCCATTTTCCCTTAGGAATCTTTTGCAGGAGACAATATTGGACTCCTGCTCCCTACCCACCAGTTTTCCGAACCCACGACCAGGGGATGGAGGCAGGGCAGGGGGATGCTACATTTACACCCGGCATGATGTTTTCCTTCTTCTCTTCGCTTTAGACACCTCGTTTCAGGCAGTAGCTGTGCAGCTGCACCTCGATAGGAGGTATATAATTATTTCTGCATACATTCCACCGTCAGCCGACTTCGACGCGTGGGACCTCCACTCCGGCATGTCACGGATGCCGAGGAGCTTTCTCTGGCTCGTAGATATTAACGGTAGACGCTCGCTTTCTTGGAGATTACTCAATCGATTCCAGGGGTCATTCATTTTCTCGGCCGTTGCCGCCTGAGACCCCGGTGGTGCTTGGCGTGGAGGTGGTGATCCACATTTGAGGAAATGACTGATTTTACTGTCTCAGTCGGGTAGTTTAGGTCGATAGATGAGGCCGTTGAGTTCTTCTCCGGCAACATCATTTCCGTGGGGAATAACTACTATTATTAGAACGTCTGGCCGTTTTGCATGCCAATCGCTCCTGTGGTTGCCCTGAACCAGAAGCGTTATGCCTACATGCGCTATAAGCAGTGACCGAACGATTTCTTTGTCATTAAAATTTGTCGAGCAAGGGCTAGGTTGCGGTATGCTTAGAAGAACACCCGCCGCTCATCTTATAAGGCATACATGTTGTCACTTTACGGAAAGACCCCTCTAGCAGACGGCACATCCCTCAGTCGCCAACAGCTCACACTCCATCTGCAGCTGACCTCGACGGTGCCTATATCACCAAGAGACGCCAGTCATAGCCTAAGCTATTTTGGTTCAGGGCGAGGAAACTTCTTAGAGAGCTAGGTATAGCCCTCGGGCGGGGCGGGTCACGAACCTGGTTCTGACCAAGACACCACTTATCTAATTCTCCCTACTCAGTAGCAAAGGTCACTGCGGACGCTTGGACTATTTGAAGTTAGTTCTTAGAGACTCTTAATTATACGTAAGCTATTCTTTCTAATATCCCGTGAAACTCTATCGTGGCAAAGTAAGTGACCTTCATTTGTTTTAGTAATAACTTTCCCGTCATTTTCACACAGACCAATTAGATCTTATTTAATATCATTGGTTTTAGTGAGACCTTATGTGAGTTTTACCTCTTCAGATAGTGTTCTGCAGTTGTAGGTTGCAATGTGCAAGTTTATATTTGTTTTTGAGCTTTGCCATTAAATGAAAATGGTTATTATTAGGGCAAAAAGTTACCTTTCCATTATTCACCTATCAACGCTAAGGACCCCTCCACTACTGGTTTCCTACGACCAGCAGCCGTTAAAAATCGTTATTTATAGATGTTAAAAGCCTCTCTTATGACAAGGCTTGAGGTAGCAGGATAAGTCCTTAAGCAAATAGAAAGGGCTGAGGCAGTTAATGAGTGTGGCACAGAAAGGCAGAACAAGAGGAGGGCCTAAGCTGGGGCCGGACAGAGTACTAAGTCCCGTTGGCAAGGCAGCCAGGAAAAGATATCGCGGTACCCTTTACTGGGATAGGAAATGAGAAAAGTAAATCTAAATTCGTGGTGCCCTTTACTCAAATTCTAATCCATATCACAATCTTTTCGAACTCGATAAAGAGAAAATTAGATGGTATTTATTGTTTAATGAATTTTCTCTTTTTGAGTTTCTATGGTAAAAGCGGTCCTATTTTATAAGCTACAGATCACATAGTAGTTTTCACTTCTGTCCGTTTTAAATAGCAATCACCTCATTCGAACCGGTAAACTTTATAAGATTTCCTTCACCAAACACTTTTATTATTTATTTTCCTTACCACAACGGTCGTTTTCATTAGCCTTCATCTCGATCACTAGTAAGCACTTGCATTTCTGTGCAATAATAATAGTGATGCCATTTTTATTTGACTTATATGTGTCCACATGAACGAAATAATCGTTTCTTTAAGGCTCAGACTGCTTTTGAAGCGCAGACTAAAGAGGTCTCAAAGTATCAATTTTGGGGATCTTTGAAGCCACTTAAGCAAATGGACAAACGAAGGGAGAAACAACAAAGAAAGAGACATTCTTTGCTTCGTACACTGGAGCACTGAAAGAGCCAACCAGTGTCTTAATACGTTATGACTTCTGAAGCATTATTTCTTTGTTAACTAAATCACTTCATACCTAGGAAAGCGCGAACAGATAACTCAGTCCTTGAAGTTATAGAAAGGGGAGATCTTGTTACTTTCCCTTCATTATTTCTCAATTCTCTCTGCATGAATATTGTGAAAAGTCTCAGCTGTGTAGATGCACATCCATTAAAAGTTACAGCCCGATTTAAATGTTCTAAAATACTCTAGACATATATTTAATTCGGAAGGCAAGAGTAATCTTCAAGGAAACACATTCATTTTTAGAACCTAAGGAAAATTTTTTGAATGTTTGCATGTAGCCAATAGTTTTCCTTCTTTTTTATATTATATCTTTATCCTATAGGAAACATATACGGTAATTATTTACATCTGGTCATTCGTACAGTAGAGATGTGTGTCTAGCTTAGCTTTCTGTTATTTAGTCACTTATTATTTTTTTAATATGAAAACTCAACCGCCCCTACCAAAGAGTTGAGTTGGTGATGCATTTCTGTTGTCTAACTTTTTGCAGTCTCAGTCTTTTGGTTTTCAAATTTTGAATTATACGAGGACAAAAATTTAGCAGACAGGCTAGCTCCAACGGTAATATCTGTGTTCCATGTTTATATCCAGGAGTTCCTTCGAGCTAAGATCTGGTGGAAAGTATATTTCATTTGCGGTCGTATGATATAAGTCCGTCGCTACTTAAGTCCATTTCGGCGATGCCAACTTTGCAGTCCGCCAGATATGAATGTGGAAAAGTTAAGAATTACATAAATACTAACCCCATGTTGCCCAGGAGATTTTCTCAAAAGAAACGCCCCCCTCCCCCAACCACCATCCAAAAAAATCAAACGCTTCATCTTTTACTTAAATTAAAACATCAAATGAAGAATTAAGGAAAAAAGGTTGCCATTGATGACTTCGAATACAATATTTTATAATTCCACAAATAAATTACAGAATATCAATGCAAAACAATTTAATATACTATTCAATTTTTTTTTGTGGTACACTCCGTGGGAAAGGTAGAGAGTGTATGAAGAAATATCGTTTAAAAGAAATATGGCGAGCTCTGGTTGAAAAAGGTAACTTCCGTATCTACGTTATCGGTGAGGCACTCCTCAGAATCGAACTTGCGATACTTTGGATGATTTGATGGAAGCCTAATCGGTTTCAGATTACGGACCGCGACGTCCTTAGATCCTTTGAGCCTAGTTGAGCCAGAAAAACGTCTCATCTATGGATTTTAAAGGAAAAAGGTCAATTAAATTTGTTAAGGAATTTCGGGAAGTTTCTTTTGTTTTTATTGAACACATGGTTGCAGGTTCGGATATCGTTAGAAATGTGTATCTTCTGATTGGGATAGAGCTTTCGCGATGATGCAGGGCACCCCCTCACATGTCAGTTGTTAGGGCCTTCGTGAATTCATTAGGGAAATGGAAGCATCTAAAGGATTTGAAAGTGTAGAATGAAGGCGGAGAGAGCACCCGCATAATGACTCTGCTGGTGATGTACCAGATTCCTTCTTAGTTTGAGCATGGCGGGCATGAAGCACTCATAGTAATTTATTATTCCATTGACCAGGTAGGTAGCCTGCAATTCCCTCCTCGGATTCCAAGAAGGAGTGAAAACTTTGTGAATATCGAAAGTCTTACCGTCACCTGGGATGAGATGCTTAGCTCTGTTCACTCAAGGTTGTCCACAACTGTGTAATGAAATACAATTGGCAAGCCACCAAATAAGGTTGAGAAGCCTTTTGAGAAAGAGAAACAACAAACCTACCTAGACTAAACAACAAACAAGCTTCACACAAAAGAAGTGACTAGAGAGAGAAACAAACCAAGTGTCAGTTACACTAAACCCTCAAATCATATGAAAGGCCATCTTTTCGATTAGGTGGATATGGGCCTAAAGTAGAAGTGGATATACGAGATTCCATATACACAAAATTAAGTGGAAAGCCCCTTCCTAGGAGAGGAGGGATCTCTTCCTTTGGCTGATGCTCCCGTGACAGCCATGACCTTTTCCATTTAGTATAAGGTTATTGCTAAGGCTGGCCCATCTGGCCTAGAGGCTGCTGCCGGCGGGGTGGAGAAGCGATTTCATTCCCCACCTTCCTCTTTCCAAAAGAAAAGAAATCTAAAAAAGACAAAAATGACTCGGGGTTCCTCTCACTCCGCTGCAACCGGGACGACAAACGGGTCTGCTGACGTTTTGGAAAGCGACGAAGCGAAGAGCGGCACTTCTGGCCACGGTGCTCCCTCGGGTGGGGAGTCCAAGATTAAGACCAAAAGGGCGCAGAGCGGAGCCAAAATTACGTCTGGGACCCTCATTCAGATATTACCTACTGTTTACGAGCCCACTGGCTTCAAACGCTTCCTCGTTGTTCTCTCCACTGAGAGCAGCATGTTGGCTAAGGAAAGCATGATCGATCAGAGGAGAGCATTAGCTAGCGTGATTGGTAGAGAGCCGAAGGTGACTCGTTTCTCGGACGGAAGCGTTCTGGCAAACGCGTCGAATCCCTCCAAGGCGACCATGATTAGTGTTCTTTGAACACTTGATAGCATGCCAGTGAGTGTGACGCCGCACTCTACCAGGAACTTTGTGTAAGTAGTAGTTTGTGCGAGGGAACTCGTGGACCACTCCATGGATGACATCAACTTATAGCTAGCCGAGAATGGGGTGGTCAAGGTTGAGGGTGTTTTGGGAAGACAGGGAGGGGCCTCGAGACCCACCACTACATTCCTCATCACGTTCGACTGTGACAAGCTCCCTGAGTCGGTGCGTGCCAGTTGGAAGGCATTCTTTATATTGCCGTGTAGGTGATACTACTTTCACCGATTCGGCCATACTAGTCGTTCCTGTAGGCAAACAAACGCGAGGTTACCCGAAGTCTGTGTAAGTTGCTCCAAGGCCGAAAATGATAAGTCTAAAAAGTGTGTGACTCAATGTGTCAATTACGGAAGCCGCACCCCGCTTCTTCGAAGCAAAGTGGAGCGCATTTCCTTGAGAAGGAAATCATGGCCGTTTAGGCGTTCACCCACACCCACTTGGTAGACTAGGGGCTCAAAGAAGGTGGATCCTCCAAATGAGCGACCCCCTACTCCGAAGCCGCACCGTTTCCCTATCGTTTTGAGGTGGAGAGGGGTAAAGACTTGCATGGCGAGCCCCAAAACATAAGTCCTCGAAGGTGACGGCGCCTTCAGCGCATTGTCCGGCCAACATCGCCCCGAGTTTTGCCTCCGGGAAGCGTGCGGCCATTCCCGCGATGGTCTACTCTTCTAATAGGGCCCCCGCATCTCCTCCGAGCCTGGAGAGCATATTCCTTCAATGAAACTGTCGGGGACTCCGGGCCAGCTGGGACGAGCTGCGGAGGCTCGTCTCTACCCATTCAACGTTAGCTTTATTTTTTACATGAGTCCATGCTGGGCACGTGCCCCATGCCCACCAACCAGGGGTGGTTTTGCGACCCCCCCCACCTCGAGGTGGGGCCTGGGCATTTGGATGCGCGATTTATACCCAGCATGACGTCTCTGTTATTCTCTTTGATTTAGATACCTCCTTTTAGGAAGTAGCTGTGCAGCTGCACCTGGATAGGAGGTATACTGTTATTTCTGCCTACATTCCACCGGGAGCCAACCTTGACGCAGTGGGACTTCTGCTGCGTCGAGCACGATTCTCGAAATCTTTCTATTGCTCGGAGATCTGAACGGTAAACATCTCCTCTTTGGAGAGTGGAGACTACTCGATTAACCCCCGGGTCAAGTCCTTTCCGACCTGATCGACAAGTTGGAGATAGGTGTTCTAAATATGGATGGGTTTACGCACCACTGCCTGAGATCCGCTTCATTTTTCTGCATCGATCTATCTGTCCTCTCCGGATGCACAGCATGAATTTGGGTGGGGGGTGGTCGGTGCCCTCCATGGTAGTGATCACTTTCCCATTTAAATATCATTTTATGGGCCACTGCCACCCGAGAGCCCGGCGGCGGTGGTCCGCATTTCAAGATATGACTGATTTCTCTGTCTCAGTCAAGGAGTTTAGGTCGGTAGATGAGACCGTTGAGTTCTTCTCCGGAAAATTGATCACCGCGGGCCAAACTACTATTCCTAGAAAGTCTGGTCGTTTTGCACGCTGACCGCTCCCGTGGTGATCGGCCGAGTGTGAGGCGGCCTTCAAACAGATGCGTTATGTTTACATGAGTTATAAGCGGCGCCCGAACGACTTGACTATCGATGAATTTAGTGGAGCTAGATCTAGGTTCTGGTATATATCGTTTTACCCCCACCGGGCAGAGGTATAGAAGCAAGTCAAAAGGATTCAGGGCAAGTTCTTGCATGACCCCTTCCAGTTCCCCAGTAGAATTGGAGCGCAATCTCGGACCCCGGTCCGTGGCGTAATCCTTCGCGACCACTCTCTCCGCATTCTCTAGCCGAGATGCGTCTCCTCTAGCAACCAATGCGCGTCGTGATGTCGCGGAAGGCTGCCGACTGGACTTTACTTCCAGAGGCAGAGAACCTTTCAACGACAGGTTTACTCTTAGTGAGTTTTGTTCCGTACTCGCTTCATGAGCGGACACTGCTCCTGGTCCATGTTTCGACACCTCGGTGAGCGAAGCATGGCCTTTGTGTTAGATATGTTCAACAAGATCTGAGTAGAACGCATCCTCCCAGGTTCCTGGCAAATCGCTAACCGGAGAGAGATATCTCTATCTCGGCCAGTTACCGCCCAATTTCGCTAACATCCTGCGTATGCAAGTTGATGGAGAAATTGGTAAATGTTAGAATACCTTTTTTTCTGAACAGCGGAGTCCAACTGTCTTCTAGACAGTGCGGCTTCCGAAAGTTCCATTCCCTGTCGAATGCTCGTCTCCGAATGGAAAATGCAGTCTACGAGGCCTTCCTTCGTAGACAGTACTACGCTGCGGTGACTTTCGATCTAGATAACGCCTATGATACCGTATGGCGATACGGTATCATGGCGACTCCCAACACGATGAGGGTGATGTGACGCCTCATAATCTTTATACTTGAATTTTTGTAAGATCGTCAATTCCGCGTACGGTTGGGGGGAGCCGTATCCGGTCCAATGGAGCAGGAAGAGGGTGTCGCGTAGGGAAGTGTCCTCAGTGTCACATTATTTGCCCTGAGCATCAACAGCATCACCACGGTGCTCCCGGAAAATGTTCCCGCTACGCTCTATGTTGACGACCTTTCGATCTCTTTTGGCGCTGCCCAGATGCCAACTCTTGAGCTTAAACTCAACCAGCCATTTTACTTCGTCTCTCGCTATGCTGAAGTGCACAGGCTTCAGTTTTCATTGGCCAAGGCTAATGTGGTTCAGTTCTGCCGCCATTCACGCCTTCACCTTTACCCAGACTTGTTTCTCAATGGAGTACGCCTGGAAGTATTTCAATCGCACCGTTTCCTTGGTCTTGTATTTGTTTGACGCCTTACCTGGGAGGCTCATATTTGCAGCCTTAGGGTCTCTTTTACTAGCGCCATGAATATTTTTTGCATCGTGAATTTCAGCTCCTGGTGCGCTAATAAAGCTACTGCCTTCTTTTTATCGATCCTTTGTTCGTTCAAAGCTCGACTATGGATGCTATTTTTATGCATCCGCAGCCGAGCGCCTATTGCGGAAGGTGGACTCAATCCACCACACCGGCCTTCGCCTGGCGACCGGTGCCTTCAGCACTTCCATATTGAAAGCCTACTTGTCGATGTTGGGGAGCTGCCACTCACTCTGCACCATGCACAGTGCATTATTCGCTTGGACGCTCTCACTGGATCCGCAGCTGATCTCAACGGTGCCTATGTAGCCGAGAGATGCCAGTCATAGACAAGTTTCAAGCGTGTGATGGACCAGTACTTTTTCCCTCGCCCTTCCGAGGCACAAATCGGATATAACTATGCCAAATAGCGGGGACGTATCATCCGACCTACGAGTCGGCGGGGGCGCGTCCGGCACATAATACCGAACGTAAGGACGATGACTCTCCAGTGGTTGCAATAAATTACCAAATGAAGTAACGTATTAAACACGAGGTTATATATGCTATCACTTGAAATATCCATCCTAAACCCTTTGGTTTTAGGGCTAGGAAACTCCTTCGAGAGCTAAGTATTGCTCCCTGCGTCCTATTTCTGTCCAAAATGCCACCCTGGAGAGTACCAACTTTGAATAATCATCGCTTTTACAGCGCCGGGAGTATCGCGTTCGGCCTTTTTAAAGCACACTTCGTTTTATGCTGGAGCCGTGCCAGTGTATACCGATGGCTCAAATTCCCAAGAAGGGGGTCGGTTTCCACGCCGTATCCTCTCTGTTTGAAGGCAGCGAGGCTCTGCCAGGCGCTCCTTCTGTTTTGACAGCTTAGTTAGTTGCAATACACCGCTAGGTATAGGAGATAACGCGACGTGCCTAGTTGGAAGACCGGATTGTGATTTACAGCGATTCACAAAGAGCCCTGACTGCTTTCGGGGCAGTGGAATCTCCGCATCATCTGGTTTGTAATATACATGACGCCACGGTTTTGGCAAGCCACGCCATTTGATGAAACGCTCAACTGCGCCTTGCTGCAACGACTGCATTGTCCCCCAAACTGTTCAGCACATTCTTGTTGAATGTACCAGTCTAAGTGATCTTCGCGCTTATATAAATAAGAACTTAAGCAACATATTCCTAAAAACGTGGTGACTGCTTCACTCAAGGAAATCGATGAAGAATTGAAGCAATGAATGAATTTCCTGGTAGTCGCAGTTTCGAAATATGTACCCAAGACTAGTGTGGAGATATAAATATAACGAAGACCAGCAGACGCTAGTTTGTTTATACGGAGTCAAGCAGTCTCCATAATTTACGAGACTGGTGGTGTAGTCCGTTAATATAAACATAGGAGGGTATCAGAGCCTTTAGAATAAAAAACTTACTGCCTAAGGCTTTGTCGGCAGCAAATCTATGAACAGGCTTACTGTCCCCTCGATTGTTTATGTATATTTTCTTCAAATAGACGAAATCTCCCCTTCCCCGTGCGTAAACATCAAGGGGAGAAGTGTCAACACGTTGAAAATTTATGGCCTACGAGATGGGCTTAACGGTGAGCTAGTGAGCGTTCGCCTCTCCTAAACTCCCTCGTCTGCCCTCCATCAGGGGATAATCGACGTATATATAGTTCGATCTTTAGAAATTTAAAAGAGAATCCGTGTAACGATCGAGAGAAGAAGACGAGTCCCTGAGTCAAACAGGGAATAAAGAAGATAGTTGGAGCCAAGCGGGACTTACCCTCCCGAGGCTGTTTCTTCAGTCACTTAGAAGAGCAGACCAGTGGTAGCGAGACCAACTCTCCTACCATTCTCGTCCAGAGAAAATCCCGTATCTCAGTCTGCTGAAAAAGTAGAGATACCCCTCACCATTGAGGAAGAACAAATTGAATTCCACTTTGAGAAGAAATTCACATCCCATCATCGAGAAGCCAGAATTGATAATGCAGGGATCGGGATAACTTCCATTCATCCAAGATCCCCTCACTTACATCTTCTAGTTGAGAGAAGCATTGCCACCCGCCTCCAGCTCCCCGGGAGAAGCATCACCCATTTTGCCCAAATCACCTCAACCACGCTCGAATCAACTTATCGAGGAGGTTCACTTTCAAGGTCACCCAACTGTCGACACACTTTGAGTTAAGGGGTAAAACAAATACAAAATTTATGTATGTTTGTTATTTCCCATTCCTTGTGGAAGTGGATTCGGAACAAAACTATTTCGATCTGGCAGTCGTAACCAGACAATTTCAATTTCAATTTGTAGTGTTAGTTTTTATTAGACCCTCTTGCTATATAATTAGTGTAGTTAAAGATTTAATATTTCGTTCTTTTAGGTGATTAAAAGTATATTTTGTCGAAGTTGTTTTAATTACATCCTCGAACGCAGCAAATGGCAATGTATATATCATAATACGAAGCCTCCCTGGTTAAAGAATTAAATTAGAGCACTCTATAGCAAAGTAGAACCGATTTACTCATGTAAGAATCAAATCTACATCCGTACACGGCTGTAAACCACGACAAATTTTCTTCGAATAATACAACAACACGAGTGGATTACCGAAATTAATAAGAATAAATAATTTAAGATGGCATATAACTCAATATGGGAAGAATAATTTAGAAAATTAAAAGAACTAAAATAAAAAATGAACTATCATATAGAAGAACAGCAAGAAAAAAGATGGGTGTGAGGGAATCCCCACGTGGAAGATCTTTAGCAGAAAGGAACTCCCATGTGCAGCAGAAGGCCCGGCTAGGCCTAAAGTGGTAAGCCTACCCCTATTCCACAAGCGGTAGCCTCGAATCGAGTCCCCCACGATTCACCTTTATGCGGGCTAAAATAGCTCTGTAAAAGATTCAAGGCCCTTCGAGAGTAGAGCTGTTTCCCGCTAACCCCCAACTCCGGGTAGAGCCTCGGACATAAATAACGCTCGACTCCCCGGAAAAGACACAGAGTTGAAAAGTCTCCCGAGACACCAAAAGATTCCCCATGGTTCCAAGTCAAGTGCTAGCAACAAAGCAAAGTGACAGCTGGACTATTTTGTGTATTTGGAATTAGCCCCAACCAGGAGGTAATTCCACTGAATAATCGCCCCAAGGGATTTTCCCGACTTCTCCCATCAACTTCTGTCAAAGCCTTTCTTATTTCGGGTAGCCGAAATACTCTCCCCTAGACCGGAAGTTACCCCCCCCCCCTTGTTTTTGGAGAACCGTCATCACTCTAATCTTCTGCTCAGAAGTTCCGAACGGCCACACCTCACGTACAGAAGACATCCGTAAGCGAACCCCTCTCCCCCCCCTTTAGTAACCCAATTGAGTTAATTCCCCCTTTCATTTACTGATGTGATTTTGCCCGTTAATTCTCTGAGGTAATTTTTCCCATTAATTATCTTATTAATTTTGTGTAAATAAAATTATATTTTTATACATGCCTCTTTAAATAACCTTGAGCTTTGCCATTGTCCACAATTTACCTGACCTCGTTGCACTCTCTCGCTACTCAGCCCGTCTAAACTCGTGGTTTTCCGTCCCTTTTGTTGGTTCGCTTTCAAGTTATTGGTCCTTCCCTCATAGATATAATATGGTATTGATATAATGTAATGTCATACCACGACAATGGGATAAAATCACTAGACACATTGACTTAAAGAAAACACCAAACAAAAACTGAAGAGCAATTAACAGAATAAGAGGATCGAAAGCAAGAATAAAAATTAAACTTATAGATGAAAACGGAAATGTAATTCAATAAAATCAGGAAACAGAACCAAAATTTAGAAGTCAGGGAGAGTCGGTTTCTGAATTTCACCAGAAAAAACGACGAATTCTGTGCCGAACCAGAGGAATGGGAGCATGTGTACCTACGAAACAACTTAAATAGGATTGCTCTTGCATATACATTAGACCCTGAGAGGTAAGAACCAGTAGGGCCAAGGTCAATAACAACCGATGAAGAAGTAATGAGTGTGATAAATTCATTTAAACAGAAAGCGCCATGGCCAACATACAAGACTAAAATAAACTCCACCAATGCCTCGTATAACATCATAAGAGCATTAAAAATCATCTTTAAACACCGGCTACTTCCCTGACTCATTAAAACCGCAACAAAACCAAGCAAACCTCCAAATCACCTGAATAGTTACAAGCCTATATCGTTGTTGGAATTTACCGGTAAAGTATTCGAAAAGATAATGAAAAGAAGACTAATAGAATATATAGAAGAAAATCATTTATACATATATTAACTACCAGTTTAGATGCCGGAAGAACAGGGATACACTATAGCCATCAGACTGATAAGCGAAAAAATAGCACAGACAAAATCGAAGAAAAAACATATGAACCTAGTGCTCAGAGATGTATATAAAGCCATTGATAAATGCTAAATCTTCAAATTTACAACAATTGGAGAAAAATATCAACGACTATACGACGGAAAGAAAAGCGAGAATCGTGATAAATGAATACGAGGGACCAGAATTTGAATTAAGGCCAGATTGCAGCAGAAAGGATGTCTATGACCAACGTTATATTCAGTTTATACAGCTGATAAGCCACTACCTATTAGACCAGAAACGCTGTACATCCAGTTCGCAGATTATTGTAAGACCCACCCTGAGTCCATGATTGTCTACATCAGTGGCCGCTTTTTTCGAGTGAAGTCGATGATAGGTTTTGACTTCATTAGGAGTCAAAACAACTCACCTGTAACCCTCGTCCCTCCTCTCACTCTCTTGTTATTTTCCCTCATTTGTATGAAATTGCGAGCGAGGTTCAAACCTGTTTACCTTCAGATGAATGAACTTGCGATTGAAGCGAGTTTCAAGCACCCACCCCCTCTCGGCCCATTGCCCTTTCTCGTAAGCCGTACGAACTTGCGAACGAAACGCGCTTCAAACTCATTTCCACTTGTTATATATTTATTTTTTTTTTTTACTATCGACTTCTTTGCACACTAGTAGGTCAATTATGTCTACATTAAACAAAGTCTCCTGACTAAAGTCGCGTGCCCTCACTTATTCTGATTTATGACCTTACGACCTTCAAAACCTTCAATAGTTCCCGGACTAACCCTGGGAGGACCTTGGCAATCATATCATTCGAAAGAGAATGTAAGGGTTTCAAAATTTCGTTAGAATCGGCCCCGTGAGGGTCAAGGTCGTAAAATGTGAACAACTCCAGGGGAAGAGAGGTTGCATAAAACAAGGTCTGCTGACCAAAAAGTCTCATGCTTTCACCTATTCTGATTTATGACCTTACGACCTTCAAAACCTTAAATAATTCACGGGCTAACCTTGGGAGTACCTTGTCAATTTGATCATTTAGAAGAGAATGTAAGACAACATAAAAGTTTCAAATTTCGTTAGAATCAGCCGAATAGTTATGATATTATAGCCAAAACCAAATAATTACAGGGCTAAACCGGGGAGGACTTTGACAATTATACTATTCGAAAGAAAATGTAAAACAACATTAGTGTTTCAAATTTCGTTATAATAGGCCCAATAGTTACAATGTTATTACAAAAAAAAAGAAAAGCAAACCGGGGACCGACCGACATTGTGAGATGTAGAGTCACCCGCGACTAGACTCGCCCGCAACTAAAGAGGGCTTCTCTGGATGATAAGTAAAAAAACCTCTTTTGATGTATCTGCTGAGTTTCGGACAGCAACAAACAAAGAGATATGAAGACGCACAGTGAGAAGAAGATTATTACAAGCTGGGCTCAAAGGATGTAATGCTAGAAATAAACCGTGGCTGTCTTAGGTGAAAAAGAAGAAGCGATTGTCTTGGGCAAAGGAGCATGAAGATTTAACTGATGATGATTGGGGTAATATTGTTTGGTATGATGAAAGCAACTTTGAGGTAGGTTCTTCACATTACTTTTCACCAATTTATTACGTTTGTACACATTTTTATTGCATACCAAAATATTTATCGGATACCAAAAATGATCAGTAAAATTTGTATTTCTCCTCAGTGCTTTGAAAACTTTAGAGCTGTTTATTTTGTCCCAAAAGTCAAAATAGAGCTGGTAGTGTAATGGTTTGGGGCTGTATGTCGTCTTTAGGTCCAGGATTGTTGTTGACTTGTGAGGGCAGAATAAATTCAGACACTTACACCAGCATGCTAGACCGGGTTTATCAACCTTCCTTAGGTACGATTTTCAATAATGACATACCAGATGGTGTAATCTCCCCCCCCCCCCACCAAATGCTCATTGCCACAGATCTAGAGTCTCAAAGGACTGGTTCGAAAAGAAAGGGGTAACGTTGATGAAATGCCCTCCTCAATCTCCAGACTTCAACCCCATTGAACATTTGTGGTCACACTTGGGCATAATAGTGAAGGTGAAGAAATGATTCTCAAAAAGTTAATTAACAGACAAATTTCATTGATTGGCAGAAAATTGAGCCAAGCACCTGTGCCATCTTAGTCTCAAGTATGCAAAAATGCATAAAAACAGATATAAAAGCAAAAGAAGGATATATCAAATATTCATTATTCCTAGAATAGACACAAAAGTGTTTATTCGTATTATGCCAAGTATGAAATAAATGATTCATCCTATTCTTCACTTTTTCATACATGCCCCAAAATATTGGACAAGGCTGTATATACCCTATCATACAAGTTCGTAGGCGAAATTTTACAATTATAAGTGAAAAATCAATGAAGAGTATGGATTAGTATTGTGATAAAGATTCTTTCTTTAATTTATATATTAATTATATATATTTATATTTTTAAAATAACTGAATAGGTTTCATTACAATAGAAGCTCATCAAATATCTCGTCCCAGCTCTCTCAATTTTCACTCAACCATTTGAATGACATGAGGAAACTTTTGGGGGGAGGCAAATCTCGTCTGGATGGATTTATCGATTTTATAGCTGAATTTAATACATAAATGAGATATGTCTAGACATTGTTTCTGAAACAAAGATCCCTTTCATTCAACATCAGTAATTATAGCACGATTAATCAGCGGTTCTCATCGGGAGGCCATGGCTCCCAAGGGAGCCATGTCAAGAATTTAGGGGGCCCATGGCGACCTGTTAGGAATTATACATATCTAAATAATGTTCGGAATCTGTATTTTTTAAAAATTTCTTCACTCACTGTCCTGACAGAAGAAAACTTTTCTTTGTATTTCTTACATCTACAAAATTCAACGATCAAATGGTTGTATATTTTTATTGTTGGTTTTACAATTACTATACTCTATTTTTTGTATATTTATTGTAAAGAAAGTATGTTAATTGAAAAATTGCAGTAAATAAATATCTTTGTTTTTACTATAGTAAAAACAACGATATTTATTTACTGCAATTTTTCAATTTTACGTATTAAATATATTGCACAAACTGCAGATATACATGTCAGGAATTGCATATACATATGTACATATACAATTACTGACATGCATAGCGGCACTTTGTGCAATATATTGAATACTTATGTGTTCTATGGTTAAATACGTATAGACCAAATAGTTTTATTACGACCCGGGACTAAAGGCGTCCAAATAGACCCCAACCAATCTGTAGGTAAAACATTAATTTTCTGAAGAAATATAATATAACAACCTATTTTAATTTTAAAACAAAGACTTTGGAACTGTCGAGGTATGCCTGTGAAGACTCGCTCGGCGTAGGGCGCATACACAAGCACGGACAGATAGACGACCTGAGGCCGCCTGCGATATGCTTTGGGGCAATTAAAGGAGTGGGGGACCGCCTCCTTGATTTTTATACAGAGTACAATTTACGGTTGAGCCGGATTTATCTAATGGCTTGCAGAGTTGCAGTTCAAAGGATATATAAAGAACAAGACCCCAAAATATAATTTTAATATATATAATAAATGGTGATATATATATATATATATATATATATATATATATATATATATATATATATATATATATATATATAAAAGGGGAACAAATTACTCGATAAAGATAGTTAATTGGATTGTGACAATTTATAATATGAAAGAGTTAAGCAGGAGGAGCAAAATTAACCTTGACTCGAAAAAAAGATATTAATTACGATTGAGCGGAAGTCAATTCAAAAGTGGATACGGGTGACGATTGACGGGGTGTAATCAGGGGATTACATCACAAGATCACTTTACCTTGAACCGTGATGGTGATCGGGGGAAAGGGGGAGACCAACGGCACAGGTTTTCGAGAAGATACTTCGAGGAGTCCTAACGATGAGGACTCGTAGATGGGGTTTTGAGTACTTCCTGTTGAAGAACGAAATTTTCTCTGCTCCAGAGAGATGGAATCTCAAACACAAGATGGTTCTTTGGCTCGGCTGGGAGTCCCAGATACGAAGGAACGGGAGTCTTGAGGTGGGTTCGAGATGAGGGGGGGCCGCACAGTTCTCAGGGAAGAAGGTGGCTCGATAGCTTTCCTCTGAACAGGGGCCAAAGCTTCACGAAGGGAGATCTGCTGGTGAGATCTTAACAATTAGGTACGACTTAAATAGGGGTCGCGGGACTTTGCTAGGGAACAGACAAAACGGTCTGAACAGAGGGACTGGCAGACTCTCAATCTCCTCGAGTAATGGCGAACTCTAGGTTAAATAGCCAGGTGGCTGGTCCGATAAATAGCCCCAGGCCATGGCCGTCCCTAGAGGATTCTCGACGTCAGTCTATGTAAACTTACTTCGAGATAACGAGTCGGATCGGACAGCGAAGTTTGCCTCGTGATATGGGGGTAGAGTTAGTACGGTTGCGCTCGCGAGGGAATACACATACCTGGGAAGCATGGGTGCGAAAGCTCGGCGTTATCGCGGGGGATGAGGTAGAGAAGAGCGTCCCAAAGCAAATACAGCTGGGTCGGGTTGCTCAGCGCAGGACTGCTTCCTTCTCAAAGATTCTAAACTTTCAATGCCAAGGAGCACGTGGTTTAGAGCGAAGGGGCTGAAAGGAGTATTTCGGGGAGGCTTCCTCTCACGCTGGTCCTTCGAGGGCATCCCCTCACAGGAACATATTAACATTGCATTTAACTAAATAAAATACTATATGTGTTAAGAAAATTAAGTTTACGATAGACTGTCAAATTCACTGTAATTTAAGGTAAATTTAGCGGACATGTTAAATTGCATATGCTTAAAATCTTGACACAACTTTATTAAAATAAATAAGATAATAGTTTAGTTTATTAATTATTACTACAACGTAATATAATTCTTAGTGTATTAATTATTAATTGCTTATACATGATTTTTCTTTCTTAGTTGTTGAAAATTACGTTGACACCATACTTATTGTATTTACAAACAATGTCATTAATTTAAAGAATTTTAGTAATCTTGCTTTTTTGTGCTAAAATATGTAAGACTCACTATTCTTCTCATTATTTCAAATGAGGCAGTGCTTGTGTGATATCAAGGAAGAATATCTGCTATGTACACAGATTGAGATCACCACAACAGCTGTAGATATGGGGGAAACTCTTTTTTTCTTTTTGTAAAGAAAACAGAATTCCCTGGGAAAATTTTTGTGAAGTCTGTATAGATTGGGATCCGACGATGCTGGGCTTAAAATCAGGGCTACAGAAGCGTTTAAATGAAGTGGCTCCGTATGAGAGGGTTCAATGTATGATCCATCGTTTTGCATTGGTGTTGAAAACCCTCCATGCTAAACTTTGCAAGATCCTGAGGGGAGGGGTCAAATGTGTCAATTTTGTGAAAGCTGGAGATTTGAAGACTCGCCTTTTCCAGAATCATTGTAAAGACATAGATTCGGAGCATGAACTTTTTCTCTTCGACTCAAGGGTAAGGTTGTGAATCGACTGTCTGAACTTCAGAGGGAGGTTAAAATGTTCCTGGAAAGGCAAGGGAAAGATGATCTCTTGAATCAATTCAATAAGGTTTTGTGTAAGCCACGACTTGCATACTTAGCAGATATATTTGAGCAGCTAATTTGGTTGAATCTCAAGCTACAGGGCATAAGAAGAAATGTGTTTCACCTGATTGATTGTCTTCGTACCTTTTTTGCCAAGCTCCAGAATTGGCAAAGGAAAGTTGGTGCCGGCAATGTTGTCATGTTTAAAGAATTTCCAACTATTCTTGGCGAGAATAAGGATCGTTTGCTTGACATATTACTTAAAACTAAAATTACTCATCATCTGAGATCCTTGCAAAGTGAATTTAAAATGTACTTCCCAGAATTAGAAGAGGAAGAAATGGAGTTCGCGACGCATTCATTCACTGGCACGCTAATTATTACTACCATTCCCAATGGTGTTCGGGACGAATTCCTTTATCTCAAAAATGATTCTATTGTCAAAGATTTCTATGAAGAAAAATCTCTGAATGAATTCTGGTGTTCAATGTATCAGTCATGTCCAAAAGTTATTGAGATTCCACTTCGACTACTCCAGCCTTTTTCAACTATCTTTTTATGTGAGTCTGGTGTCTCCACTTTCTACAAAAGAAATATTGTCAGCATTGTCAGCTTTGCATATCAAAACTTTCGCTTTTGATATGCAAAGATACAATTTTAGATACATACAAATACTTTCGATTTTAAAATAAAAAATACTTTAATTGATTTATATGTAAAAATACAATAAAATATACAAATCCTTTGATATAAAACACATTAATTGAACTTTTAAGAAGTATATCACAAAAAACAATCAAAATATAAGAAAAATATGATTGTCAACTCTGTAATAAATAATAAAGCAAAGGTGTTCTCTTAATATTCAGTTTTTACCTTTTTGGTAGTGTGGCTGAGGGAGAAAAACGAAGGGAAGCCACAAAGGTGTAGAAAATTCGTGAAGGGGGAAATGAAGTCAAAAAGGTTGAGAACAATTGGTCTAGACCAAGTTAAAGAGGTTTGGTAGATACTGATTTTCGAGCTAGTACTTAATGAGGCATGAAAAGGCAGAATTTCTGTAAGAATAGTAAATATTATATATATATATATATATATATATATATATATATATATATATATATATGAATGCAATGTCCCGCAGAAAAAAATGAAAAGGTATTTCCAAGTACTTTCCAAGAACTTAATAAAGTTCGAAAGTACTTGGAAACACCTTTTCATTTTTTCCTGCGGGACATTGCATTCATTTTCTACCCTCACGTGATACTTTGTGAGTTTTTCATTTCATATATATATATATATATATATGCAGGTTCTATTGAAGTCCACAGCTGTGGCAGTGTTATTAATTTTAATTTATATTTTCTTAATATATCTTACAAATTTTTTAACGGGGTCTTCGAGGCGAGAAAAAAACATCCGCGAATGACATTCTTTATACCTAGACGTCTTTGGACTATGTTAGGTCATCTTCAGGGAATTAACAGAAATGAAATTATTCAAAAATTGCTACATTATATAGGGTCTTTCAATAAGGTCTCTTGATTTTTAGATGTAAATAAAACAAGTTGTGTGTTATATATGCACTCAATTTATTTTAAATTTCAAAGTACATTTTATGGCATTAAGTGTGGAATATGACGAAGTTCAAATATCCGCCGTGGCTTCGCTTGGTGGAACGTATTAGGGGGGCTCAATTTTCGATGACTTTGTCGCATAAATCTGGCTGAATTTGCTGGATGGTATTCGTTATGTTGATTTTGAGGAAATCAACTGTTTACGGATTATTCGCGTAGACCTGCGATTTAAGGTAGCCCCAAAGAAAGTAGTCTAATGGCGTTAAATCGCATGATCTCGGTGGCCAGTTGACGTCGCCGCCGCGCGAGATGACCCTGCCCTGAAATCGCTGGTGCAAGATGTCTATCGTGGCATGCGCAGTGTGGCACGTAGCGCCGTCCTGTTGGAACCACATATCGTCAGTATCCATACCAGGCATATAATCAAGCTGAGGCCATAAGAAGTTGCTTATTATCGGTCTGTAGGTCTCGCCGTTGACGGTTATGGCAATCCCATCTTCGTTCTCAAAAACTAGGAACCGATGATTCCGTTAGACGAAAATATGTACCAAACAGTGACTTTGTTGGGATGCAATTGGTGCTGGTGTATCTCATGTGGATTGTTTTCGTCCTAAATCCGACAATTTTGCTTGTTCACAAAGCCATTCATCCAAAAATGGGCCTAGTCCCTGAAGATGATTTTTTTGCGAGGAACGTTTGTCGAACAGAGCACTGATTTTGATAATAATATTTGATAATTTTCACACGCTTTTCAACGCTATAACCTTCCATCGTAATTTGCCAAGAACTACTGGACAGTTCACAGTGAAGTTGCCAGATATCGCTTTAGCAATATAGCCACTATCGCCAGACAAAGCTCGAGCGTCTTTGTTGAAAGACCCTTTATATAGTATTTCTACGCGAACATAAGTATTATAAAAATTGGCCAATCATGGTGCGGGAAATTTTTAAGGGGAAACTGAGCGCTACAAGAAAAATATAAAATAATAAGGCTCAGATTGTCTGACTATCTCGGTCTCATTCTCTTTCACGGCAGTTTCTCCCCTGACCAGATAGAAAGAGATGAGACACAGAAGTGCAGACATGCTTTAAGTGCTACAAATATATCGAGCACACAACTAGAGCATGTCTACAGACCGAAATTGTCTGCTCCATATGTAGCAAGGTTTGTCGCATCTAGGGTGACTGTAGAAGTGGCAAAAAACGATGCATAAACTGCAATGGTGAACATGGAACCATGGCAATGTCATTCCCAGTAAAGAAGGAGGTTATCAAGAAACAACAGAAACTCAAAAAAGAAGAAGAGGAAGCTAAAACCCACAGGTCCTAGGCCAAAGTGGCAAAGGCGGCAGTCGACGTGGCCTCAGCTCAACGTACCTACCTTAAGGTAGAGAGTGAGCAGTCGACAAAGATCATGTGCTGCATATATTATGCGCACATAGCAAACCTCACAAAGCCAAGCTCATTCAAAAAAGAACTAAACCAGATGCTGACCAAAAATGGAATGGACGAGATGTGGTTCCCGGAGTACCCTTCCTCTGAGGAAGTTCTTCGGATTCAGATGCAGCCTCCTCAACCAGCCACTACACAAACAGAAGCTGTTCCCGTTCCGGCAAATCATCCCCAAAGTAATCCTGAACCCCCAACAATTGAAACCTCCAAACCAGATTCAGAGGCAAAATCCGCCAATGAACTGAAATCTAAACACCGCCACGGTAGCCGCATCAAACGATCACCCAACCAGAGGATGAGATCTGCCTCAACGTCAAAAGAGGGCAAACATGCCTACCACGGCAGAAAAATACATTTAAAAGATTCACCACCGAGAGTGCCCCATTCCCTGAAGTGAAAACAGATAAAGACGTAAGTGAAGCCGTGACCACCGGCCGTTACAATTGGGAATATAGTGAGGACATTCCGACTCAACCAAGACGCCTTTGCTACCATCACGACCTCGGAGTTCAACAAAAAGAGATCCGTTAAATGCCGATCTCCACCATCCAGCCCGTCCACACCAAATAAACTCGATAAAAGGAACGACTAATTGACAGACAACATGGACAGACTGACAAAAGACTTGACAATCTTACAAATGAACAATAACCAATGGGATGACAAACAAGTGACTTACCCAAACATAATCAGACGACGTGATCCTGATATCGTTCTGATATCAGAACACGAAAACGACACAACGCAGAAGAATATAAAGATCTTCAATTATAGCATAATAACAAAGAACCACAACCAGAGACGTTTCGATGGCGCTGCCATCGCAGTCAAAAGAGGCATTGAGTTCAAACTACTCCCATCTTTAGAAGAATCCTATCTGGCCATCGAGATCCAAACCACCCTGGGGGCACTAGTGGTGTCCACAGGGTACTAACCCCCAAGACGAGACTATATCCCGATGCCCAACTTTCTCCAACTGTATGCACACGGGAGAACAGTCTTGTTTGGGGAGGATCTCAACGCCAGATGCCAGGAATCCGGATACACCAAAGGTCTAAACAAGAAAGGGAAGAACATGAAGAACCTTATTGACAGGGGTATTGTTGCTCGCATTGGGCCCGACTTCCCCATTTATATCACCGACACCTACGCAACCAAGCCGGATATCACCCTGTCCAGCTCACAATTTCCCTACAATTATTATATCTAATCCCAAGCGACTACGTAGCTATCATGATTTAAATATCCTCGAGCTCAATTCAAATACCCGTCAGAGAGAGAAAATGCTTTTCCCGAGCAAACTGAGAATGGTACCGTACCTTCTCGGTGATTTCAGACCTAAACCACTCGAAAAAGCCACCCTGGAAGAGATCGATCAGGAACTAGCAAGGTTAACGGAGGTAATTGTGGAGGCGGACCGCGCAACGGAACCCAAAACATCCTATAAAACGTTGTCAGCACCAAGGTAGACACAGGAGCTATATGACCTAACGGACGAATAAAAACAGACGGTTAAGAATACTAAGGACTGAAATGAAGACATCCATAACAGAACAACAAACAGTACATTGTTTACCTAGTAGACAAACTAGATGAAAAAGTGGATCCTCGAACTTTTTGGAATACTCAATCAAGATTGAAGGGTAAGCCACCTGACAGAAACATACTCCTTAATAAAGACGACGGGACAAAAATGGACGCAACAGAAACGGAAGAAGAATTCAGAGACTACTGGAAAAATGTATTTTCCATCGCACCAGAAGAGAACGAACACTTTAACCTAAACTTTGAGGAACACATTCACGACCAAATAAGACAAGAACTAGACAGGACAAACCCCTTCAACAACACAACTGCTGAGAGAGAGATGACTGGTTGTGGACGGAAGATAACGGAAAAATAAATACTAACGACGCTACGTACCTTCAAACAGAGAGCAACAGGTAAAACAGAATTGACCAAACTCAACTGGTTGAACACCCCCTATAAAAGCCTAAACGTTGGCTATTTTTCGGACGAATGGAAGATCGCTAAAATGATCTTTTTTCCAAAAACCGGGAAACTGCCGGACAGACCAGCCAACTTTAGACTCATTTTCCTCCTCGAAGGAGCAGGCAAGGTCTTCGAGAAGGTCCTTGCTAACAGATTCCAAGATTTTATGGAAGATAACAACCTCTATAACCAACACCAGCATGGATTCGGAAGAGGGAGAGGGACTGATACGGTGCTAGCAATCATCACAGAAAACTGGCGAAGATTGCTAGTTAAAAAAGGTATGCTGACCTGGTTCTCAGAGACGTTAAGAAGGCATTTGACAAAGTATGGAGGACTGGGCTTTAGTAAAAAATACTAATACTAGGACTAAACCCAAGACTAGAAAAAATTCTATGTGACTATGTGACAGACATGATAGCGTATTTACAAATATACGACCACACGGGACCAGACTTCCAGCTAACTGCAGGCTTACCGCAAAGAGGGTACCTAAGCCCTCTCTTATACAATATATACACCCCTCGATCTATTCGATCCGGCCAGGGAAGGCACGCTGTACGTCCAATTTGCTGATGACATCTCTCAGATCATGACTGCCCCCTTCAAAAGTTCCGAACTTATGGAACAAATTCCCGCCAAAGAAATCGACCATGTCAACAGGTTCGAAAGAAGATGGAAAATGGCCACTAACACCCAGAAATTTAAGGTGATACCATTTTTCCGTAAGAAACGGGCCCATATCAAAACTGATAACGCTCGCATTCCTTACAGCACTGATGGGACAGTACTAGGACATAAAATAGGTAGAAATGGATACAGTAGCCACGTTGCTCAGACAGCAGCGCGAGCGAAGGTCGAGCTCACCAAGCTATTCAGGTTCCGAAACCTGAACATGACCAACAAAAAGAAAATATACAACGCGCTCATAAGATCAAATCTGCTGTTTCCACCTATACTAGTTCCGATAATAAATTGCGACTCCTCCAAAGGATAAAAAAAGGAGTGTTCTTAATAATGAATACCAGGAGGAGAGAAAGAAGGAGGCAGAGGGACCTACATCAAAGAATCCAGATGACTCCAATTAACATTGAGCTGCAAAGAAGAGCCCGAAAAATCTGGGAGAAAGTCCCACGACACATGGCGGACGAAATCAGACAGAGGAACATTGACATTCCGTTGGAATACATAAACAGAAGAAGGCTAGACTTCATCAGTAGTAAAGCACAGACCGAAAAACAAGAAACCCTCTTAAGTTCATGATCAACAGCCGTCCACGAGGATGAATGAGAAATTGCCCTGTTAACTAAGGCATTGATGACTGATCTCTTGTAACGTTCAGGACACTCAGAGGAACCGTTTAAGCAGAAGCCCAAGTTTGTGGCCTTAACGTATACTTGGCTCACAAATTTGGACTCCTGGGCACTTATGAGGATATCAAGGAAGGGAAGGGAACCTTCATCTTCCGTTTCGTGGGCGAAATTCAGACAAGAGTTGTTCTTGAATGTTTCAACTAGGCTATTCACTTGTTCAAGGTTATTCGTGTTCAAAATTATGTCATCGATAGAGCGCGCGTAGATGGGAGGCTTGGGTGTTATATTGCTATTGAAAATCTTGTTCTCAACTGAGCTCATGTAAAAATTGGCAAAAAGGATGCCAAGGGGTAACCCCATCGCCACGCCATCGATTTGCACGTGCATTTTCCCATCGGGGCCGTAGAACGGGGCTTATGTTGTGCATGCTTAGAGGAGCAGCCTCAATATGTCTTCAGGAATGGTGTGGGGGTGTGGAGCCTTCAGTATGGTAAATGGCATTGGTTATAAATTCGATGGTTCCATCAACGGGAACATTTTTTAATAGAGATTCTACGTCCATAGAAGCTAATACGGCTGATGGTTGAGAAGTCTGAAAGATATCTAGAAGAGCTGAAGAGGAGGGCAGCGTGTAGTCTGATGGGGTGTAGGGCACGATGATTGAGTTGATAAATTTTTCCAGGTCATAGGTCACGCATGGTGTTTGACTTATGATGGGGCGAAGGGGATTTCCAGGTTTATGCGTTTTTACATTGCCGTAGGCGCAACCCATCCTGAAGTAACCTTCAATTAGAGGAATCTTCATAGGCTTGGTAGTGGTGTTATTTTTTTGTGTGATGGGGTACCTAGCGTTCGATTTAAGCAACCTATATTCCATCTCCTGATGTGTAGATGCTGATAGGCGGACTTTTCTTTTTTAAAGGAAACTCTCTAATAATTCTATTTTGCTTCTAAATGGTCTGGGTTCTAAAGGAAGTAACTAAATCTAGTGCTTAGTATAACTTTATCTTTAGTGAGACTCCATTCCTTAAGAGCTTATGTTGCGAGAAGAAATCTGCGTGTAGTTTTACACATACATCAATTAGTTTTTTCTTCGATTTACTATATTTCGTTTCTATAATTTCTTTACGAGAATAATATCCTGCATGGGATAGAAATGTAGATTTTTATTTTTCAGTATAGTTCAACAGGGTCTCCAAATAAGCACGATAGGGGTAATTATTTCAAATGGGGCTTACAGGTGTCTCATTTAAATATATATCAACATTGTTGAACAAAGTGTGAAAAATATTATTTTCCATGAAACTGTTCTTGCCATCTTCAAGTTCGTTACTGTATGCCTTCACAATTCTTGCTTTAATATAAAGATAAACCTTACTATGATGTATATAATACTTTCCGCTACCAGATACATAAAATTCAACTGGATTGAGCTCGGAGGAGATATTTCTAAGTGGAGACTAAGTTTGATAGTTACTCTCAGCGTTGAAGGTTTAGTCCGGTAGAATGGTAAATAAATCGAATACCGTCTTCGCTCATACATAACTTTATGGATGAAGAGCATTCATTTTTACATGTGCATAATTTACAGTCGTAGATAAATTAATGAGTACATATGGGAAATGTGTGCTTCTTTAAGTTATGAGCAAAAACACCCCCATCCTCTTCATCATCTACCTTCAATATTTTTATATTCTTCAATTTCTTAATCAACGATTTTCTGCTATTTATTCCACCTATTTTTCGGATTCCCTCCCATCATCAGTTTCAGATTTTAACTTTCTTCTGATATATCTTCTAGTATCTAGGGTATAATTTTTAGTCGCGGTGACTCTATATCTCACTATGTCCATCTTTCGGAAGGTCGGTCCTCGTTTTGCTTTTGATTGTTTGAGTAATAACATTGTAACTATAAGGACGATCTAACTAAATTTGAAACCCTTGTGTTGTTTTACATTCTCTTACGAATGGTATAATTGCCCAGGTGCTCCCTAGCTTATCCCGGGAATTATTTTGTTTTGGCCATAACATCATAACTATTCGGCCAATGCTAACGAAATTTGAAACCCTTGTGTGATTTTACATTCTCTTTTGAATGATATAATTACTAAAGTCCTCTCAAGTTAGCCAAGGAATTATTTCGCAATAACATCATAACTATTCGGCCGATTCTAACGAAATTTGAAACTCTTATGTTTGTTTTACATTGTCTTTCGAATGATATAATTACCAAGGTTTTCGCAAGGTTAGTCCTGGAATTATTGAAAGTTTTGAAGGTCGTAAAGGCATAAATAAGAATAGGGCTTCGTAATATCATAGATATTTGCTGTAAATTGAAACTCACAAAGCCCTACTTTAAACTGACTGTGTTCTGTTTTAATGGATTTATTCAATTCAACTCTATAGTCAGAGATGGTATTTTGAGGGTAAACATCCAGGGATGATAATGAAGGAAAGGTGAGATAAAAACTCTCTGATTTCATCTTCACAACTGTTAAAAACCTACCTCCTTTCTTACTTTTATATATAATTTCACGAATGCATGGGTTCAAGGTGGTGAGTGATATCACATGCTGTGACGTATGACGTATTTTACTAGATATAACTTTTTTCCTATGCCTTTTCGTTTTAACTATCTCCTCCACTATATATTTCGTACGAGAGTCAAATTTTATTTTCTGTAGTTCTTCTTCATAAACCCCACCTGTCATATGTTATCCATTTAAATCTGTAATATAATATAGGTCTAATTCTTTTGAGATTCTATATATCTTAGAGATTTCCTCACTCCACCCTTCCTCGTATCCTTTTTTAAAATTGCTAGAAACGCATGAGATCCGAACATAATCACCGATCTTATATAGAAACCTGTTTTTTTACCTTCAATTCTTTGATTCTTGTATAGCAACATCATACATAACTTTGAACTGCGTGTGCCCAATCATTCTATATCTAAAATTATTATCAGCGTTTTCAAAATCATCTAACACTTCGATATATTTCCATGTATTATTAAAGGTAAAATATCTGAAAAGTCTTACCTCTATTGATCTACAAGACGAGTTTTGTTTTGTAAGTGAACATGATATTGTCCGATATTATATTCGCTCCATAGGCCTTTCCTCTTCTTTCATTCAAACTCTCCTCCTGGAATCTATATGGTTTCTTCCATGATATATCGTATAGCATTTGATACTACCTGCTCCGTCTTCTCCTTTAAATGAATTAATCATAGATATCTAGAATATACGTAAATTCTAATTTTTTTTTTTTTTTTTTAAGAGCTCATCTGGCGACTGCCTACTTGGGCATTAGTCGCCGTATTAAAACTAGCCTAGTTCTAGGCTACTTTAAAATAAAATTAAAGAGAGAAAAAAAAAACAACACCCCAAAAGGGGGAAAGGAAGCAAGCTGGTGCGTCGGGGAGAGGTCCCCCCGGCGCAGGAGCGTGCAACTAAAGGAAAAAAACAAAAAACAAAACAAAAAAAAAATGCAAAAAAAACAACAAAAAACAAAAACAAACAAACAAACCTTGCTTAAATAATAGGGAGAAGGCCGGCCTCCCCCAAGAAGTCAACAAGTCCACAAGTCAATGTGCACGAATCTGTCCCGAGCACAAGGGACAGGCGGTAGCGACCCCGCCCATCCCGGTACTGGGGCAGGTATCGTGCGCGAAGATCACCCAGACTGGGACATTCGACAAGAATGTGCCGAACAGTCTGGGGGACGACGCAGTCGTTGCAATAGGGCGCAGGCGAGCGCTCCATCAGATAGCGATGCGTCACACGAGTGTGTCCGATTCGGAGACGACAAAAAGCACCCTGAAGCCGCCGTGGCATTAGGGGATAGGTCCATGGGAACAGTCGCGGCGCAATGGCACGCAACTTTAAGTTCCCTTCGACCGTCTCCCATCTTCTTTGCCAAGCAGTCCGAAGAGCTGCCCGTATTCCTGCCATGTAGTCGGTGTGAGGAAGAGCGAAACGCTGGTCCGGTCGCAGAGTCCTCGCGGACTCTTTGGCGCCCTCATCGGCGCGCTCATTCCCCGCAATTCCTACATGTCCAGGAACCCAGCAGAAGATAATCTCGACATCTGCCCGGCTCGCCAAAACCGTGGCGTCACGGATATCGCGAACCAGGGGATGCGGAGATTCCAATGCCCCGAGAGCACTCAGGGCGCTTTGTGAGTCGCTATAGATCACAATCCGGTCTCCGAACCGGGCACGTCACGTAATCTCCCGTACCGAGTGGTGTATTGCCACCAGCTCGGCCGTGAAGACAGACGCAGCGCCTGGTAGAGCCCCGCTGACTTCAAACAGAGGGGATACGGCGTGGAAGCCGACCCTCTCTTGGGACTTGGAGCCATCCGTATACACTGGCACGGTACCAGCGTGACACGATGTGTGCTCCAAAAAGGTCGAACGCAATACTCCCGGCGCAGTACAAGCTTTGGGAGCAGAGGCGTGGCGACAAATAGCCAAATGTGGTACCCTCCAGGGTGGCGTCCTGGGCAGAACCAGGGGCGCCACCGGCCCGAGAGCTATATCTACCTCTCGAAGGAGTTTCCTGGCCCTAAACCCAAAGGGCTTAGGGTATGTCTGGCGTCTCTCGGCAGCATAGGCACCATCGAGATCAGCTGCGGATGCAGTGAGAGCTGTTGGCGACTGAGGGAGGCGCCGGGCTCGCGCATACAGGCGAGTGATGCACTGCACGCGGCGCAGAGCGAGTGGCATCTCCCCAGCATCGACCAACAGGCTCTCAATGGGGGAAGTGCGGAAGGCACCGGTCGCAAGGCGAAGGCCGGTGTGGTGGATCGAATCCACCTTCCGCAATAAACGCTCGGCTGCGGATGCTTAAAACTCGCATCCGTAGTCGAGCTTCGAGCGAACAAAGGATCGATAAAAAAGTAAGGCGGTAGCCCTATCAGCGCCCCAAGCGCTGAACGTCACGGAACGGAGAATGTCCATGGCGCGGGTACAAGAGACCCTAAGGCTGCGAATATGAGCCTCCCAGGTGAGGCGTCGGTCGAATACAAGACCAAGGAAACGGTGCGACTCAACCACATCCAGGCGCACCCCATTAAGAAACAAATCTGGGTCGGGGTGAAGCCGTGGATGGCGGCAGAAGTGCACCACCTTAGTCTTGGCCAAAGAAAACCAAAACCTGTGCGCTTCGGCATAGCGAGAGACGCGGTTCAATGCCTGTTGGAGTCGACGCTCCAGAGTTGGCATCTGGGCCGCGCCAAAAGAGATCGAAAGGCTGTCCACGTAGAGCGTAGCGAGAACATCTTCTGGCAGCACCGAGGTGATGCCGTTGATGCTCAGGGCAAAGAGTGTGACACTGAGGACACTTCCTTGCGGGACACCCTCTTCCTGCTCCTTTGGGGCAGAGAGGGCTCCCCCTACCCGTACGCGGAATCGACGATCTCGCAAAAATTCAGATATAAACATTGGGAGGCGTCTTCTCGCCCCCATCGTGTGGAGGGTCTCCATGATACCGTATCGCCATGCGGTATCATAGGCCTTCTCCAGATCAAAAAACACCGTGGCGTAGTGCTGTCTACGAAGGAAAGCCTCGCAGACGGCAAATTCCAGTCGGAGCAGAGCATCCGACGTGGAGTGAAACTTACGGAAGCCGCACTGTGCAGAAGACAGATGGCCTCCGCTGTCCAGGAAATAGGCTAATCTAACATTTACCAATTTCTCCATCAACTTGCACACGCAAGAGGTTAGAGAGATTGGGCGGAAACCGGTCGGAGTAGAGTGATCTCTCCCCGGCTTGCGAAAGGCGATTTTTTTTTTTTTTTTTTTTAAGAGCTCATCTGGCGACTGCCTACTTGGGCATTAGTCGCCGTATTAAAACTGGCCTAGTTCTAGGCTACTTTAAAATGAAATTAAAGAGAGAAAAAAACAAAACAACACCCCAAAAGGGGGAAAGGAAGCAAGCTGGTGCGTCGGGGAGAGGTCCCCCCGGCGCAGGAGCGTGCAACTAAAGAAAACAAAAAATGCAAAAAAACAACAAAAAACAACAACAAAAAACAAAAACAAACAAACCTTGCTTAAATAATAGGGAGAAGGCCGGCCTCCCCCAAGAAGTCAACAAGTTCACAAGTCAGTGTGCACGAATCTGTCCCGAGCACAAGGGACAGGCGGTAGCGACCCCACCCATCCCGGTACTGGGACAGGTATCGTGCGCGAAGATCACCCAGACTGGGACATTCGACAAGAATGTGCCGAACAGTCTGGGGGACGACGCAGTCGTTGCAATAGGGCGCAGGCGAGCGCTCCATCAGATAGCGATGCGTCACACGAGTGTGTCCGATTCGGAGACGACAGAAAGCAACCTGAAGCCACCGCGGCATTGAGGGATAGGTCCATGGGAACAGTCGCGGCGCAATGGCACGCAACTTTAAGTTCCCCTCGACCGTTTCCCATCTTCTTTGCCAAGCAGTCCGAAGAGCTGCCCGTATTCCTGCCATGTAGTCGGTGTGAGGAAGAGCGAAACGCTGGTCCGGTCGCAGAGTCCTCGCGGACTCTTTGGCGCCCTCATCGGCGCGCTCATTCCCCGCAATTCCTACATGTCCAGGAACCCAGCAGAAGATAATCTCGACATCTGCCCGGCTCGCCAAAACCGTGGCGTCACGGATATCGCGAACCAGGGGATGCGGAGATTCCAATGCCCCGAGAGCACTCAGGGTGCTTTGTGAGTCGCTATAGATCACAATCCGGTCTCCGAACCGGGCACGTCGCGTAATCTCCCGTACCGAGTGGTGTATTGCCACCAGCTCGGCCGTGAAGACAGACGCAGCGCCTGGTAGAGCCCCGCTGACTTCAAACAGAGGGGATACGGCGTGGAAGCCGACCCCCTCTTGGGACTTGGAGCCATCCGTATACACTGGTACGGTACCAGCGTGACACGATGTGTGCTCCAAAAAGGTCGAACGCAATACTCCCGGCGCAGTACAAGCTTTGGGAGCAGAGGCGTGACGACAAATAGCCAAATGTGGTACCCTCCAGGGTGGCGTCCTGGGCAGAACCAGGGGGGCCACCGGCCCGAGAGCTATATCTACCTCTCGAAGGAGTTTCCTGGCCCTAAACCCAAAGGGCTTAGGGTATGACTGGCGTCTCTCGGCGGCATAGGCACCATCGAGATCAGCTGCGGATGCAGTGAGAGCTGTTGGTGACTGAGGGAGGCGCCGGGCTCGCGCATACAGGCGAGTGATGCACTGCACGCGGCACAGAGCGAGTGGCATCTCCCCAGCATCGACCAACAGGCTCTCAATGGGGGAAGTGCGGAAGGCACCGGTCGCAAGGCGAAGGCCGGTGTGGTGGATTGAATCCACCTTCCGCAATAAACGCTCGGCTGCGGATGCATAAAACTCGCATCCGTATCAGCGCCCCAAGCGCTGAACGTCACGGAACGGAGAATGTCCATGGCGCGGGTACAAGAGACCCTAAGGCTGCGAATATGAGCCTCCCAGGTGAGGCGTCAGTCGAATACAAGACCAAGGAAATGGTGCGACTCAACCACATCCAGGCGCACCCCATTAAGAAACAAATCTGGGACAGGGTGAAGCCGTGGATGGCGGCAGAAGTGCACCACCTTAGTCTTGGCCAAAGAAAACCGAAACCTGTGCGCTTCGGCATAGCGAGAGACGCGGTTCAATGCCTGTTGGAGTCGACGCTCCAGAGTTGGCATCTGGGCCGCGCCAAAAGAGATCGAAAGGTCGTCCACGTAGAGCGTAGCGAGAACATCTTCTGGCAGCACCGAGGTGATGCCGTTGATGCTCAGGGCAAAGAGTGTGACACTGAGGACACTTCCCTGCGGGACACCCTCTTCCTGCTCCTTTGGGGCAGAGAGGGCTCACCCCACCCGTACGCGGAATCGACGATCTCGCAAAAATTCAGATATAAACATTGGGAGGCGTCCCCTCGCCCCCATCGTGTGAAGAGTCTCCATGATACCGTATCGCTATGCGGTATCATAGGCCTTCTCCAGATCAAAAAACACCGTGGCGTAGTGCTGTCTACGAAGGAAAGCCTCGCAGACGGCAAATTCCAGTCGGAGCAGAGCATCCGACGTGGAGTGAAACTTACGGAAGCCGCACTGTGCAGAAGACAGATGGCCTCCGCTGTCCAGGAAATAGGCTAATCTAACATTTACCAATTTCTCCATCAACTTGCACACGCAAGAGGTTAGAGAGATTGGGCGGAAACCGGTCGGAGTAGAGTGATCTCTCCCCGGCTTGCGAAAGGCAAGCACAGTATCGAGTCGCCAGGAGTCTGGGAGAAGACCTTCCACCCAGATCCTGTTGAACAAATCTAACAGAAAGGCCATGCCTCACTCACCCAGGTGTCGAAGCATGGCGTACGGGACATCGTCCGGACCATGGGCGGTGTCCGCGCACGAAGCGAGAGCGGAACGCAACTCACTCACAGTAAACTTGTCGTTGAAGGGTTCTCCGCCTCTGGAGGTAAAGTCCAGCCGGCAGCCTTCCGCGACATCACGACGTGCATTGAATGCTGGCGGAGCAGCATCAGGGCTAGAGAATGCGGAGAAAGCGGTCGCTAAGGATTCCGCCACCGACGCGGGGTCCGAGATTGAGGTCCCATTCTCCTGGAGAACGGGAGGGGGGTCCTGCGAGAACTTGCCCCGAATCCTTTTGACTCGCTTCCACACCTCAGCTAAAGGGGTCCTTCCGTTAAGTGAAGACACGTATGCCCGCCAAGAAGAGCGGCGGGCGTGCTTCGAAATATACCGGAACCTAACCCTAGCCCGACGAAATTCAGCGACAGTGAAATCGTTCGGGCGGCGCTTATAGCGCATATAGGCATAACGCTTCTGTTTGAGGGCCGTCTCACACTCGGCCGACCACCATGGGAGTGGTCGTCGTGCAAAACAGCTAGACGTCCTAGGAATAGTAGTCAGGCCCACGGCGATGAGGTTGCCGGAGAAGAACTCAACGGCCTCATCTACCGACCTAAACTCCTCGACTGAGATAGAGAATTCAGTCATTTCCTGAAATGCAGGCCACCGTGCCCGGGCCAAGCACCACCGAGGTGGTCTCTCGGGCGGCAGTTGCCCTGAAAATGATATTTGAATGGGAAAGTGATCACTACCATGGAGGTCATCGACCACCCCCCAATCAAAATCAGGCTGTGCATCCGAAGAGCACAAAGATAGGTCAAGGCAAGAAAATGAAGCGGTTCTCGAACAGTGATGCGTAAACTCATCCACGTTTAGGACGCCCATCTCAAGCTCTTCGATCAGATCGGCAAGGACTTGTCCCCTGGGATTTATGGAGTAATCTCCCCAGAGAGGATGCCTGCCGTTCAGATCTCCAAGCAAGAGATAGGGCCTCGGCAACCGTGCCACGACGCGGCGGAAGTCCCCTGCGTCGAAGTCAGCTGACGGTGGAATGTACGCAGAAATGATAGTATACCTCCTATCCAGGTGCAGCTGCACAGCCACTGCCTGAAAGGAGGTATCTAAAGAGAAAGGAAGAACGGAGACATCATGCCGGGTGTAAACCGCGCATCCCCCAGCCCGGTCATCCCGCGGTGGTGGCGTCACATGACCCTCATACCCCGGGAGGGCAGGCAGCGGGCACGCGCCTAGCATGGTCTCCTGCAAAAAAATAGCTAACGGGGAACGGGACGAGACGAGCCTCCGCAGCTCCTCCCAGTTGGCCCGGAGTCCACGGCAATTCCATTGAAGGAATATGCCCTCCAGGCCTAGCTCGGAGGAGACGCGAAGGCCCTCCTCGAATTGAAGACCCTCACGGGAATGGCCGTACGCTTCCCGGGGGCAGAACCCCGGGCGCTGTTGGCCGGACAAAGCGCTAAAGGCGCTGTCGCCTTCGAGGACTTATTGGGGGAGGTTGGGCTCACCATGCGAGTCTTTTCCTCCCTCCGCCTCGAAACCTTAGGCGGGCGTTGCGGCTTCGGAGGCGGGGGGCCCTCTTTTCGAGGAACCACCGTCTCCGAGCCACTCGCTTCACCTCGGGGCGTGGGCGAAGGGGCCGGAGCTCCTTTGTTGCTGTCCTCCTTTCGGGGAACAGCTTTAGGAACCCCGGAAGATTGCCTAGCGACCATCTTCAGGGGTGTTGCCTTCTGTGAGTCTAACGACTCGGTGGAGGCGCGTGGCCGTTTCGCTTTACGGGAAACGGTCATGCTGGGGGAAGAGGGGAGAGCCCTGGTTTTAGCCGGGGCAGGGTATGAACCCTTTTTGCCGCCAGCTTTACCAGGGGAGCGTCCAGGTTGGGTAGAGCCCGCAGAAGGGCTCCGAATGGGCGCGGAAACAACCGTGCTCGTTGGCCTGGATGGCCAGGAGCAGAGGGTGCCTTTCTAACTATTGAGGCATATGACGTCCCAGGCAGAGCCGGGCGCGCCAGGACCAAGTCTTTTGCCTCGCGGAATGAGAGTCGATCCTGGGCCTGAACGGCCAGGATTTCTTTCTCAAGGAGATATGCACCACATTGCTTCGAAGAAGCAGGGTGCGGCTCTCCGCAATTGACACACCTGGCCACACACGATTTGGACTTATCGTGTGCGACCTTGGAGCAATTTACACATAGTTCGGGTGAACCCCACTTTGCACGTCTACATGAGCGATTCGTATGGCCGAAGCGGTGACAGTAATAGCACCGCCGCGGCATTGGCACGAATGCCTTCACGCGGTAACGGTACCAACCGGCACGCACCGACTCAGGGAGCTTGTCACAGTCGAACGTGACAAAGAGTGTAGGGGTGGGTCTCGAGGCCCCTCCCTGTTTTCTCATCACACGTTCGACCTTGACCGCCCCATGGTCGCCCAGGTCTAGGGTGATGTCCTTAATGGAGTAGTCAACGAGTTCCCTCGCATAAACTACTCCTTTCACAAAGTTCATGGTAGAGTGCGGCGTCACACTCACCGGGGTGCCATGAAGTGTCCGAAGAGCACTTATCTTGGCCGCCTCGGCGGGATTCGCCGCATTCGCCAGAAGGCTCCCGTCCGAGAAACGGGTTACCTTCGGCTCTCTACCAATTGCACTAGCTAATCCTCTCCTCTGATAGATCATGTTGCCCTTGGACAACATGCTGCCATCAGTGGAGCGAATAACGAGGAAGCGTTTGAAGCCAGCGGGCTCGAAAACGCCAGGTAACCTCTGAATCAGGGGCCCTGATGTCATCGAGGCTCCGCCCTGTGCACTTTTGGTCTTTGTCATCGTCAGGAGCTCCGTACCCGGGAAAGCAGAGTGCCCGGATGTGCCGATCTTGGCTTGGTCGCTTGCCAAAGTGGCAGCAGACCCATCTGTCCCCGTAGCCCCCGCGGATTGAGAGGAGCCCCGAGTCTTCTTCGTCTTTTTGGTCTTTTTCGTCCTTTTCTTTTTTGGAGAGGAGGGCGGGGAATGAACCCGCTTCTCACCCCACCGGTAGAAGCCCCCAGGCCAGATGGACCGACTTCAGCCAGGTCCTTCTCCGAAATGGAGAAGGTCCCGGTGGTCGCAGGGGCATCATCCGGAGGAGATCCCTCCCCTCCTTGTACTGCCTGAGAATCCACAGCCGTTTGATGAGGACCTTGCATAGGGGCGGATTCGAGTTCGGTGCTTGGCGCCGAGCCCGGATTCCCCCCCATGGAAGGCCCTACCTTCTGAGGCTGGTTTTCCTCAAAGACCATTTCTATCACAGGAAGGGCCTCCAGTTGGCCATCCCCTCCCAGGACATCGCAGGTCCCCTTGGCAGCGTCATAAGTCTTTAGTGGGGAGGCACAGGCCTTGACCCCGGCAAGGTTTAATATTTTTGCCAGCAGGTCTTTTGAGGGAAGCGACCGAAGGGGCCTGGCTTCCCTCTCCCCCCTAAGGGGGTTTGCCCTACCGAGCCGCTTGTACGAGGGGCGGTCGGCAATGGGCTGCCTGCTGGCTTTCTTGGCAGTCCCCTTAGAAAGCCATGGAGGGACTGCTGCTGGAGATAGGGAGGTGCTCGAAAGCACCTCCAGAGAAGGGGGTGAGGTGGAGTCCCCTACACCCGTTGGCGTAGGAGAGGAGTAAGCCTCCTCTCCGGTTAAAGAGGTATGGAGGGTCCCCTGCGCAAGCACAGGGGGGGGGGGACCTCCATCTTTTCTGTGGAGCTGCACGAGGGCGGCTCCGTTGTTTTAGGGGGAATTAAGGGGAGATTTTTTTTTTCATCATTGGGCATGGTGACCCTCTTTGTTTTTCGGGACGCAATCGCTCGGCTTACAGGCCCGGCAGAGCCAGGCGCCGCCATTTGGGACCACCCCTCCCGCCTGGTGGCCTGGCAGTCCTTCGGCATAGCGGCTCCACCTTAGACACGGCGTAAAACAGATAGAATGTGAAGAGGAGAGGAAAAGGGATGTGAGGAAGGTATGGGTGGGGATGAAGCAGGTTGTTAAAAAACCCCAATCCCAAACTGGAGCTCAGGGGTTAGGGAACATTGCCCCCTCCCCCCTTAGCCCCCATCCGGGGTGGTTGGCTTGAGAAGAAGGTCAGCATTCTACCCTGTGAAATTAGAGGCTGACCAGAGAAAGTTGTGGGAGAGGTTGTATGAAAAGCGACGAGGTAGGGGAGAAATCGGGCTATCTGAAGGAAGGAAGAGAGGTTAAGCTGGGGCCGGACGGAGCGCTGGATCCCGTCAGCACGGCGGCCAGGATGGCAAATCGCCGCGCCCCTTACGGGGCGTAAATTATAAAGAGTATGTAGCGTACACCCTAATTAAAGCTTTGAAATATTAGCATAACAGTAAGATCAATCTGCCAAATCTAATATGAACCTTGTGTTTTTAAATGTTCTCGTCTTCAATCTTTTTCGCACTGGTTCGTGTAAAGTATAACTTTTCAACCTGAGAGAAAGCTTTCCACATCAGATCATTCAGCAATCTTTTTACAGGAGGTGCTTGTTTGCGCAGACTGCAACGTCACTATATTCCTAACTTTCGGATACGAAACATGGTCCTTAACAGGAAGGACAAGTCTTCTGATTCAAATACAAATGTCTCGCGATGCTGTGAAGAAACAGGATTCAAGCCACAATTATTCACGTATTTGTGCTTTTACATGTTTTGCCTTGAATCCTTTTCTCACGGGTTCCTGTAGAGTATAACTTTCCAAACCTGAGAGAAAGCTTTCCACATCAGAAAAGGTCTTCTGATTCAACTACAAATGTCTCACGATACTCTGAAGAAACAAGATTCGAGGCACAACAATTCACAAAATTCGTTGGCAAACTCGGGTGTGTATATAAGCCTAACAATTGGAATTATTTTTTAAGTGAATCACTGATACGTTTACATTCTTATAAAACGATTGAATAAACGACATCCTAGGTTAAAAACTAATTTTATTTTGCATCCAAGCTAAATATATAATTTCAATTAGAATTTTATCTATATTCTCAACTTTATTACTTTGTACACATCTACTAATTCTCTGAATCAAAGGAGTTGGGGTACTCGGGTCAGGAAAACGGTATTCGATATGCAACGGATAAAAATAATCAATGTGTACTTTTAATCCAAATCTATATTTTTGAAAATGAATATCAGAAGGGTTTATTATGTTCCAGAATTTGAATAAATATATTTGTTAAGGTGTCGTGAGTCAATACAAATTATTTCTAGCCGGGCTGAACTTAAACTTTCTTCTTGCAAATCTTGATGAGGCAGGCTAGTGACACTTCATCCTCTGGTCTTTCATGGCGAGACTGGTGAATTGATAGATGTTCTATTAAATTTTATTTGCACGTAATGGTGACGTAGCCGCAAAGATCCCTGAGGACGAATTCTTTCACAAGTTTCCTCTCATGTTGAGAAACAATGAAATTCACCAAACGGTACATATTTATATGTACATTTCTGTGATGGTAGGGTGAAGTTTTCGACATACCTCGACTATATCGTTGAATGCAAGATAATAAGCATCGACCGCATTCTGCAAACTCTTCATCTCACAAAAACTTTGATGAAACATGCATTCAAGTCTTAGGAAAGATTTGACTTGCTAATTTTTTTTTTAAATGTGTTTTTAAATCGTGTAGGAATGAACTTTTTGTATCTTTTCCAGTAAATACCGAAATGTATACATGGAAATAGACTGTTAGGATTCGCCCTCACTAAAATCTTTAGGGTTTTTGCACCGTAATCATTCACCAGTCTGTTACACGAAGGAAATTTCCCTGTTTTAACCTATGTATTGCTCAAAACAACAGCCAAAACTTCCTCCTCACTCAGAAATAGTTTATCGTTATAGCGAGATCTTCCGTAGTTATTTTCGAAGATCAAACTAACATAACTGGATTTTGTTCTAGTAATTTTCAAAAGGCTGAATATATTGATTTTATGTTCTTGTTGTATAATGTGCTTCACCTTGAATGCTGGAGTATTCTTCGAGTGAATCTAGGCAGTCTGGGAAGCGGTTTAAAAATTCACGTAATGTTTCAAATTAGCATATCAACGGGATTGCCACTTCACTATTTACAAAGCTTTAATTGGTCGGTCTAGTTACGATTTTTAATCTATGAAATTGATTCATAATTCAACCACTTCCTTCACTTTTTGCTGTTCGCGATAAAGAGAAGTACAACGTGTGTTTGTGCGAAACACTTAGTGTTCCTAGTACTTCTATGTAATCGTTTATGCGGTCACTCTCTGTCGTAGAATGGACTGTCGACGATATACCATATATAACTATTAGTTGAGGGAACTTATTTAATTATCTTTAGAGTGCGTGAATGTCTGGCTTGACCGATATTATGTATCTTCGATATGCTTAAGAAGTGGAACTGAGCTCAAAGATAATAATATTGCTATCATTAATAAAATAGAGTTTTATTAATCAAAACTATCAACAACACACAAAACGGAAAATATTGACATAAACAGAGAATGGAAGGGTCCTGGGGAATCTAGCTAATCCGAGGATTAAGAGCGATTAAAAAAGGTAAAACAAATATAAAGTTAAAGGGATGGGATGGTTCGCTAAACCATTTAAAGCACAGGATAGGGTTGACAAAAGGGTTAAATACTCAAATGTAACGTTCAGCTTACGTAAATACACTTGTTGTGCAGAGGAAGGCGACGTGAAGGAATTTTCGGTCCGCTAACGAGTTCCAGCCGAAGGGGGGGGGGGAATTAAATGATCCTGTCCTGGCGTCTTGGGAATGAGAACCGTTTCTTGACGAACGGGCTTGAAGAACAATGGCTGTTTTACGTTGTTCTCTTATGAACAATAGGGGGGGTGAGAACCGTCTCTTGTCTACGGGTTCGAGAACAATGGCTGTTCTAATGTTGTTCTCTTCTGAACAACAAGGGGGAAGGGTGAGAACCGTTTTTTGGCGAACGGGCTGGAAGAACATTGGTTGTTCTACGTTGTTCTCTTCTGAACAAAAGGAGGGGGGGTGAGAACCGCTTCTTGTCAATGGGCTCAAAAGAACAATGGCTGTTTTAACGTTGTTCTCTTTCTGAACAACAGGGGAAGCCAAGTGGACTTGGCGTCACGAAGGCTCGAACCTTGGCACTCAAGGGATATTGTCCTTCTTCTGGACAAGTGATGGTGGATCTCGAGGTCGAGGGCCCTTTGGTGCACAAGGTGAGACTGGACCGTAGTGATGTCTCGCGAAGAAAATCTGGATCTCTATTCTGATCTTAGTGGTAAAGTTTCCAAATAAATAGTCGGGACATCCCCTTGGCGTGGGGGACAATGGAGTGGGGGCTTCGAGGGAAAGCACAGCCGAGCCTGAGAACAATACCTTATCTGCCCATAAGCCTAACTCAATCTGGCGAGGTCGTCGCATGGGGCGAACGGGGGAAGATAAACCTCCTTGTTTAAACATTGACTCAGGTGGTTGCGATGAGGCGCCCGGCTTCAAAGTGAAGTTGCACGTGGGTAGCATCGTGGTTTTAAATAACATGTGATAGTGGTTGAAATTAAGCGGCCTCAACCCGTTCTATCACACCCCTTCATTCCGGGGGAAGTTGTCACTTCGAAAAAAAAGAGAGAAGGGACAACGATAGAGCTCAGTTGTGGTGAACTCGTTTTCTTGTACCAACCGTACCTTCATGCACCTAACTAGTATTACCTCAATACATATGATTATTTTGATCTTTTGATTATAGGGGAAAATAACCTTTGATACAAACTTAATAAAAAAAGGGGCATAGAACAATGAAATGATATAAAATTAATACATATGGGACAAAATAATATATACGTAATTTAATGGGTACAAATGTAAATACATACACAAAAATAGACATTGAGCGTTACAAAATTCAGACATATACATTAACTAATTATATTACAAGAGAATTCAATTTAAGTCGTACAAGACGGTATATACATACATGGAGATCCTAATCCTACGAATACAATTACTCTACGCTATTCGGTAACGCATTCCTACTGAGTGCGTCAGCGACCTGGTTATCAGAACCTTTTATATAATTCATTTTAAATTGATACTCTTGCAAGAGTAAACTCCAGCGAAAATTCGGCCGTTGGAGTGTCGTACATTCCGAATATATACTAACGGACGGTGGTCGGTTCATATCTGAAATTCTTTTCCTATCAAGTACATTTTGAATTTGTCTATAACCCAGATAATTGATAGAGCTTCCTTCTCTATAGTGGCATATCTCTTTTCGCGTGGTAATAATTGGCGACTAGCATATGCATCTGGATGACTCATTCCGTCATCCTCGTATTGAAGGAGTACACCTCCAATGCCCTCGTTGCTCGCGTCGGTCTTAATCCCAAAGGATTTTTCCGGGTTGGACAACTTTAAAATGGCGGCAGAAATGAGCTTACTTTTGAGCTGATTAAAATGGGAAACAGCGACATCATTCCAACGTAGACGATCGGGGGAATTCTTTTTTAAAAGGGAGCTGAGGGGTGCCGAAATTGCAGCGAAATTTGGAACAAATCGCCGATAGTAAGAAGCTGATCCTAGGAACGATCTTAATTGCTTCTTTGTAATCGGGAGGGGCATGTCGGCAATTGCCTTAAACTTGTCCTCTTGGGGACCCAACTGGCTTTGTCCTATTTTGAAACTCAAATATTTGATGGTTTCGTGGGCAAAATGGCATTTGCTGGGGCCAATGGTGAGGTTATTTTCGCGCAGTCGCTCAAAGAGAGCTAATAGGGTGGTTAAATGGTGACTCCATTCAAATAGTTCTTGTAGCTGACTCTTTTGATGTGGTGTCAGCTGCGCGTCAATATCCAGGTCAGAGGGTTCAAAAGACTCGCCTGGTAGGGAAGGAGGAGGGTAATCGGCATCAGGTTGGATGCACACTGTCTGTATTACATCAAGGGACTCCGCGGGGTAATCTTCTTCAAGCGCCGATGTTTCGTCCAGTGCTACGAAGGTATCTCCATGGGCGCGTTGGGGGTACTTTTTTCCTTTGGTTCCACGGACAGTCTCCGTATCCTTGTCTTGGGCCTTATCACCTAAGGGTGTTAGTAATTCACACTCCTTTTGTGCCGTCCTAAGGTCCTGGTTAAGGGTCTCCGAGAAATCAGACGGTATCGGGGTTCTGATGGGGACGGGCTCCTGGGCTTCTTTCTTAGCTCGGCCTCGAGGAAGGGCGGCCTGGGACTCAGGGTCGGAACTTACTTGGGGGCTCTGTCTTATAAGCACGCAACAGAATTGTATGGGTGCTGAAATGACTTCAGCCCAGCCATCATAATATCGACACTGCAGGTAACATCTAACGACGGGGAATCGGTTCGCCCGCTCAAGGTAGTCATGTACCACCGCAAATTTTTCGTTGTTAGGGTCCACTGGGGGAAGGAGTTCGTCAGACACGATGAAACACGTACATTATGTGTTCCTGACGAGAGTCGATACTCGGCAGCCGTTCACGCTGCCCTCCTCAAATTTCAAACTTCCCGGTGAACTTTTATCAAAAATAAAATTTACCTGGTGGCCTGACGGAGGGGGAGAAGTTTCTGCTTGGGTCTGCACCACCGGGGAATCCGGGGTGGCATTAATCTGATGAACTTGGTGGGCTTGTCCGCTTTTAAGCCTAGAATTTTGGGGGCAATTCTAGCTTATGTGGTTTTCTACACCACAGGTGAAGCATATGATTGGTCGCTTCGGGAAGAGAGATGGAGGAGAAATCTTAACGGGAGGTTTGGAGTCCCGTTGTTGGTTTTGAGGAAAGAAGTTTTGGGGTTTTACGGCGCCTGAAAACTTCGTCAGCTTCTTTGGGAAGGGGCGCGAATCCTTCCTTCTTTTCTTGTTGGGGGCTTGGTGAGAAGTTCGATTCTCCTTTGGGTATAAATTATAGCCGCCGGCAAAGACATCCGCTTCTTCGGTACATTCTTTAAAGGTCTGGCACCGACGATCCTTGACGAACGCGCGGATCTCCGTCGGGAGAGACGCCAAAAATTGATCCCGCAACACGAAGTCTGTTAAGGACTCGTAGTTAGGATCAACCTTTGAGGATTCTAACCAAAATTTAAAATTCCTCTGAAGAATGTATCCGAATTGACGGAACGTCTGTCCGGGTTTAATACGACCTCCTCGAAATTCTTGGCGGTAGAAATCGGGAGTCATATTATGAGCGGCCAATAACTCAACATTTAAGGTGCTGTAGTTAATTGTACATTCAGATGGTAAAGAAATAAAAATTTCGCGCAATTTACAATTTAACAAGGGAAGTAATCTGACTACTCCTTCAGCCTCCAGATCCATGTTATTGATTTCGAAGATCTTTTCGAAGTGGGCTAAAAATGCTCCGAAATCCTCTCCGTCCCTGAAATTGGGGAGCTTTAGTGGGAAATTGGGGGGGAGGGCTTCTGAACGTGAACTGGCTGACTGTATTTCTGCTTCAACACGAGCTAATTCAATCTGATGGTGAAGCTCAGCTTGTCTTTTCCGTTCCTCTCTTTCTCTTTCTTCTCGTTGGATTTCTCTTTCTCTTTCTTCTCGTTGGATTTCTCTTTCTCTTTCTTTTCATTGAACTTCACTTTGCCTTTCTTCTCTTAACTTTTCTCTTTCCGTTCGTTGCTCCTCTTGAACGTACTCAATCAATTCTCTTCCGGAAAGTCCCAAGGATTCTCCTTGCGCTTTAAAGATTTCGAACTGAGTCATTTTTGCACTTGGGGGCGCAATAGTCAACCAACTAAAATTACTTGCAATAAGAATTATGCCTTCTAGCGAATTAGCCTAACTAAATATGGGCCCTGACCTATTCGTACTTGGTTTCTCGATCTAAATAACCACTGACTAAAATCACACACAAAAAAAACACAAACAAATTATTATAACAGTTCCTTAGCTACTCCAGCTTCTTAAGTTTCAAAAAAAGGGGATAGCAATCGTTAATACAAAAGGGAACTACTATACTCTCTTATTATGACGAATAACACTATGCTTTACTCGACTGAGACCAGTGTTTGCAAAGGTATAGCGTTAAACCTTACACACTTGATACCAAATTTAAATAGTATATATATATATATATGTCGTAGAATGGACTCTCGACGATATACCATATATAACTATTCGTTGAGGGAACTTATTTAATTATCTTTAGAGTGCGTGGATGTCTGGGTTGACCGATATTATGTATCTTCGATATGCTTAAGAAGTGGAACTGAGCTCAAGGATAATAATATTGCTATTATTAATAAATAGTTTTATTAATAAAAACTATCAACAACACACAAAACGGAAAATATTGACATAAACAGAGAATGTAAGGGTCGTGGGGAATCTAGCTAATCCGAGGATTAAGAGCGATTTAAAAAGGTGAAACAAATATAAAGTTAAAGGGATGGGATGGTTCGCTAAACCATTTAAAGCACAGGATAGGGTTGACAAAAGGGTTAAATACTCAAATGTAACGTTCAGCTTACGTAAATACACTTGTTGTTCAGAGGAAGGCGACGTGAAGGAATTTTAGTTCCGCTGGCGAGTTCCAGCCGAAGGGGGGAAAAATTAAATGATCCTGTCCTGGCGTCTTGGGAATGAGAACCGTTCCTTGACGAACGGGCTTGAAGAACAATGGCTGTTTTACGTTGTTCTCTTCTGAACAACAGGGGGGGTGAGAACCGTCTCTTGTCTACGGGCTCGAGAACAATGGCTGTTCTAATGTTGTTCTCTTCTGAACAACAAGGGGGAAGGGTGAGAACCGTTTCTTGGCGAACGGGCTTGAAGAACAATGGTTGTTCTACGTTGTTCTCTTCTGAATAACAGGAGGGGTGTGAGAACCGTTTCTTGTCAACGGTTTCAAAAGAACAATGGTTGTTCTAACGTTGTCCTCTTTCTGAACAACAGGGGAAGCCTAGTGGACTTGGCGTCACGAAGGTTCGAACCTTGGCACTCAAGGGATATTGTCCTTCTTCTGGACAAGTGATGGTGGATCTCGAGGTCGAGGGCCCTTTGGTGCATAAGGTGAGACTGGACCGTAGTGATGTCTCGCGAAGAAAATCTGGATCTTTAATCTGATCTTAGTGGTAAAGTTTTCAAATAAATAGTCGGGACATGCCCTTGGCGTGGGGACAATGGAGTGGGGGCTTCGAGGGAGTGCACAGCCGAGCCTGAGAACAATACCTTATCTGCCCATAAGCCTAACTCAATCTGGCGAGGTCGTCGCATGGGGCAAACGGGGAAAGATAAACCTCCCTGTTTAAACATTGACTCGGGTGGCTGCGATAAGGCGCCCGGCTTCAAAGCGAAGATGCACGTGGGTAGCATCGTGGTTTTAAATAACATGTGATAAAACAAGATCTGCTGACCCAAACTCCCGTGTCATCACTTATTTTGATTATGACTTACGAAACTGTCAATAATTCCCGGACTAACCTAGGGAGGACCTTATCTCTTTCGAAAGAGAATCTAAAATAACATAAGGGTTTCAAATTTCGTTAGAATCGGCCAAATAGTTATGATGTTATTGTCAAAACAAAATAATCCCCGGGCTAACTTTGGAAGGACCTTGTCAATTATACCATTTGAAAGGGAATTTAAAACAACATAATGTTCCAAATTTCGTTAGATACGGGCGAATACTAATGATGTTATTGCCAAAACAAAATAATTCCCGGGGGCTAGGACTTTGGAAATTACATATACTATTCCAAATAGAATGTAAAACAACATAAGGGTTTCAAATTTCCTTATAATCATCCGGATAGTTAAAATATTATTACAAAAAGAAAAAGAAGCAAAACGGGCATCAACCAACCGAACGACATAGTAAGATGTAGTCACCCGCGAGGAGACTCGCACGCGACTAAAAATAATATAAATAGTAACAGCGACAAATATTAAATATTAAAGTAAAATAGGATGCATTTATAGTTAGGTACAAAATTATCAAGCGTTACTTAAGAGTTAAACGGATTTTGACCTATATAAAAAAATATTGAGTACACTTTCATAAATTCCATAGGTTTGGTTGATAAATACTCTAGGAACACCCCATTAAAATTATATCAAAATCCGTTTATAACGGATTTTGCCTTCAATTCCTACTGAACCATAAGTGTATTTAACTTAATTAAGATAGTAATTTACGAAAAACAGGGTCGAAGAAAGAGACGGATGGTATATTCGTGATTTACGCAAAAAATACCCCTAGGAAATGTCATTCTGATTTTTGTTTTTTCGCATTGTTGTACAGTGTTATTTTGAACATCCTGTGAGAAGGACCCTTTTTTTTATTACAAGATACAAGGAACGAGATGGAAATCTTGAATTAACAAGGAGGGACTGAAATCCCATGGCACGACAAGGTAGAATATAGAAATCTTCATTAACAAGAATGGAACTGAAATCCCGAACAATAAGAAAGTGTGAGACAGGAATCTGGCATTGACGAAGAGGGGGCAGGGCGTAAATCCTGGGCAGACGCAGGGACAGAATCTCTGGAAACTTATCGGTGGACGGACGGAAGGCCGGGTGAGGAGGGGCACGAAGATGTTGCCAGCAGAGAGTCACAAACGTCCATGGCGCCTCTTGGTAAAGCCGGGCCTTATATACGAGTACCTGAATCAGGATATGCCCGCGAGCTAGGCTAAATCCCATTGCCGAAAGGCTATAGAGGCGCTCTCTGCTGGATTGGTTCGAGATTTGACGTAAGCGATGTTGTTGGCCGCTGTCCGGAAGGTCTTGGAGAGTCCCACGAGGTTGTCTGGGATTCCCGTTTGACGCAGATTTCCGGTGGTTTGCCCCTGACAGTATTAAAAAGGTCGCCCATGTTGTCCGAGAATAGAGGCACTTTTTTAATTATAGACATAGCGATCCAAAGGGCCACGGACTCCACGATGAATATATTCTCCAAGTCTTCTAAGGGAAGGGGGATGCCCAGGGCGTGGCCCCGGGAGCAGATTCCCAGGCTTGTTTGGGAGGCATCGGCAAATACCGTTTGTTTAGATGCTTTCTGTTGGAGGAGGCTGAAGCATCTGCTGGTTATGAGGGGGCTAGTCCATGGAGGAGGACCGGGGAGTGCTCACGGATTTGCAGGAGGCACTTCTGTACCCAAAGGAACGGAAGGCGGATTATGGGAGTTATAAAATTGAGGAGGCCTGCCAGGCTTCTATGGTCCTTTTGTGCTTTCCTCTCATATCCGCGTTAATCGTGCACTTTCTTCTTTTTAATTCGATCCTAATTCTCAAGTATGTGAGGATGTATGCGGGTTGCAGTATACTATTACCTATTTTAATGGACAGGCTAGAGGCTTGTGCTAGACCTAGGCATATTGCACCAGCTCCTTCAAGCATTCATGATAGAAACTCCGTTCTACAGTTCCGATGGCCAAATGTACGTCCAAATCGATGACCTGCAACTAGGTCAGCCCTCAGCATTCTTCTTAACATGGAAGCGATCAAGAGCAAGATATTCACAAACACTATAGCACCCAAAACTTCTATCTACGCACACTAACTTGACATCACTTTAAATACAGAGAGCCTTGAGCAAGCTAACGCCCTAGTGGAGACATTCAAGAACAATTGATGTTTGAATTTACCCGCCAAACGGAAGATTAAGGATCCCTTCCTTTTCTCGAAATTCTCTTTAGTTACCTTGAGTCTAAATTCATGACCCAAGGATATATTAATGCCACAAACTTAGGCTTCTGCTTAAACTGTTCCTCTGATTGTCATGAATGCTACAAAAATCCGATATTAATGCCTTAGTGAACAAGACATTTTCCCATTTCTCTTCATGGGCGGCTGTAGATCTTGAATTGAAGAAAATTTCACTCGTTCTGGTCAACAACAACTACCCAGAAGAATCTATTGATGCCATTATAAAGAGGAAAGTAGACTTTACCGCTGGTTTCTGAGGTCGTATTACACCGAAAAAAAACATAGCATTTATTATTAGGCTACTATGAATACAGGTTATCTCGGAGACGAAAAGACTCTCAAAGCCATTGTATACCTGAATTTCTCCCCGACTAATCATAATAAAGGATTAGACCAAGACATCAAAGAAGTCTTGTAATTGTATTATGAAAAACAGCTGCCTATCTCTGAAAGTCAAACTTCAGGAGAGTAGCGTCGTGTAAGATTATTTGTATAAGTTCGCTGACTACGAACACCGCAATTCCAGATACAGTGGCGTAACCTCCACAACTCTGTCAAAGCGACTGACCGCTCACCTACAAGATCGCGTGAATAAAAAACATAGTCACTCTCATGGACTACTCTAACCCATGAAACTCTGAACAGGAACACGTCCATCAGTCTGAGACGCCCAAACCGTCGGAGGTGGCAAATATCCGACTTGCCATTATCCAAGATAAGAAATCGATGATTAACGTGCACGATAAACGACGAATAAAGATATGAAGGTGTGAGGATAGATAAATACGGAATAGGTAGAAAAGTATAAATGTAGGATGAGAAGATGTGTACCAGGTCGAGTGGTAACCTCATTATTGGAGCTTTTTTATGCTTCTATTTTATTTATAGGTTACTCATGTGGACGATTAAGCGTTCAATCCTTTGTCTACGTTAGCAAGACATATTATGTGAAGTAAGAGAACTTGTAACTGAATTTGTCTTGTCTTTTTATTCTTTATTTTCACTATAGTTTTTGATTGTTAAAGGTAATTTTTGTTATTTTTTTATTTTAGTTATTTTCTTTATCATTATTTTGTCCACTACGGTTCTTTTATTTATTTTTTTCTTCTTCTAATGAATATGTTCACTAGGGATCTTTTGTTATTAACTTATTTATTTGTCCACTTTGGATCTTTTGTTATTAATCTATCCATTTGCCCACTGCGGATTTTTTAGTTATTACTTTGTTTTGTTTTTGATTGTTTAATCTTTTGATGTTCTCACTTATATACAAGATAAATTTCTCGTCGGGTCTGTAGCTAACTACTTTTAAAAGCTCGTATGATATATTTTTTGCCATATTTTTTTGGCAATTTTATGTAGCGTTATATTGATAGGGTCAATGTCGGTAACTTCATGTAATAACGCAGGTGGTATGCGGTTCTGAAGGTTGGCATTCGAAATAAATATTATCGCTCTATTTAGTACTTCTTGCGCTTTTTTTATTACTGCCTTGCTGAAGGTATGGATGAAAATGGCGGGATACAGAAGTATCGGTCTTACCAGTAGCATATAAGATGAGACTAAGCATCCTGGCTCTTTTGAATTGGTCAAGAAAATATCCGACGTTGAGGCAACTATTAAATAGCTTTAATAGGGTTTCAATGATGTTTTGGGTGTCCCTCTTTGACGGCATATTTGTGATTCCAATTATTCCTGGCACCTTCTGTTTGAAGCTCTTTAAAGCTGATTGGTATTCATCATGAGTGAAAAGTCTTCCTTCTTCTCTCGCGGGTTAGGTTTTATCTACTGTGAGATACTGCGTGAGTTCAGTACCAGCTCTCTAAATCTTAAAAATATTTCTTCCTCGTACCTCGCATCGAAAGTTTCGTTGGCTTCTTCACCTACTCTGAAACGGTTTTGCCAGTTTTCTCTGAATTTCTTTTAATTTCATGATCCTCTGTAATTTCGAGGCGTACTTTACTCTTAGGGGGAGGGCCACACAACCTCTTTAGCTGACTCCAGAATTTCTTGGGGTCTCTTTTACCTTCAATACTGGCTGTTATCTTGTCCCATTTTCGCTCTATGTTTTCATAATAGGATGTTTAATTTCGTTCCATAATCCTCTCAGTTCCTGGTAGCGATGCGCTGTATTCTTATATATATTTATTACGTTAATAAGTGATTATAGCCGGTTAATTTTGTCCTGGTAATGCCCATCTCGGAGCTTAAATTGTTTAATATTCCGTCCAAGGAAGGGTTTTAGGGTAAGCTTCCAGGATTTTTGAGGTAAGGTAGTCAAGTTTGTCATCAATCTTTTCGAGCGAAGAGATTGATGAATTTCTACATTCTGCAGAGGTTCTCTATATGTACCTCAATTAGCAAGGTACCTGTGTCGAGGAATTTTAACTTGAACCGATGATGTACATACAAATGGACTTAATCATGCTGATGTGATCTGATTGAGCTTAAGGACCTGGAATCATCCCTTGGTTCAGGGAGAAGATGTGATTGGTTAGTATTATATATGGTGTGGTAGATGACAATTCCTTGTCAAAAGTGGGAAAATCAGGTCCTTCTCTTTGCAATATGTCTTTATTGATTAGGAGACTTAGCGTGTTCCCAGTACCGTTGAACGCCGTGATGTACCTGGCCTCTTTACAATGGCCATTTAGATTAGATCAGCAATCAAGATGGTTGAGGCGCCTAGGTGGCTGGTACCCAACTACAACCACTAGGTTATCATAAGTCATGCTAATCTTAACAGCTAGATAAGACTCTTCTTAGCCTTGTATTTCTTTAAATTTTATTCCTTTTCTAATGGTAATGGCCACTCCATCATATCTTCCCTTCGAGTGGTTAACCTTCAGGACCACATAGTTATGCTTTCATTATATACCTTGTTCTTTTTGCTCGATCCGTTTACATTAAGGGAGAAGATTTTTATATTTCTGATATATGTGATACTGGTAACCATTTTTGTATTCTTATGTGATTGGTTAGCTTTAATTGTTTTTTCTCTGACTGGCGATCTTATGCTTCCTAATCTTTTCTTTATAAATTGTTCTTGATTTAAGTTGAAAAGGGATTCGGGGCGGATTTCAATCAGGTCTCGTTTGAATGATTGGAGTAAGTATCTTCTCCGATATTCGTATCGAAATCGCAGTAATACTTTCACTTTATTATCCCGTCTATTATATCACCAACATTTGATTGTTTTGGTATTGGCGTCGATTGTGAACCAAAATTACTTATACATAAATCCTGAGTAGTAGTGTGGCATGTTTTTATGTGCGTGGCAGTTTCCGCTGATTCCATTTTAATTTCCTTAGGAGAAACGATGTCTCAGGATAAGTCACTTATTTCCATGAGAAAGTCGGCATTTTCAGGGGTTTTATTTTTTTTGAGACGGAGGTCAAGTGAAGCAGACACCACTTTCATAAATGTTTTATTTAAGCGTTAAACAAATCGCCTATAGGTGGGTTATTTGGAAACCACATTGGCTTGTGGCCGTTGTAGACCAGTATTTTATTCAGCTTCGTCGCGTAACTGCCCCGTTTCATGGTGGTAGCGAAGTATTTAGATCAATATGAAGCATCGTTTTTTCTTGTTCAGTCTTTTTCACCGCCTATGCTTATTCGGTAGTATACCTTTTGTTTCTATCTTCAATCAGTTGTTTCTTTTTGTCTGTCTTCAGTGCCTTTTTGATTAGACAACACATTGATAACGTGTGGTGGGAATTACCGCAGATAAGATACTTTTTGTTTGGGTTCGTACATCCTTCCACTTGTGACCTGATTCAGCGCACTCCAAACATACCTCGCCTTCTAGTTTGCAGATCTACAACGGGTCAAAAACCTTATGTACTATACAGCTTGCCTAAACTTTGCAATTAAACATGATTATCTCTTTCTCAGCTACCTTCTTGGCCATCTTCGTCGCTTGGAAAGTTTCTTTAAATATATTCCTTAATTTGCAGGCCTCGTCAATTTTAGTCCAGTTCTGTTTACTCTCTATTTCATTTTGGAACTTCTCATCATTGTGTTCAGGAACTTTAGGTAAGAGTCTAATCTCTTTCAGTTCGTTCTTCGATTCCGCATTTAGTAAGTTGTCTAGGTCTTGATTATTGTTAGAGATGGTCATGTATCCGTATGCTTGGTCTTTCGATCTGACGACCGAGATACCCGGTTTAGAGTACACGACTTCGAAGACTTTTCTCGCGCGGGCTTCTAGCATTACTCTTCGATCGGGAACGGGACACGCTTCTCGCTATTGGGGTCGTCCATGATGGCACTAAGGCGCAGTTAGGTTCCTAGTCCCGAATCAAGCAGGCACTTATCGCGGTGGCGTGGACCCATTTCTTGTCTGGTTCACCTTTATCTACCATAGCTGAATAAAATGTCTACTAGGTTCCTCATACCTGCACTGACGACTCCTTCCCAGAGTAGGGCTCCATTCTTCGCCCCCCTTCCGGTGCTTCCTTCCGGGGTTCGGACACGTAAGAGGCAGCGGCTTCTAAAGACCTTAAAGTGGTAGAAAGGTGATTAGAACCAGAGCGTTGCTGCCCAAATGGGAGGAAGTGGATTTGCAGTGATCCCCTTGGTGCCTCCGAGTCTCCTTGCCGGCGCGCGTGCTCAAGGTGCAGTGTAAACAGTCCATTCGATGTCAGTTGGACCCCAAAAGGGTGATCTTCAAATTCTAGGTATCTTCTTCATCTACGATTCGCAGTGATGAATTCCGAATATTAGGTTGAAGAATAAGTTCTTGCGTTTTTTTTAATGTTGTGTTGATTTAAGTTTTGTTGACGTGATGTGTGCAAATATTAAGAAACAACAATAAATTATGAGAGCAAAATTTGCAAAGATTAGGCCACATCTCTTAACACCGTAGACTGTTAGGCTTTTGCTAAGGCTACATCTTGAAGTTGAGTAATAAGACATTGCGGTTTATTTACAAGTTGAGTTAATTTAATTTTTGTTCTGAACCCTCAAAAGGGAATGTCAAGTTGAAAGAAAGGCGCATTTTCGACACTTGTTGTTATTCATTTTCAATCGAGACGGGAACAATGCAAACGCAGCCAAAGCTGGTCGCGATATTTGTGCTGTGTACGAAGAAAATGCTTTATCAGAAAGGACAACTCAATGGTGGTTATCACGTTTCAAAAACACTCATTTCAATCTTAATGACGAAGAACGTTCTGGTCGCCTCATTAAGTTGGATGAAGATCGATTGAACGAACTTCTTCATGAAAATCCTCGCCAATTGACTAGAGAATTGGCTGTACAATTGGCGTGTGATCAGAAAACTAGTGAATCACCTCCATTCGATGGGGAAAGTTAAAAAACTCGGTGCATGGGTTCCGCACGCTTTGAGCGAAAGCAACAAACTTCAACGCTCCACGATTGCCGCAGATTTGCTTGCTCGTCATAAGGCTACTCGTCGATATAAGGACAGATTTCTTCACCGCATCATCACTGGCGACAAAAAGTGGTGTGCTTATCTTAACATGAACCATCAAAAACAATGGCTTAGCCCCAATAAAAAAACACTTCCGCGATTAAAGCAAGGACTTCATCCACGAAAGACGATGCTGTGTGTGTGGTGAGATTGTGAAGCTACCATTCTTTATGAGCTCCTCACGAACAACAAGATTATCAATGCAGAACTCTACGTTCAATAAATGTATATACTCGCCGAAGCTATTCGTGAAAAGTGACTTCATCGACGTTATGGAGTCCTTCTGCAACACGACAATGCTCCTCCTCACATTGCCAATATGACAAAAGACGCCATCCAAACACTTAGTTGGAAAATCCTGCCGCATCCTCCAGATTCGCCAGACTTGGCTTCCTCAGGTTTCCATCTGTTCCGATCACTCTTCATCAATTTGCGCGGCGTTTCGTTCAATACTGATGTGGAATTAAGAACCTGGTTAGACGAATTCTTTGAGTCCAAATCGAGAGATTTTTATGCATAGGCATCGAAAAACTAGTTGAACGTTGGGAAGAAGTCGTAAATAACAACGGAGAATACATTATAGATTAAATCGCATATTGTTATCAATTGAAAGGGAAATTTTTTTAAAATTGTTAATGGTAATGAATAAATTTGAAAAACCGCAAGAACTTATTCCTCAACCCAATAGTAGGACTTTCTTTTACTTTTCCAATGCGGGTCAAGTTTTCAAAAAAGAGGAGTCGATTAACATGCACTTTCAACTAGAGGCAATCCTTCCAACCACCACTAATACCAGCTAACTCTAATTCTAACATACATTTTGTTTGTAGGTGATGGGCCCATTTTAAAGCGCTTATTTTTGCGAAAATCGAAGTAACTAACTCTACGACTCGTCACTCAAATTCTTTGAGCCGAGTCTGTATAAAAAACTTAGCGCCAGTAGGACTTAAGTATCCTTAGTATCAAACGTCTTCGAGCAAGCCCATAAAGTAAAGATAGTAGCAAGAAACAGACTGGTAAATCTTGGGCAAAACTTGAAGGATGGGCCTAACACAAAGACCAGCTGTTTAACACTTACAAAGAAATTCACCCGGATATCCGCCTTCTTTCAGAAGCTGAAGTAAGAGACGAGGGTCCATCAAGATCTTCGGAGCCAGCCTCATACAAAGAAATCTGACTGGCGAGAGATATGATTGATCAGCATTTGCGGTACGATCAGTATGTACTACAGTTTGTAAAAGGGAGATAGATGTACATGTCATTTCTGCCCGTTACTCTTGAAACGAGGATGGGAAACATTTAGGTGGGTTAGGGGTACCAGCCGACAACGAGAAGATAACTTACAATCCATGACCTGTTCACAGCGTTGGGAATGCCAACCCCGTCATCCTCACTGGCTACCTCAACGCCAGATCAAGAATCGCAGGCGAATCGCAGGCTAAGCCCAAGCAGACAGTCTTCGGAAGAACCTCGACTTGCTCCTGCATAGGGAGCGTAGAAGAGAGGATTCAGCTGACCATCCCAACCTCTTAATGAACACAGGGACAGCCACCATCCTGGACATCGTGCTTACGGATCCCATCTCTCACTTCCACCATTTTTTACAGCCTGGCCCCCTCACAGCCAGTGACCATATCCATATGGTCATCGCGGTGGCTACCACGCCCATTCCTATCCCTCTGCTATCAAGGAAGAACTTTAATGCTGTATACTTGGAGGCATAAGGAAGGTTACAATTCTGAGAAGAAATTTTCCGAGATGTATAGTGCCCCGCAAGAGATGATTGATGAAGAGATGTTCAACATCTTTAACAGCTTTGCGACTGCGGACAATATAATCCTGATCACAAGGCACCACAATGTGCTGATCCAGACGCGCCCAGACGCGCCCAGTCGCGCCCAACTTACATCAGCGATTCTAGCTGATATACGAACAGTCTGGGCTCATAGATATGCCAGCCCAATGGACTTCATACAGGAAATGAACGCTGGAATGTTGCAAAAGATCAGAGAAAATCTGGTACCGGAAGATCCACAACCAGGATGTTGAGCAACCCCAGAAGTGTTATTAACGCCATCATACAGCTATAGGGTCGCTTAACAAGTACGCCAGAAGTCCACAAAAAAGCCGAGCTTTTTTAGAGAATCTGGAGCGACGTTTTTCGCATTTTAGAAGAAGATGAAGAAATCTTTGATCTTGGCTTCGGGGACAGAGTTCTAGATCATAGGGAGAGAGACTACAAAAGGTGTACCCTGCACAGCATCACAAACCTCAAGTTGCGGTAGTGCGCGCCAGGAATAGTGCAATCTCTGGCTTTAAGCAAAAAGGTCCTGGCCTAAGCTTAATAAAAATGAGGTACTTAAAAGAGGTCCCAGTGATGAAAAAGTTTGCTGTAAAAAGGCGTGCTTATGCGATATCCTCTCGTGACTGTAAGAAGAGCTTCATCCGATGGCTTGAGGAAGAACTTAGTTAGCTACAACATTGTCTTCATGACCGCGTAATTATAATTGGGCCATTGCAAATAATTCTCGATTTATTAGGTCGGGTTAAAATGGAGAAAGTGATTGTTAATCATAAGGCTCTAATTTATAAACTGCAGATTTATGGTATTGGTGGAAGCCTTCTTAATATTTTTAAGAACTTAATGACAAATAGATCCCAGAGTGTTTCTGTTGATGGGATCTATTCTGCTTCTGTGCCTGTGGTCTCAGACATTCCACAACGGAGCGTTCTTGGTCCCTTATTTTTCATAATTTTTACCTCTGACTTGGTCATTATCTCTATTCCGAGGTGGGAATTTTCTTTTTTCATGAATTTTCAGATCAAAACTTGGAGGTGAAAAATCTCAGTGCAGAAATTCAATTGAAGAAATGGGTCTGATAACCTTCTGTTCAACCCTGATGTTCACCTCCTCATTTTCTTTTTACTCATCTTCATTCATTCCTTTTTCACTGATATCATCAACCATATCATTCCTTTCTTGTTTGGAATTCTTTGTTAGAGTGTAGGATTTAGGACCTGTCTGAATCAACCGTGGTCCTGTTGGTCCTTCCATTATGGTTTGAACCTTTTTGGGTCGGCCTGGTCTGCGGCCTGTGGATGAAATAACAAAAGACCTCTTCCTCGAGTTCTTCCTCGTTTCCTTTTTTTACCGTTTCTGCATAGAAGGATTTAGGAACAAAATCTTCATCATCATGATTATTTTTAGCTTCCATAAAAGTATGAGATACAAGATTTCCACTCAAAATCTCCATATCATATATGAGGCGTTAGGTGGAAGAAGGGTCGAAGCCACATTTTCAAATTTTTCAGGAGAGACCTTCAAAGTTTGTATAATATAATCCAAAGTTTTATCGGTTATGTCTATTTCAACATTTTCTTGTTTGTCCTTTTTAGTTTCCATTTGTTCTAACAAATTTGTATAATATTTCGCTGCGTCTGTTGGCATTAATTTTGTAAGTTCTTGGATATCAATTTTCTTTTCCTTTGTTATTGGGAGCATCTTAGAATACTTTGGAGGCAGAGGCTCACGAGCTAAATTGAACAAATGGCAGCTGTAACAATTTCTTCCTCTTTGCAGCCTGACAGGATGACTATTACTGTTTGGGCTTGTTTGAAGTCTAGAGGAAATCATGTACCCTTCTTTGTCTTGATGATCCAAAACTAATTTTCTTGCATCAATAAATTTAATTGCGTTTGATTTCCTTTTGACTTTGCGCTCTTGTAAAACGTCAAAATCGAAAAAAATACTTTGTTCAAGTTCTACAACTTTAAAGCGCTGAGAAAGAGACGTAGTTATTGATTTTACATAATCTTTCTTTGTATAAATAATATCATTATACTGGTTTTTTATATTTTGTTCAATTTGTCCGAACTGACCATCACAAAGCTTTGTTGAAATTTGGATATGAATTAGTTCGAATTAGACTCTGATATTTAGTATAACGATAAACTAAGTTATAAGGATAACTTATCCGTGAAAAACGCCATTTTCGAATTTTGTGGCTTAGGCCTTTCTTCCACCTAACGCGTCATATATCTTTATGTGATTCAGTCTTTCCCCTGGCAGCCTCATTCTCAATGTTATTTTATACATAGGATTTTATAGGCAATATTTTTTGTCTATTTCCAATTCGTGAACTATTTACTGAGTAGGGAAGGTGTAAGACCTAACCCAATTGCAAAGACCGTTTTTTATTAGAACGAAGTTCACTGAGGAAGGAAAAGATTATGGAGCGAATTAGTACGAACGAGATCCAACAACAACGGCAGCGCAACTCTGTACTGGACGAAATGAGTTGGGAAAATATCTTTAGTGTAACGTCGAACGTCAAAATGAGAAAAGAAAGGTTGTCTATATTTAGTAATAGTTATTCAGAGATAAAAGTTTCTGAAGTTACCAGTTTCTATCATCATTCACGAGATTGGCGAAGAAAGATGAGTATGCCACAAATTATTACTTCAGAATAAACTTCTAATAAAAATGTTTCTTTCTTCTGAAATTCGAAAAACTATAGTTATATCGATAAAGCAATGCGTATCCTATTGAAAGATCATTGTATTATTTGTGCAGAATCTTTATGTCTCGAGAATATTAGCATTTGTGCTCCTTCATTCATAAAAATGAGTAAAGTATAGAGAAGGATTTATTCTTTGTTCAAACTATCTGTTTGGCGGTTGTATGGTAGACAAAACATTTTTGTGGAGCAAAAGGAAAAATGTTTATCATCTTGGTCGGAGGATATTGTAGTAACGGGATTTGCTGGCAAAACAACTCCAACATTTAGGTAATATGGCTCACCTTTCCGGACGCCATCGCTCAAAGCGAGCTACTCCTCTCATCCAAACGTGGATAAATGTCATCATTTGTAAGCTGATCCATGTGCAGATGCTGGATTGTAGGTGTCAGTGTCAAGTAGATATCTCTCACTGTAAAACAAATTCTAATTAAAAGATGATCAGGTGACTGCCTTCACTGCAACACTTCAAAATAAATTCTAATTAGCAGATCCAAGAGAAAATTCGAACTATAAGCAAGTAATAAATATTTTGTTATTATTATTTTTATTATTTTCATATAAGTAAAAGGCGATGCAAAGTAAGCTTAAATTAGAGAACAAATACTAAACCAAAAGCCGCGACCAAAAGTTATTGACACCGGATTTTTTTCCTATTTATTGGGTATGTCAAATCTTCTGGGTTGCCTGATCACATTCCGGTTTGGAGAAAGTGCTGAAAAGGATCCGAGAAAGTGAGAACATCCAAGACCAAACTCTTCTGGACGATCTATGGCCAGTACGTAGCATGAAGAAAATCCTCGGAGTCGCATTTACTGCAACACGAATGGCACGGCCAGGTTAATACATCCGTCACACAATCCGTTGAAGAGTGCTTCTTACACAGGGCTTGAAGTAATCGAAAATTCGCCAGAAGCCGCTGATCAATTTTCAGCAGAAACGATGTTGACTAGCTCGGGCGGTGGGGTCTTATGCTCTGACGAGTCCACGTTCCAGTTCTTCTCGACCCCAGAAAACGTTAAAGTGCGCAAGAGGTCAGGGAAGTACAGAGAGAGAACAGTGCCAACAATAAAGTACGGTGGTCGATTGTAATGGTATGGTGCTGCATATTGAGTTCAGGAGTAGGTCGCCTCACCGTTTATGATGGCATCATGAATTAAGAGAAGTACCAAGCTTTCCTGAAGGATTGCATGCTACTCTCAGTCCAAAACCTGTCCAGAAATGCTCAAAATTTGATTTTCCAGCAGGACAATATCAAAAGTCTTGGTCCACCATATAGTGGTTCAGGGACAAGAATATCACGGTGATGGACTGCCTGCCTTACTTTCAGGATATGAATCTATTGGAAAAACTAGGGCAGGACCTGAAAGAGGACGTAAGACGTCGTCAGCCATCTTACAATGAGCAACGGAAGGCATTTCTCACCAAGAAGATGCCCAGTATCACATCCTCCCTGGTGTGCCCCCTCGTGAAGAGTTTGCCTCGAAAATAAATGCTCTCACCAATGCCAAAGAACTGTCCACACGCTACTGAACTTCCTGTATCAGTAAGGTGTTTTAATTTTCAGATAATTTCATCTGCTTAACTGTCATGTTACTTATGTTACATGCTTTGGCGAATTGTATTTTGTTTATTCTTGTTAAGTTTTTACAACATACTATATTTATTGATATATTGATATGCAAATAAAAAGTTTAGGAGCCTGCATTTATTTAATGTTCTAAAATTTGTGAGGTTTCCGAAAAATGTTTGGCCACGGCTTGTTTAACTTCCATTAAAATTTGACTCTCATAATGTTGAAGTTCTAATTCATAGAACAGAGGAGAAAAATGATTAAGAAAAAGTAAAGTGCATTTGTTTAAAGAGTGCATATAAAACAAGCGAACGATAACCTATAACTTTCACTTCCAAGTAAAGATTCGTAAATTATATATGGAGCAGTGTTAAATATGTGTTGTAGACTGTTATGATGGTCTTACTCATTTATCGGGAAGGTAATACGAATTAAGGTCGACAAATACTTCAAAGAGAAAACGTTGCCTAGTGGTAGAGTTTACGAATGCATTGCCTGCCATTTCGAGGTAATACAATCGGTCAATAAGGACAGTAGGGCCTGCCATCGAAAATTAACTTCCAGGGAAGATCTCACGATGCCTCTGTCGATGAAGGATCGATTTGAGAAAGCGGCCTATAATTCTTGTCAAGTTGTTTCAAAACATGAGCCTGAAGTTGTCGTGGCAGACTGACTCATGTTGTTTGAGAGATGTGAGTTTCATATCACGCCTCCCTTCTAAGAATAAACTTATAAGTAAAACAAAGTGAGTAAGTTAGCATTTGCTATTGAAAATTTCCTGTGAAATCATGGAAATTAAGAAACTATTTTTCAGCGACGGAAACGTTTTCAAGCAGTAAAATCTATTTAAGCGTCTGATTGCACTTCATGGTTAACGCTGCGGTATACAAGAAGCTGCTTTAAGAATATGGCTAATTTTTTAAGCATATTTGTATTCTATTTGTTATATAATTTAATATTTGGAAATTATTTTTCTACTTCTTGTGGTAGAGTATTCCAGCGTTGAACAATGTTAAATTTTCCCTAGATGGGGAGAATTTTTAACTTTACATTTTTTTGGTTGTGCCATCTCCCGCTGGCATGCGAGAAAACTCAAACAGATATTCTTCAATATTGGACAAGTTTCTCAATAATATGTTTCTATTTGTTGCCCTCTTTCCTCTTCTGTTTGAAGGAAAAGAGTATGAGTTCTCGAAGCCTCTCCTCGTATTCAACATGTTTGATTCTTCCTCTAATTTTCGGAAAACGACACTTAACGTGATTTATTATGTCGATGTCACTAGGTAATAGTGGAGACCAGAAGGAACGGTTTGATAAAAATGATACTAATTTTGCTACTTTATTTCTAATTGCTGTGCAGTGAATAGAGAAATTTAACTCATTATCCATTTTTACTATAGATCTACTTGTTTTTTTTTACTTGTACAACTCGGTAGCTTAGATATACTATTTAAATTTAATATTAATTTTTCCGAACCTTAGAAAATGCTGAGTATTTTCATTTTCTTCAACTCGAGTTTATCTTTAAACAAGCTTAGTTCCTTTATTCTGTTCGAAAAATATACAAATATTAAAAAAATGATTGATTTATCGTTTTCATGAAGCAAAAAATCTATTATGTCAGGTAAGTAACTGAGTAAATATTTTTTTAATATTAAAAATAAGCTCAGTATTCTATAGTTACAGATGAAGACACAAACATCGATTTCGCAGTGTACAAGTCTAAGAAGAATACATATATATATATATATATATATATATTGAATACCTTAGAATATGTTTTGGTTTCGAATTTTGTGAACGTTTCCTGAAAATTCCCGCCAAAAACATATTTGTGAATTACAAGCTATATGAATTAATAATGATATTTAAACGTGTCCCGCGGACAAAGTAATATTTAATTATTCATCAAAACCATTACCCGAACGTATCCGATTCCTACTCTTATTAGGCTTATACTTTGGCCTTCCCGTTTATTACTTAAATTTTTACAAATTCTTTCTCAAGATAGAAAAACTTGCATCAACCTTAAGTCATATGGATATAGCACCCACCTTTAGTTTCAATGATGTTAAGTTTTAAGTATTTTATAACTTTAGGGATATAAATATTTTTATTCGATGGTGATATACTGTATCTCTACTTAAATCTCTCGCCTCTGATAAAACACATATAATCTGTAAACCTGATAAAAGAAAATTGTGTTTTTATTATATATCGGGAAGCTCTAACATAATGATAGTCAAACTTTCAGACAAAAGTGACTTTCAAAAAGTAAATGATCCCCTTATTCAAACTTTGATTCATATAGAAGATCGTATCAATAGATTCTTATCCAAATTGAAGACGGGCAAAGATATATCTAACGAAATATATAGCAAGTTACACGTATCGGGCTCCATTCCTGGCATACTATATGGAAACCCTAAAACCCATAAGGAAGGAGTTCCACTCTGCCCCATTTTTTCCGCATGTAATACACCCTCTTATGGTATATCAAAATTCCTAGTACCCATTCTTTTCGAAATTACCAATAATGACTACACCATAGCTAAAACCTGAAAAATTGTAGAAGACCTGTGTACCCATTCGAAAACTTATTCACAAATATTCCGCTGAATGAAACAATCTAAATTTGTACAAACACTCTTTTTACTTCTTGTCAAAAAGTAATAGGTATTACAAAAACCTATTTAAGTCATTTTTGGAATTTGGTGTCTTAAATTCATATTTTATATTTAATAAAGAATTTTACGTCCAAAAAGAAAAAGTGGGGATGGGTCTAACGCTTGGGCGAACATCTTCGTATGCCATTATGAACAGGGGAACTAACATAAGGGAAAAAACTCGAATCAAGGAGGACGAATCGTACATCGAGGAACCAGAAGAACTCAAGGAACGGTTCAGGGAGCAGTGGAGGAAAGTCTTCTCAATAACACCAGAGGACAACGAAGACTTCGACTTAGGGCTGAATGAAGATATTGAGCGGACCCCCACGTACCTGCACGTCTCCGAAGAAAGGGTGATAATGGGTCAAGGAAGCGCATAACTATGCAGGAACTCACTGATGCCATCAAAACCTTCAAACAAAGGGATCCAGGTTGGTCGGGAATAACAAAGCACATATAACCAACACTCCACCGCAAGTGCATCATAGAATGTTGAACATAATGAACGCAGCGATGAACATCGGCTACTTCCCCGATGCGTTTAAACTTGCAAAGGTTATATTCATCCCGAAGGTGAAGAGACCTCCCGACCAGTTCCTAAACTACAGGCCAATCTCCCTCCTGGGAATTCATAGGCAAGATCTTCGAAAAGATCGTTGCCAACAGGCTACAGAGCCAGCTAGCTGAGAATGAAGCTTTTAACTACGAGCAGCACGGATTCCATAGAGGAAGAGAAACCGACAGCGCGCTCGCACTTCTCTCAGAAAAGCTAGCAAACTCCAGGGCGGAGGGAAAGTACTCCAACGTGGTCATCAGAGACGTACAGAAGGCCTTTGACAAAGTTTAGCTGAGGAGACTGCAATTCAAGATCGTAAGCCTTCGGCTAAACCAAGTCATAGAAAAAATCTTCTGCGATTATGTGATGGAAAGAAGAGCGCAGATACAGATCGAGGGCCACAAGGGACCGGAATTCAGCCTCGAGGCTGGTGTGACACAATGTAGCTGTCTCAGTCCTCTACTGTATAGCATCTTCACGATAGACCTTCTATCACTAATCAAAGATGACGCAATGTATCTGAAATACGCAGATGACATCACGCAGATTGTTCCGAGCACTTACAAGATAGACCTAGTGCAAACTGCAGAGACGGCGGCGGAGATCGAAGCGTAAATGAAAGAAGCGTAAATGGAAGATAAAGGCAAACGTCCAAAAGTTCGTCATTATCCCCCTGAGCCGCATGATACACGCCGACATTTATGTGGCGATCAAAACCACCACTACTCTCTAGAGGGCACAGTACTTGGGCTCAAGCTTGACGTCCTTGGGTATAAGCATCATGTTGTAAACCGGATCAACTTAGCGAAGGTGGAATTGGTGAAACTGTTCCGCTTTCGCAAACTGAGCAGGAGAACCTTAAGGAAACTCTACCTTTGCTACGTTAGACCCAAGCTTATATACCCAGCGATAGCTACGCAGACCTCAGGGATGAAGATCTTAGATCAATGCAGAGGGTAAAAAATAAAGCTTCCTTGATTATTAACTACACAAAAAGACGGGAACGCATACCACAGAGAACAATGCACAAAAAGCTGGACTAAAACCAATCAAAATTTTATTACAATCGCAGGCGAAGAAGACATGGGACAAAGTAGAAACTAAAATACTGCCGAGTCTGGACCTGGACTTAGACCTTGACATGACAAGACTAAAACGGAAAATCTCACGACGGACTAACTTCCCAAGCGGCAAGCGAACTGCCGCTGGGGAATTGACAGATGGATTTAAATAGAATATTTTTTTTTTGTATTGTTTAACACTAAGTTTCAATAGGTACATCGTAATTATGACAGATGTACCAACAAAAATACTTAAAAATAACAACTTATGACTTAAATCCTTAAGCTATATATAGTTAATATATGGATGTTAATCTGTCTTAAATTACACAAATTACTTATGTTACCAATTCTCAAAAGGTAATTGAGAATGTAATTAATTCAGCTACTCTATAATATAAAGGCTTGAACACCTTAAAAATGTATAATTTTATAAAATATGTTTATATAATGTAAATAAAACGTATATATAAATGTAGGTTTAAATGTATATATGGAATTAAAAGTAAACAGATTGTGTATGTATGAATTTGCATGAAAGTATATATTTGATGTATAGAAGTATACACGTACAAAATGTATATATATATATATATATATATATGCTAGTAGAAAAATTCTAAAAAATAAATAATAATAAAATAAAAAATAAATAAATAAATAAAATAATAAAAAGAAAAAAAGATTAGACAAATAATATAAATAAACAATAGAATATATATATATAAAGAGGGTTGCAAAAAGCAAGAATTTTTACAGCATAATGATACAAAAGAGTGAGAAGAACAAACCAAAATAACAACGCCGTGTTTTCACCAAACTATTTCTACCACTATTTATTTCTAAAAACTTTGAACATCATCAATTTCTTTTCATTCTGACTCCAACATTATTCACCGATAAAGGAGGAAAGACACCCTAAGGAGGATTGCATAGATCGAAAGCTCAGTAATTAAAGTCAAGTTTAATTTTTACCAAACATATTTCAATGAAAAAGGAGATGAACGTAGAAGTTGTTTACCAACTACAAGATGAACTGAAAAAAATAATAAGAAAAATGGAAAGTTTCCAAAGAAAAATAATAAAGGCGAAATATACTATGGTCTTTAACAAAATCTACATACAAGAAGGTCTGCTACCCATTTACACTAATATATATATATATATATATATATATATATATATATATATATATATATATATATATATATATATATATATATATATATGAGAAAGAAACTAACAAAGTAGCACGTGGTAGAGCAATAATTGTTAAATTCCCGATTTTAGAGATTTACTAATTCACAGGACTCCGTTGCCTTAAAGCTTTTCGTCTATTGGAAGCCTACCAACGCTGGTTCCTAGATTCATTTTTACTCTGGTCATAGTGATAGTCAAACGTTGGGTATTTACTTAATTTTTCCGAGGGTTGCGGTCCGCCAGCCTGGAATTCTTGGATATTGAGATTCCAAAGATCTTTGAAATAGGTAAATAACCTCTGTTACCTTCACAACCTTCTCGCCAGGTGCTTAGATTTGGCAAAAAGACTTTTTATGGAATTAAAATCCCTCTCACATTCAATTTGGTTTTACTATTTTCTGAGCCTTTTTACTTTTTTTCCCATCCCTTGAAATGATTAGATATTTCAGTCATATTTTAGTATGAGTCTACTATGTAAATAATGATGGTTCAAAATTACAAGAAGAATATAGGAGGAGTTTATTCTGTCGATTGTGCAGTTTGCCCTAAGCGAAAATTTGGACAAACTGGAAAATTATTATATGTTAGAAGAGGTGAAAACAATAGTGCCTTCTTTGTCTACTTATCTGGAGATGGTCATCCTATCAATTATGTTAAGAGAAATATCGTTGAATGCTCCTTCATTAATTCCTCTCGTAACTTCCGTATATCACCCGGTCTCTTTAAACTGAACTTCGTCATTAAAAAGCTTATTTTAAACGAAATTCTCCATTTTAAACCATTGCCTTTTATTTATTAAATTTGTTATATTCCTTTTGTTTATTGAAAAGTGTTTTATAATTGCATATGCATGTATTGATAGTTTTGTGATTTATATTACTACATTTCACATAGATTTTAATCAC